>CAXHJY010000264.1:180000-625000 GCA_964016885.1 Eledone cirrhosa | reverse complement strand
TATCAAGAAACAGTCAGCAAGGTTAGAATTAACAACGAATATAGTGAAGAGTTTAACGTAAAAGTTGGCGTCCATCAGGGCTCTGTTCTCAGTCCCCTACTATTTATTATTGCCCTTCAGGCTATAACAGAGGAGTTCAAGACCGGCTGCCCATGGGAACTCCTATACGCAGACGACCTGACACTCATAGCGGAATCAATGGCCGAGCTAGAGAAGAAATTCCAAACAAGGAAGCACGACCTAGAATCAAAAGGCCTTAAAATTAACCTGGCTAAGACTAAAGTTCTAGTTTGTAGGAAAGAAAATAAGGCGGCGGTCCCTTCTGGGAAATGGTCGTGCTCGGTGTGTAGGAAAGGCGTAGGTAGAAACTCCATTTTATGTCCTAATTGCAAAGTATGGGTGCATAAAAGATGTAGTGGGATCACAGGTAAGCTAACTAAGAACATAGATTTTACATGTGGCCGGTGCATTCTTTGCCGTTCGCGTATATTACTATTACACATCCAGCGGAGCATGCAAGCTTCGTTCCTCTCCAGTCTGCGTATATCCTCTGCAACAATGCCCAGGTCTCACTGCCATGTAACATTGCTGTTCGTATGCAGGCATCATACAGCCTGCTTTTCATTTTTAGGGAGAACCCTTTAGCGGCTAATAGTGGTATAAGCTCTCTGAACTTTTTCCATCCAGTTCTGACTCTAGCTACTGTACTTTCAGAGCACCCTCCCCCACTGCTGATTTTGTCACCCAGGTAACGGAAGCTGTCCACTATTTCTATAGAACCATCTGTGCAATGGAATGAGCTAGTATTCTGTGGGCACTTGCTGCTACTTATTGCACCTGAGCACCGGCCACATATAAAATCTATATTCTTAGTTAGCTTACCTGTGATCCCACTACATCTTTTATGTACCCATACTTTGCATTTGGGACATAAAATGGAGTTTCTACCTACTCCTTTCCTACACACTGAGCATGGCCATTTCCCGGATGGGACCGGTGCCTTATTTTCCTTCCTACAAACTAGAACTTTAGTCTTAGACAGGTTAATTTTACGGCCTTTTGATTCTAGGCCATGCTTCCATGTTTGGAATTTATTCTCTAGCTCGGCCATTGATTCAGCTATGAGCGTTAGATCATCTGCATATAGGAGTTCCCATGGGCAGCCGGTCTTGAACTCCTCTGTTATAGCCTGAAGGGCAATAATAAATAGTAGGGGGCTAAGAACAGAGCCCTGATGAACACCAGCTTTTATGCTAAACTCTTCACTATATCCGTTGTTAATTCTAACCTTGCTGACTGTTTCTTTATACATGGCTTGTATAGCTCTCACAAGCCATTCATCAACGCCTAGTTTTCTAAGAGCCCACCAGATAATGGAACGGGGGACTCTGTCGAAGGCTTTCTCCAAGTCAACAAAAGCTAAGTATAGGGGTTTACTTTTAGCTAGGTACTTCTCCTGTAGTTGTCCTACAAGGAAAAGAGTGTCTGTGGTACTTTTACCTGACACAAACCCGAACTACATTTCATCTAGATCAATTCTCTCTCATATATATATATATATATATATATATATATATACACATATACATATATCTATATACACACATATACACACACATATATATATAGAGAGAGAGAGAGGGAGAAATACACACACATATCGATATATGTTTATTAATATACACACACAGAGACACGCGTGTGTATATATATATAAAACATGAGGTTTATTGGGCACTCTTGTTGTTTCATGAAACCATATATAAAGTTTTTTAGGGTTTTATACACACAAGTTTCATAATAATATTATGATAACGAGGAGGGAGAGTTTTATGGGTGTTGACACCCCGCCAACTTTGGCTTTCTATTGATGTCCCCTTGTATTACCTACAGTCGTTCACTTATGAAACATTGAACACTATATACAACTTACTGCCACTATCACGACAAACCACACATTATATACACACACACACATTTAATTATATCTCATAAAATAATACAACTGGTTTTTCCACATTATACATATTGTTAGCACCCCAAACACTTAAATTGGGTTGGGTTTATATTTAAATATAACCTAATGTTTGTTGAGTGAGAGATGGTTACCAGTCAGAGTTTAGCTTTAAACTATCTCTGTTATTGTATTAAATATATATATATATATATATATATAAAAGTTTACATATATATATACATACATATACATATACGTGTTTTGCAACGGGTCACTTTGTGGCTCAATGATAATTTAATAAATTAAATAATCAGATCTATATATCATAAAACGTCTATATCTGGGCGATTACGCTGTCGAAATATTCGATAAATATTCCGTTGCGGCCGACGCGAAGGGCTGGTTTCGGTTATTTGTTGGAGATTTCTTCATAGAAGCCTCATTCTTATAGCCTGGTCTATTCCATTTTTTATATGGTTAATTATGCTAATTGGGAGAGGAAATGGTATATATTTTATTTTGTGATTCTATAGACATGTTTTATGATATATATATATATATATATATATATATAGGAACAAGTAAGACCCCGACGGCTGAGCTCAAGCCGTTTCGACGGCTAATTCTGTACTGGATGGTCCGTGCGTGATGGTCCACCTGGTTCCTTACCACATTTCCTTCGTTATATATATATATATATATATATATATATATATATATATATATATACAGAGGTTATATTTAATTTGTTGGGATTCAACAAGCTTAAAAATTGTTATAACTGATATAAAGCACTCAACTGTTGGTGGAGTAAATATACAATGTAATATCTCCACTATCCAGGAAGCTCCAACTGTTAAGGTTGTCTTTTTTCAGGGTATGTCAATATTTATTTATAAAACAAATCTGTATTGTATATTATCTGATGAAAGCGCATCATAATTTGCCTTGGTGGCCCTTGAAATATGTATAATAAAATAAATATGGTTTTATAAATAGAGTTTCCATTTGTTACTATATTGTATATATATATATATATATATATATATATTGCTATACTTGGGGAGGGTCATATTTGTGTAATAATATTGCCAGAATTTATAACAGAACACACTCACTGTTTGGTTGGTTTTCAAACAGTGAGTGTGTTCTGTTATTAATTCTGCCAATATTATTACACAAATATGACCCTCCCCAAGTATAACAATATTTGTTTCGACACACGATTTCATATCAAAAACCTCGCAAAACTATATATATATATATAAATAAACACATAATCGGAGAAAGTTAATAGCGATACTTCGGCCAAATTCCAACTCACTCGACAAACATTAGGAAATACCTGAGTATATTCCCAATTAAACGTTCGGGGTGCTAACTATATTGTATTGTGTGGAAAATTGGCTGTATCATTTCATATGAGATATATCAAATATATCACTTCCCAGACGAGAAAAGTGTCTTCGAAGTTTCATATATATATATGAAACTTCAAACACACTTTTCTTTTCTGCAAAGTAACTTTACACTCAACTTACATGTATTGAGTGTTCATTCAGTTAATGTTTGAATGTTTTCAGTACAATGTTATTTTAAACACCCTTGTATATATAAATATATATATACACACACACACACATATATATAATACACATATATTTGCCTATGCTACCTTAGTTGTCAAAAGGAACTGTCATTAAAATTGAATATAGTAGAACACTATTTGAAAACAATGCAGATATAAAAGTGGAGTTTCTACTGTTTTGTAATATATTTGTAATTAGGTGCCTTGGTTTAGAAAAGAATGAAATGTGAAGAATAAAATAGCAGAAACTGAGAAATATTTGAAAATGTGTACAGGAAAAGCTGAAAAAAATTTGAAAATGTTTACACTCGGCACTTCATTCATTTCACAGATTACGCTTCTAATTCATTCATGAACGGTGCTTATATCTGTCTACCGTAACTTGACCTAACTCATTAAAGTTATATTATCTTTTGGTGGTAATATTTGTAATATTTTTTTTTTATTCAGTTCGTTAGGAAATTCTACCATAAAATTATTTTCGGTTATAATATTATTATATTCAGTTATAATATTAAAAGCATCTTCGAAATAGTTTAATTTTAAAAGTTCTAAAAACAATATTTTATTTTTTTTTAATACGTGGACAAACCAGCTATTTTATCTTTTATACAAATTTATTCATATATTCTCTAACACTTGGCACGGTGGGAAAACAATCCGCCCCAAACCAGTGAGATCAACTTTGGATTGTATTTATAGATTATCAATGCCCTGATTATAAACACGTTCTGCTAAGTTTGTATTTTATATACACATGCAACTCTGTGTGTCTGTATGTATACATGTTTGTGTGTATATATATATACGTGTGTATATATATGATATGTGGTCCAAGAGAACCAACAGAGACAGGGCCACCAAGAAGCTCCGGGACGCTTTCCAGCCTTAACTTCTACAAGGCTAACTGGAAAAAGATTAAGAGTGAAATTCGGAAGCAAACATGGAGTGAAAACACCGCCACACAAGACACTAACACACAATTTCAACACTTCATGACAACGATACACACTGTGTGCAAAAAGTTTGTCCCGGAGAAAGAGGCAAACAGACACAAAAATCTTATTCCCAGAGATAGGAAAATCCTTATGAGACGTAGAACTAAACTCTCAAACCAGTTGAATAGTCAACAAAACAAAAACAAGAAGGAATCCTATTTGAAACGTGCACTACTTGACACCGAGATTGCACTCAAACTTTCACATGAGAATGAGAGGGCAAAGAAAGAGAACAGGGCCATAGAAAACATTAAAACAAACCCTAAGGTCTTCTTTAAATTTGCAAAAGAAACTGCCTCAGTACACTGCAAGATTGGGCCACTCTTCCACACGGACGGTTCATTAACCGAAAACCCCCAAGAGATATGTGAAATACTGAACGAACAGTACAAAAGTGTCTTCACATGTCCACTGAGGCACATGCAAATAACGAAGCCAGAGGAGTTCTTTGATGCCACAACACTACATCAAGAAATGGCAACCATCAACCACATAGACATAACGGAGGAGGATGTGGTGTATGCCATTGATGAAATTAGAACAGACTCAACTGCTGGACCTGATGGATTCCCAGCAGTTCTCTTAAAAATATGTAAGCGGGCCTTAGCAACTCCACTGAAGATGCTCTTCAGAAGCTCCTTGGCTAGCGGTGTACTACCCAGGGAGCAGAAAGAAGGCACAATATGCCCCGGAGGCCAAGAACTATAGGCCAGTCTCCCTGACGTCGCATATCAGTAAGGTCATGGAGCGAGTCGTCAGAAAGAAACTAATCACTTTCCTCGAAGAAAATGACCGCCTGACTAGCACGCAACATGGCTTCCGCCCAGGAAGAAGCTGCCTTACACAGCTGCTACATCACTTCGACTGGGTACTGAGACAACTACTAGACAGCTCACATGTGGACGTGATATATCTTGACTTTGCGAAGGCCTTTGACAAGGTCGACCACGGAATGATATGTCACAAACTACACGGACTCGGCATAACTGGAAAAGTAGGTGAGTGGCTGCATGGCTTCCTAAGGGACAGAAGCCAGGCAGTCGCAGCAAATGGGGCCCTCTCGAGGGAAACACCGATAACAAGTGGGGTGCCCCAGGGGACAGTCCTGGGACCACTACTGTTTTTGGTGGCTCTCTCGCACATGCCCTCTGTGGTGCATGCAACAACATCCCTCACTAGCTATGCTGATGACACTAAGGTAGCACAGGAAATCAAAAACCCGGCTGACGCTGCCCTCTTACAGCAGGATCTGGATGCCATATACAGATGGGCAGAAGAAAACAACATGCAGTTTAATGCTGGCAAATTCCAAGCCCTACAATACAAACCTGCAAACACAAACACAAATATAGCGGAACACAGCTACACAGGACCAGGAGGGACCGATATCCCCGTGTCAAAATCGATACGAGACCCGGGCATAGACATGAGCGATGATGCATCTTTTTCTTCACACATCATGAAAGTGGCGACAACGTGCAGACGGCTCGCTGGCTGCATCTTGAGGACTTTCCGGACAAGAGATCGAGACACCATGTTCACACTGTGGAGGACTTTTGTCCTAAGCCGCCTGGACTACTGCTCCCAGTTGTGGTCACCCCATAGTGTCAAATTAACCACGGAGCTTGAGGCAATCCAGCGAAGCTACACCAAGAGGATTGCCAAGATGAGGGAGACAAGCTACTGGGAGAGGCTGAAGGAACTGAACCTCTACTCCTTGGAGCGAAGACGGGAGAGATACGCAGTGATCTACATGTGGAAAATCCTGGAGGGACTAGCACCAAACTTTGGCATTGGGAGCTGGACCAACCGTCGAACAGGACGTCACTGTGTGGTGCCAAAGGTCCCGTCTTCCACATCTAGAATAAGGAGCAGGTATTGCAATAGCCTGGGATTCAAGGGCCCTCAACTCTTCAACAGGCTGCCGAGGCATCTGAGAGACTTGCATGACGTGGAGGTGGATGTCTTTAAGAAACATCTCGACACCTTGTTATCCAGGATCCCGGATGAGCCCACAGCAAGACACGAGGGAAACCTAAGGGCAGCAGCAACAAACTCCCTCTTACACCAGCGGCCAACCTATACAGGCTGGATATAAAATGTGTAGCAACAAGGGCGGTGCCCCAGCATGGCCTCAGCCGGATGGCTGAAACAGGTAAAAGAGTAAAAGAGTATATATATAATATATATATAATATATATTATATATATATATATATATATATATATATATATATATATATATATATATATAGAATAAGGAAAAGCGAAGTAGTTTCAGATGTTCAAGTCCTTTAATAATAATTGTTTCTACTTTAGGCACAAGGCCAGCAAATACCCAGTGCATTACTGGTACTTTATTTTATCGACCCCGTAAGGATGAAAGGCAAAGTCAACCTTGGCGGGATTTGAACTCAGATCGTAAAGGGACGTAACTATGCTGGAAAGCATGGCGTCCGACCCTCTATCGATACTGCCAATCCACAATAATAATAATGCTGTGATATATATTTCAATGACGACACTGGCCACACTGTTCTGTGTGCGAGTGTCGTGACATCATCAGACAGCTTGTTACATAATAAGGTTGTTTCCGAGGCAATCCAAATTGAATCAACATGGGAACGGATGAAGTTCGTGCTTTTGGGTTTTTCATCCGTTCCCTTGTGAGTACCAATTCACCCCCACCGGTCTGCGCAAGCGCATGTCTGAAGGAAGTTGACCATTAGCACCGCAGATTTCAACGAAATTCGCTGTCAGTGGCCCACCTATGCCTTGCCAAAGCTTACTGCTACCATCGCTACTGTGGCAGTCAGCCGAAAGCCAGAGGGGATGGGAGGGTGTTAGTTTTTATAGGTCATAATACTACCTTTCACTAAGCGTTGACAGTAAGACTGACCATCAACTCATAAGGTAAAATAAACTTAATTCTAGGTACTATGGTTTTACATAGTAAGTTAAGAGTGAGAGTTGGGAATAAAAATTAAAATTAAAGGTTAAAATCCTAAATCAAATATCAGAGATTATAAATTAAACAATAAAGAATTCAAAAATTCTAAATTCAAAAAATTTTTCAACTCTTATCACAGCATTATTATTCACTCTTATCACAGCATTATTATTAAAGGACTTGAACATCTGAAACTACTTCGCTTTTATTTATTCGATATTTACTCCGTCACTCCTATGTGGAAAAAGTACGTTGAGTGCTTGAATTGAATTGCATCAATGTTTACCCTAATATATATATATATTATATATATGTGTGTGTGTGTGTTTTGATACTGGCGTAGTTTGGACAGGTTTTCACAAACCAAGTCATTACTTAATAGGATCTCCTGTCTTTATAGATGAGCCAGGGTTCACATCTCACATACGTTCCAATTCTCGTATGGTCTTCCTACCACCAATAACTTTACAGAGTGTACTAGGTGTATTTTACCCTGGCACTGACACGAAGGAAGTTGTTATATCATTTATATAACTCTTTATTTGGCAAAGTTTCTATAGCTGGATTCCCTTCCTATCACCAACCACTTTACAGAGTGTACTGAAACTTGACACAACTGAAAAGTCCTCACATCCCTTTGTTTAGCATGGTTTCTTTGGCTGGATGTCCTTAACTTTACAAATGTGTGTGTATTTATATATATATATATATATGTATCTACTCCCCCTACAGGGATGGGTTCTTATTAGGAGTTACTGCTCAAGATATTTTAGGAGGATTGCATCTTGCTTGGTTGTTCTAATTTTGGATTTAGTTTCTACAGTTCAATGCTCTTCCAAACACCAAACACAATGTATTGAGTACATTCTATGTACTGGGACATTAGCACTAGAGAAGATATTATGTCCTTAGCTAGCCTAAAAAGTTCTCTCTACCTAATGTTCAGAAACATTGCAGAGTGTACTTGGTAAATTTTGTGACACCAGCACCAGAAAAGTTGTTTTGGCTCCTGCAAGTGCCCCTATGCATTCTAATGGAATAACCTATGACAACACTGGTATCTAAGTATTCCACCCTTGCCTTTTCCTTGGGCAACATTGGTGGCATAGAAAGGATAGATTTGTACAAATGGACAACTGCTGGTCTTTTTTAAAAAGAAAACATTCCTCAGACTTGTACCTTGAAGGACTTTCCAGATGTTGAATATTGATGTCTATTGAATTTCTATAGCTGCTTATTTAGGCCAAGTAAACATTATGTACATATATGCCTTACCACCTACCTATCTTTCCATTACACCCCAACCCCCACCATATTGACCACATTCCTTTCACCACTATGCCCCCATACACAAATCAGCCACCCCTACCCATTCTCACAAACACCTATAACTTAATACTTATCTCCCCTATTGCCCTCTACTCAGAGTTGGGAGGGCTTTACAGTTGTGTCTATGACCAACAACCTCTCTAGTGATGATGTCATGAAAATGCACTCAGTACACTCCATATGGGTGGTTTACGACAGGAAGAGCACCTCACTGTAGAAACCATGTCTAAAAAGGCTGAGAGGACCATTTAGCTGTGTCAAAGACAAAACAACCTCTCTAGTGTTGGTGATCTACAAGATAAACACACCCAGCACACACTGTAAACTTGTTGGTGATAGGAACAGCATCCAACCGTAGAAAGCTTGTGAAACAGAAGGTTGGGAGGATCCTTTAGTTATGTTAAGAACATGACTCCTTCTCTAGTGCTGATGATCTACACAATAAAAACACCCAGTACATTCTGTAAAGGGGTTGGTAAGGGCTTAGGAGGATCTTTCAGTTTGTGTCAAAAGACACAACTTCATCTCTACATAATAATTGTAGTTATGCACGATACAGACCTCCTTGGCTTGTCTGGGATGTCAGTAGCCCCACTTCAGTATTGACTTGGTCCATGTAGACCCATCCAACCCTTGCTAGCAGGGAAAGTCGACGTTAAATGATGATGATGATGATAACAGTTCAAACACAAGCATCATATAATCTGCCCTTCGCTCTGAGAGAGGAAACCCTTTGTTGTCAGCAAAGATATGTGCTCCATGAACTTATTCCACCTCATTCTGTGTTATTGTCAGTGTTAGAATGGGCTGGAAGAAGTTCAAAGAGTTGTTACTTCTGCTGGTTACAAAGCACTTCTATCTTAGAGTAAAGGGAATATTATATAATAAATGGAGGCACATGTCCTTGCAATCGAAAGGTTGTGAGTTCAATTCTGAGACCGGGTGATGTGTTGTTTCCTTGAGCAAGACACTTTATTTCACATTGCTCCAGTTTACTCAGCTGTAGAAATGAGATGATAGGGACTGGGGTCTATATCATTCCACTGTAAAGTGGTCGTGGAGGTGCCATGGCAAAAAAGCACCCAGCACTCACTGTAAATGAGGTTGGTGTTAGGAAGGGCATCCAGCTGTAGAAATCAAGCCAGAATCAGTTCCCATCCCACCCTTGCAAGCAGGGAAAAGTGGACGTAAAATGATCATGATGATGTCCTAGTGTTTGAAAATTGTAGAACCTGTTGAAGAGAGAGACCAACAAAGACACAAGAATGACTTGATAAAATTGAACATCATGAAGATGACACTTTGAGAAGTAACTTGCTTAGAAAAGATTAGCAGTGCAAAAACTGTGGAATGGAGAGGTCATTTTTTAATCTAAAATTGTTGTAGACGAGTTACTCCAACAGTAGTAAGAAGGCCCTGGATTTGTGAATGAAATAACCTGTCTAGTGTTGGTGTTTCACAATAATACACTTAGTACCCTATGTAAAGTTATAGATGAGCAAAATTTCACAATATAGGAGAGAAAAGACCATTTGTCCATGTTGAGGATTTGCCATCTCTAATATTACCTCTGTAGGGGACTGCATAGTTAGAGGAGATGACAAGTGGGTCATTGACATTTAGGAGAGAAGAGTGACAGAGAAATTCCAACACTGGTACACCATAGCTGACATAGTTAATGATGATGACAGGGAATACTCTGATGATGTGCTCTCTGACCTGAAAGAAGAAACATATGTCCAACAGATGAGATACGTAGAGATGGTGTAGTGACTATAGAACTACAGTAGAACTACATGTCTCACAGTTGAGAGAGAGGAATGGTTGACTATTGCTAAGACATGCTGAACTTCTGCAAAGAATTGCTCAGGCCAAAGAAAATGTTTCTTGCAAATTTCTCACAATTGTCATGAATGTCTTTCAGTGATGGTAATTCTGCCTCTAAACTACTGCTGCTCCTGCCACTACTACTACTGCCACCACTACTACTACTACTACTTTCACCACCACAACTACTACTACTACCACCACTACTACTACCATTACCACCACAGCTATTACTACCACCACTACTACTATCACCACCACTACTAATACTATTACTACTCCTGCTACTAGTACTACTACTACTACCATCACCACTACTACTTTCACCACCACTAGTACTACCACCACCACAACTACTACTACTACTACCACCACCACTCCCACTACTACTACCACCACCACCACTACTACTACTACTACCACTGCTGCTACTAAAAGTACCACCACCACTCCTACTACCACTACTACAAATACTACAATTTTCTTACTTATATCAAAAGTACTGTTTAAGACTATTTCAATAGAACACATTTGTAGTAATTGTATATTACAAGCTATAGGTTGTACTATTACTAAATCAATATGTAAAAAGTCTTCTCTCAGTGCAGCAGTCACCAACTGTAGAAATACTAAAAATTAATATTTGCTCAAACCAATCAATAATGTATTTATCAACATATCATTACCATTACATTTTTTGTATGGAATTGATTTTTAAAAACAATACAATTTTCATTAAAAGTGAATAAAAATGCCTACATATTGCTGTTACAGCCCACACCTATGTAGGTTTAGCTGGTTTCCCGTGGGTTGTATTTCATAGGAGGTTTCTTGAATGTTAGGAACTCCATCCTTTCATGTTGTTCGTGTTGTTACAACCTACACCTATGTACGTTTAGCTGGCTTCCTACAAGGTTTGATCTCATGAGATTTATCGGTTGTTTTAATGATAAGGACGCCAGTCCTATCAACACTCTTACCTTCTTATCTGTCCCGTAGTCTGGTGTGCTGTTGGGGCGCCACAGACGACCTGGTAACCAGCTCCTTCCATTCCTCTCGCCTCATGCCTGCCCATTCCAGGATGTTGTCCTCCCATCTCTTTTTCTGCCTCTCTTCCTGAAGATCTTGTCTGATCTTTGAGCTGAGGTCTATGATAAAATAATAAAATAAAATAAAAATATATATATATATATATATATATTTTTATTTTATTTTATTATTTTATATATATATATATATTTCATTTTACGTCCGCTTTTTCCCTGCTTGCAAGGGTGGGACGGGAACTGATTCTGGCTTGATTTCTACAGCTGGATGCCCTTCCTAACACCTTCCTACACGTCCACTTTACAGTGTGGGCTGGGTGCTTTTTGGCCGTGGCACCTCGATGTCCCTATCATCTCATTTCTACAGCTGAGTAAACTGGAGCAATGTGAAATAAAGTGTCTTGCTCAAGGAAACAACACATCGCCCGGTCTGAGAATTGAACTCACAACCTTTCGATTGCAAGGCCAATGCTCTAACCACTAAGCCACGCGCCTTCATTGTGTGTCCTTCATTCTATGTCCTTCTCATTCCAGGTGGTCTTAAGTTTTGTAAGTGCTGCTGTGGTCTGGGCAGATCTGGCGAGTAAATATTATTATTAGGCGGTGGATTGGCAGTATCGGTAGAGGGTCGGGTGCCATGCTTTGAAGCATAGAGTTACCTCCCTTTATAATCTGAGTTCAAATCCCGCTGAGATTAACTTTGCCTTTCACCATTACGGGGTCGATAAAATAAAGTACCAGTAATGTACTGGGATAATTGCTGGCCTTGTGCCAAAAGTAGAAACAATTATTATTGTCACAGCTACAGCTAACACCTTTGGAGGTTTAGCTGCCTCCTACAAGTTTGTGTCTTAGAGAAAGTTTCTCAGATGTTTTAATGATAGTGAGCCCAGTCCTAACAACATTCTACATGTTGTTCCATTTCACACCTATGTAGTTTCAGCTGACCTCCTACAAGGTTGTGTCATATGGGAGGTTTCTTGGATGTTTTAATAAGAACCCCAGTCCAGCTCCTTCCTGCATGGAAAGGCTGTTCCTTTTCCACTGCCTCATTCATCTCCTCTCCTACTCTAATCCAACCCATACCCACATGGATGCTGGCTAGTGAGATCATACCCCCAAAAATGGAATATATGAATTAGATCTAGTGTGACACCCTGTCTGACCCAGGAGGGTATGGAAAGAGAAGTATATGGCCTAGTTACCACCTGGTCACCTAGTGTAACACCGTCTGATCAGGAGGGTATGGAGAAAATATCTGGCCGGGTTACTAATTGTGACACCCAGTCAGACCTGGTCACCTAGTGTCACACCCTGTCTGACCTGGTCACCTAGTGTCACACTGTCTGACCTTGTCACCTAGTGTGACACTCTGTCTGAACTGGTCACCTAGTTTGACACTCTGTCTCACCTGGTCACCTAGTGTGACACCCTGTCTCACCTGGTCACCTAGTGTGGCGCCCAGTCTGACCTGATCACAGTGTGACACTGTCTGACCTGGTCACCCAGTGTGACCCTGTCCGACCTGGTCACCTACTTTGACATGCTGTCTGACCTGGTCACCTACTGTGACACTGTCTGACCTGGCCACCTAGTGTGACCCTGTCCGACCTGGTCACCTACTTTGACATCCTGTCTGACATGGTCACCTACTGTGACACTGTCTGACCTGGCCACCTAGTGTGACACTGTCTGACCTGGTCACCTAGTGTGACACCCAGTCTGACCTCCTCACCTAGTGTGACACCCAGTCTGACCTGGTCGCCTAGTGTGGCACCCAGTCTGATCTGGCCGCCTAGTGCGACACCCAGGCTGACCTGGTCACACAGTGACACCGTCTGACCTGGTCCCCTAGTGTGACACCCCATCTGACTTGGTCCCCTAGTGTGACACCCCGTCTGACCTGGTCACATAGTGTGACACGCAGTCTGACCTGGTACCTTGTGTGACACTGTCTGCCCTGGTCACCTAGTGTGACACTGTCTGACTTGGTCACCTAGTGTGACACCTAGTCTGACCTGGTCGCCTATTATGACACCCAGTCTGACCTGGTCACCTAGTGTCATGCTCTGTCGGATTGGTCAGCTAGTGACACGCAGTCTAACCTGGTCACCTAGTGTGACACCCTGTCAGACCTGGTCACGTAATGTAACACTGTCTGACCTCCTCACCTAGTGTGACATCCAGTCTGACCTGGTCACCTAGTTTGACACTGTCTGGCCTGGTCACCTCATGTGACACTATCTGACCTGGTCACCTAGTGTGACAGCCAGTCTGACCTGGTCACCTAGTGTGACAACCAGTCTAACCTAGTCAGCTACTGTGACACCCAGTCTGACCTGGTCACCTAGTGGCACCTAGTCTGACCTGGTACCTAGTGTGACACCCTGTCTGACCTGGTCACCTAGTGACACCCCAGTCTGACCTGGTCACCTAGTGTGAGACCCTGTCTGACCTGGTCATCTAGTATGACACTGTCTGACCTGGTCACCTAGTGTGACAGCCAGTTTGACCTGGTACCTAGTGTGACACCCTGTCTGACCTGGTCACCTAGTGTGACACCCAGTCTGACCTGGTTATCTAGTGTGATACCCTGTCGGACCTGGTCACCTAGTGTGACACTGTCTGAGCTGGTCACCTAGTGACACCCAGTCTGACCTGGTCACCTAGTGTGACACCCAGTCTGACCTGGTCACCTAGTGTGCGACCCAGTCTGACCTGGTCACCTAGTGACACCCAGTCTGACCTGGTCACTTACTGTGACACCCAGTCTGACCTGGTCACCTAGTGTGACAGCCAGGCTGACCTGGTCACCTAGTGTAACACCCTGTCTGACCAGGTCACCTAGTGTGACACCCAGTCTGACCTGGTCACCTAGTGACACCCAGTCTGACCTGGTCACCTAGTGTGACACCCTGTCTGACCTGGTCACCTAGTGTGACACCCAGTCTGACCTGGTCACCTAGTGTGACACCATGTCTGACCTGGTCACCTAGTGTGACACCCAGTCTGACCTGGTCACCTAGTCTGACGCCCAGTCTAACTTGGTCACCTAGTGTTACACCCAGTCTGACCTGGTCACCTAGCGTGACACTGTCTGACCTGGTCACCTAGTGTGACAGCCAGTGAGACCTGATCACCTTGTGTGACAACCAGTCTGACCTTGTCACCTAGTATAATACCCAGTCTGACCTGGTCACCTACTGTGACACCCAGTCCAACCTGGTCACCTAGTGTGACGCCCTGTCTGACCTGGTCACCTAGTGACATCCCACTCTGACCGGGTCACTTAGTGTGACACTCTATCTGACCTGGTCACCTAGTGACACCCTGTCTGACTAGGTCACCTAGTGTGACACCGTTTCTCCTGGTCACTTAGTGTGACACCCAGTCTGACCTGGTCACCTAGTGTAACACTGTCTGACCTGGTCACCTAGTGTAACACTGTCTGACCTCCACCTAGTGTGACACCCTGTCTGACCTGGTCCCCTAATGTGACACTGTCTGACCTGGTCACATACTGTGACACCCAGTCTGACCTGGTCACCTAGTGTGACAGCCAGTCTGACCTTGTCACCTAGTATGATACACTGTCTGACCTGGTCATGTAGTGTGACACCCAGTCTGACCTGGTCAACTAGTGTGACACACTCTGACCTGGTCACCTAGTGTGACACCGTCTGACCTGGTCACCTAGTGTGACACCCAGTCTGACTTGGTCACCTACTGTGACACCCAGTGTGACCTGGTCACCTAGTGTGACACTGTCTGACCTGGCCACCTAGTGTGACACCCAGTCAGACCTGGTCACCTAGTTTGACACTGTCTAAGCTGATCACCTCATGTGACACTGTCTGACCTGGTCAACTAGTGTGACACTCTGACCTGGTCACCTAGTGTGACACCCTGTCTGACCTGGTCACCTAGTGTGACATTGTCTGACTTGTCACCTAGTGTGACACTCTGTCTGACCTGGTCACCTAGTTTGACACCCTGTCTGACCTGGTCACCTAGTGACAACCTGCTCACCTGGTTACCTAGTGTGACACAGTCTGACCTGGTCACACACTGTGACACTGTCTGACCTGGTCGTAGTGTGACACTGTCTGACCTGGCCACCTAGTGTGACACGCAGTCTGACCTGGTCACACAGTGAAACACTGACTGACCTGGTCACCTAGTGTGACACCCCTTCACATCTGGTCACTTAGTGTGACACCATCTGCCCTGCTCACCTTGTATGACACCCAGTCCAGTTTTGACCTAGTCACCTAGTGACTCCCTTTCTGACCTGGTCAGCTAGTGTGACACTGTCTGACCTGGTCACCTAGTGTGACACCCAGTCTGACCTGGTCACCTACTGTGACCCTCAGTCTGACCTGGTCACATAGTGTGACACCCAGTCTGACCTGGTCACCTGGTGTGACACCCAGTCTGACCTGGTCACTTAGTGTGACACCCTGTCTGACCTGGTCATCTAGTGTGATACCCTGTCTGGCCTGGTCACCTAGTGTAACACCGTCTGACCTGGTCACTTAGTGTGACACCCTGTCTGACCTGGTCATATAGTGTGAAACTGTCTGACCTGGTCACCTAGTGTGACACCCAGTCTGACCTGGTCAGCTGATGTGACACCCTGTCTGACCTTGACACCTAGTGTAACACTGTCTGACCTGGTCCCCTAGTGTGACATCCAGTCTGACCTGGTCAGCTAATGTGACACCCTGTCTGACCTGGACACCTAGTGTAACACTGTCTGACCTCCTCACCTAGTGGGACACCCTGTCTGACCTGGTCCCCTAGTGTGACACTCAGTTGGACCTGGTCACCTACTGTATCACCCAGTCTGACCTGGTCACCTAGTGTGAGACTGTCTGACCTGGTCACCCTGTGTGACACCCATTCTGACGTGATCACAGTGTGACACGCTGTCTGACCTGGCCACTTAGTGTGACACCCTGACTGACCTGGTCACCTAGTATGACACCCAGTCTGACCTGGTCACCTAGTGTGACATCAAGTCTTACCTGGTCACCTAGTGTGACACTGTCTGACCATGTCACCTAGTGTGACACCCTATCTGACCTGGTCACCTAGTGTGACACCCAGTCTGACCTGGTCACCTAGTGTGACACCCAGTCTGACGTGATCACAGTGTGACACGCTGTCTGACCATGTCACCTAGTGTGATACCCTGACTGACCTGGTCACCCAGTATGACACCCAGTCTGACCTGGTCACTTAGTGTGACATCAAGTCTTACCTGGTCACCTAGTGTGACACTGTCTAACCATGTCACCTAGTGTGACACCCTATCTGACCTGGTCACCTAGTGTGACACCTAGTCTGACCTGGTCACCTAGTGTGACACTGTCTGACCTGGCCACCTAGTGTGACAAGCAGTAACACCTGGTCACCTAGTGTGACACTGTCTCACCTGGGCACCTAGTGTGACAACCAGTCTGACCTTGTCACCTAGCATGATACCCTGTCTGACCTGGTCACCTAGTATGACACCCAGTCTAACCTGGTCACCTAGTGTGACATGCAGTCTGACCTGGTCACACAGTCAACCACCGACTGACCTGGTCAGTCTAACCTGGTCACCTAGTGTGACACCCCGTCACATCTGGTCACTTCGTGTGACACCGTCTGACCTGGTTACCTTGTGTGACACCCAGTCCAGTTTTGACCTAGTCATCTAGTGACTGCCTTTCTGACCTGGTCAGCTAGTGTGACACTGTCTGACCTGGTCACCTAGTGTGACACCCAGTCTGACTTGG
Source organism: Eledone cirrhosa (assembly GCA_964016885.1). Classification (NCBI taxonomy): domain Eukaryota; kingdom Metazoa; phylum Mollusca; class Cephalopoda; order Octopoda; family Eledonidae; genus Eledone; species Eledone cirrhosa. Next base: position 607,523 of record CAXHJY010000264.1, on the reverse strand, counting down.
TGTGACCTGGTCACTTAGTGTGACACCCTGTCTGACCTGGTCATCTAGTGTGATACCCTGTCTGGCCTGGTCATCTAGTGTAACACCGTCTGACCTGGTCACTTAGTGACACCCTGTCTGACCTGGTCATAGTGTGAAACTCTGACCTGGTCACCTAGTGTGACACCCAGTCTGAGCTGGTCAGCTGATGTGATACCCTGTCTGACCTGGTCACCTAGTGTAACACTGTCTGCCCTCCTCACCTAGTGTGACACCCTGTCTGACCTGGTCCCCTAGTGTGACACTGTCTGACCTGGTCACCTTGTGTGACACCTGGTCTGACGTGACCACAGTGTGACACTCTGTCTGACCTGGCCACGTAGTGACACCCTGACTGACCTGGTCACCTAGTATGACACCCAGTCTGACCTGGTCACCTAGTGTGACACTGTCTGACCTGGCCACCTAGTGTGACACTGTCTGACCATGTCACCTAGTGTGACACCCTATCTGACCTGGTCACCTAGTGTGACACTGTCTGACCTGGCCACCTAGTGTGACACCCAGTAACACCTGCTCACCCAGTTTGACAGTCTGAACTGGGCACCTAGTGCGACAACCAGTCTGACCTTGTCACCTGGTATAATACCCTGTCTGACCTGGTCACCTAGTATGACACCCAGTCTGACCTGGTCACCTAGTGTGACATCCAGTCTGACCTGGTCATCTCGTGACACCCAGTCTGACCTGGTCATATAGTGTGACATCCAGGCTGACATGGTCAACTAGTGTGACAATGTCTGACCTGGTCACCTACTGCCAACCTGTATGACCTGGTCACCTAGTGTGACACCGTCTGACCTGGTCACCTAGTGTGACACCATGTCTGACCTGGTCACCTAGTGTGACAACCTGTCTGACCTGGTCACCTAGTGACACCCAGTCTGGCCTGGTCACCTAGTGTGACACTGTCTGACCTGGTCACCTAGTGTGACAGCCAGTCAGACCTGGTCACCTAGTGTGACAACCAGTCTGACCTGGTCACCTAGTGTGACGCCCAGTCTGACCTGGTCACCTACTGTGACACCCTGTCTGACCTGGTCACCTAGTGTGACACCGTCTGACCTGGTCACCTAGTGACACCCCAGTCACCTAGTGTGACACTATCTGACCTGGTTACCTAGTGTGACACTGTCTGATTTGGTCACCTACTGTGACACCCAGTCTGACCTGGTCATCTATGGTGACACCCTGTCTGACCTGGTCACCTAGTGACATCCCAGTCTGACCGGGTCACCTAGTGTGACACTCTATCTGACCTGGTAACCTAGTGTGACACCCAGTCTGACCTGTTCACCTAGTGTGACACTCTATCTGACCTGGTAACCTAGTGTGACACCCAGTCTGACCTGTTCACCTAGTGTGACACCGTCTGATTTGGTCAGCTAGTGTGACACCGTCTGACCTGGTCACCTAGTGTGACACTGTCTGACCTGGTCACCTAGTGTGACACCCTGTCTGACCAGGTCACCTTGTGTGACACCCAGTTTGATCTTGTCACATAGTGTGACACCCAGTCTGACCTGGTCACCTGGTGTGACACCCAGTCTGACCTGGTCACTTAGTGTGACACCCTGTCTGACCTGGTCATCTAGTGTGATACCCTGTCTGGCCTGGTCACCTAGTGTGACACCCTGTCTGACCTGGTCATATAGTGTGAAACTGTCTGACCTCCTCACCTAGTGTGACACCCAGTCTGACCTGGTCACCTAGTGTGACACGCAGTCTGACCTGGTCACTTAGTGTGACACCCTGTCTGACCTGGTCACCTAGTGTGACACCCAGTCTGACCTGGTCATATAGTGTGAAACTCACTGACCTGGTCACCTAGTGTGACACGCAGTCTGACCTGGTCACTTAGTGTGACACCCTGTCTGACCTGGTCACCTAGTGTGACACCCAGTCTGACCTGGTCATATAGTGTGAAACTCACTGACCTGGTCACCTAGTGTGACACCCAGTCTGACCTGGTCAGCTAGTGTGACACTGTCTGACCTCCTCACCTAGTGTGACACCCTGTCTGACCTGGTCCTCTAGTGTGACACCCAGTCTGACCTGGTCAGCTAGTGTGACACTGTCTGACCTCCTCACCTAGTGTGACACCCTGTCTGACCTGGTCACCTACTGTGACACCCAGTCTGACCTGGTCATCTCGTGACACCCAGTCTGACCTGGTCACCTAGTGTTACAATCTCTGACCTGGTCACCTTGTGTGACACCCAGTCTGACGTCGTCACATAGTGTGACACTGTCTGACCTGGCCACCTAGTATGACATCGAGTCTGACCTTGTCACCTAGTGTGAAACTGTCTGACCATGTCACCTAGTGTGACACCCTATCTGACCTGGTCACCTACTTTGACACCCAGTCTGACCTGGTTACCTAGTGTGACACTGTCTGACCTGCCACCTAATGTGACACCCAGTCTGACCTGGTCACCTCATGTGACACTGTCTGACCTCTGTCACCTAGTCTGCCCTGTCACCTAGTATGATACCCTGTCTGACCTGGTCAACTAGTGTGACACCCAGTCTGACCTGGTCACCTAGTGTGACAGTCTGACCTGGTCACTTAGTGTGACACCCAGTCTGACCTGGTCACCTAGTGTGACACTGTCTGATCTGGTCACCTACCGTGACCCTCAGTCTGACCTGGTCACCTTGTGTGACACCCAGTCTGACCATGTCACCTAGTGTGACACCCTGTCTGACCTGGTCACCTAGTGTGACACCGTCTGACTTGGTCACCTACTGTGACACCCAGTCAGACCTGGTCACCTAGTTTCACACTGTCTGACCTGGTCACCTAGTGTGACACCCAGTCTAACCTGGTCACCTAGTGTGACACTGTCTGACTTCCTCACCTAATGTCACACTCTGTCTGACCTGGTAATGTAGTGTGATACCCAGTCTGACCTGGTCACTTAGTGACACACTCTGACCTGGTCAACCAGTGTGACACCGTCTGACCTGGTCACCTTGTATGACACCCAGTCCAGTCTGACCTAGTCACATAGTGAGTCTCTTTTTGACCTGGTCACCGAGGTCAGTGTCGCCCTGTGTGACCTGGTCACCTAGTGTGACACCCAGTCTGACCTGGTCACAGTGTGACACAGTCTGACCTGGTCATCTAGTGTGACACTGACCTGGTCACCTCATGTGACACTGTCTGACCTGGTCACCTACTGTGACCCTCAGTCTGACCTGGTCACCTAGTGTGACACCGTCTGACCTGGTCACCTTGTGTGACACCCAGTCTGACCTGGTCACCTCGTGTGACACCCTGTCTGACCTGGTCACCTAGTGTGACACCGTCTGACCTGGTCACTTAGTGACACCCTGTCTGACCTGGTCATATAGTGTGAAACTGTCTGACCTGGTCACCTAGTCTGCCCTGTCACCTAGTATGATACCCAGTCTGACCTGGTCACCTAGTGTGACACTGTCTGACCTGGTCATGTAGTGTGACCTGGTCACCTAGTGTGACACTCTGTCTGACCTGGTCACCTAGTTTGACACCGTCTGACCTGGTCACCTAGTGACAACCTGTCTCACCTGGTCACCTAGTGTGACACACAGTCTGACCTGGTCACCTAGTGTGACACACTGTCTGACCTGGTCACCTAGTGTGACACGCAGTCTGACCTGGTCACAGTGAAACACTGACTGACCAGGTCACCTAGTGTGACACCCCGTCAGTTCTTGTCACCTAGTGTGACACCCCGTCACATCTGGTCACCTAGCGTGACACCGTCTGACCTGGTCACCTTGTATGACACCCACTCCAGTTTGACCTAGTCTCCTAGTGACTCCCTTTCTGACCTGGTCACCTAGGTCAGTGTCGCCCTGTGTGAACTGGTCACCTAATGTGACACCCTGTCTGACCTGGTTATCTAGTGTGACACCCAGTCTGACCTGGTCACTGTGACACTGTCTGACTTGGTCATTCATTGTGAGACTGTCCGACCTGCTCACCTAGTGTGACACCCTATCTGACCTGGTCACCTAGCATGACACCCAGTCTGACCTGAACTCCTAGTGTGATACCCTGTCTCATCTGGCCACCTAGTGTGACACCCAGTCTGACCTGGTCACACAGTGACACCCTGCGTGACCTGGTCACCTAGTGTGACACTGACGTAGTGTGACACCCTGTCTGTCCTGGTCACCTAATGTGACAACCAGTCTGACCTGGTCACCGTCTGAAACCCTGTCTGACTTGGTCATTTAGTGTGACACCCAGTCTGATCTGGTCACCTCGTGTGACAACCTGTCTGACCTGGTCACCTAGTGTGAAACCCAGTCTGACCTGGTCACCTAGTGTGACACCCTGTCTGACCTGGTCACCTAGTGTGACCTGGTCACCTAATGTGACACCCTGTCTGACCTGGTCACCTAGTGTGACACCCAGTCTGACCTGGTCACCTAGTGTGACAGCCAGTCTGACCTGGTCACCTAGTATGATACCCTGTCTGACCTGGTCAACTAGTGTCACACCCAGTCTGACCTGGTCATCTAGTGTGACACTGTCTGACCTGGTCACCTAGTGTGACACCCAGTCTGACCTGGTCAACTAGTGTGACACCGTCTGACCTGGTCACCTAGTGTAGACACCCAGTCTGACCTGGTCAGATAATTTGACACTGTTTAATGTTGTCACATAGTGTGACACTGTCTGACCTTGTCACCTAGTGTGACACCCTGTCTGACCTGGTCAGTGTGACACTCTGTCTGACCTGGTCACCTAGTGTGACACCCCGTCACATCTGGTCACCTAGTGTGACACTGTCTGACCTGGTCACCAAGTGACACCCAGTCTTACCTGGTCACCTAGTGTGACAGTCTCTGACCTGGTACCTAGTGTCACACCATGTCTGACCTGGTACCTAGTGTGACACCCTGCCTGACCTGGTCACCTAGTATGACACTGTCTGACCTGGTCACCTAGTGTGACACTGTCTGACCTGGTCACCTAGTGTGACGCCCAGTCTGACCTGGTCACCTAGTGTGACACCTTGTCTGACCTGGTCACCTAGTGTGACACCTTGTCTGACCTGGTCACCTAGTGTGACACCTTGTCTGACCTGGTCACCTAGTGTGACAGTGTCTGACCTGGTCACCTAGTATGACAGTGTCTGACCTAGTGTGACACCCTCTCTGACTGGTGACCTAGTGTGACAACCAGTCTGACCTGGTCACCTACTATGATACCCTGTCTGACCTGGTCACCTACTGGAACCCCCAGTCTGACCTGGTCACCTAGTGACACCCAGTGTGACACCCAGTCTGACATGGTCAGCTAATGTGACACCCAGTCTGACCTGGTCAGCTAATGTGACACCCAGTCTGACCTGGTCACCTAGTGTGACACCCAGTCTGACCTGGTCACCTAGTGACACCCAGTCTGACCTGGTCACCTAGTGTGACACCCAGTCTGACCTGGTCACTTAGTGTGACACCCAGTCTGACCTGGTCACCTAGTGTGACACCGTCTGACCTGGTTACCTAGTGACACCGAGTCTGACCTGGTCAGATAATTTGACACTGTTCAATGTTGTCACAGTGTGACACTGTCTGACCTTGTCACCTAGTGTGACACCCTGTCTGACCTGGTTAGTGTGACACTGTCTGACCTGGTCACCTAGTGTGACACCCTGTCTGACCTGGTCACCTAGTGTGACACCCTGTCTGACCTGGTCACCTAGTGTGACACCCTGTCTGACCTGGTCACCTAGTGTGACACCCTGTCTGACCCAGCTTGATCAAGAGGTTGGAAAAAATCACCAACTACTCCGAAATGAAAGTGGAGAAGACGAGACTGGAACATGAGAGGTTAATGTGAAACTGATAGCAGTTGTGATTTGGGCAATACCATCAAAAGTTCAACACTTAATGTCCCTGGGAATACCTTACAGGATTGGTGGCATACAAAATTTAGCCTTGTTAGCCACTGCACACAGTTAAAGAAAAGTATTATATGTATGAGGTCCCTGTTGTAACGTGATAGATGTCTTAAGTACTCCATCTACACTGCATGACAAAGTAATAATAGAAACAATAATAATGGTTTAATTATTAGCCACACAGAGCTGATATACTAAGCAAGCAATAAAGGCAGCATACTGTGAGGTTTGTGTGTAAAAAGGGTTATAAGAAAAGCTCCCAAAAAGTAAACATTTAAAAACCAAACAAAACAAATTGCTCAATACGGGAAGACCTCTGAGGGTGACTTGTGGAGAAAGCCCATAAAAAGCCACGGTCATTCTGTCTGCTAGAGCAAGTCCCCCCTCCCAGTTGTCCTCCAATTTGTAGATGTTTACTCAGAGCAGGCCCATTCACTCAGATCATGCTCACCGCTCCCTCCCACCTTTCATCACTGCTTGAAGGCAGCACTTCCCTCTCCATCCTGATTTTCCTCTTCAAGTGAAACTTGAAAAATTAATCTGGATTTCGTTGCAGAGGAAAGTGCTCAACTTCAACCCTTTCAAACACATCCACCACACATCCTCTTTTGCCATGACCACCAGTCAGATGAAAGCTGCTTGCCCTTCTCAGCTGAAAGAAGACAGCGGGATGATCTTCACAATGGACTCAGCCGATAGCTGAATCAGTCCTATATGTGACAGGTGTTTGACACCTGCTACTAGTCTCTGCTACCCCCATTTTATTCAATCTTTCCAAGCCTGTGGCTTGGCTTTGATGGCTTCATCTACTGAGCTGTTCCACCACCAGGTCACCCACAGACTGGCTGGTGCTCTACTCCAGCCATAAGTCACGTCAGTAGTTTACAAAAGGTTAGCACAAACATTTCCAGTTGTCTTCTATGTCATAGTCATCTAGCTCATCACTTCTCTCATCAAATGCATCCCGTAAGACCTTTCTAAACTTATATTTAACTGAGAGGTCCTTTAACTTCCAGCCCCTCCATCTCCATGTTTTTCTACGAGTCTTGTTCTGTCTCATGTTTATTTTGATATCACTTGTGTTGAGCGGTGCATTCCCATAGAAGATCTTAGTATTTATTACAGTCCGTTTGTCTTGTTATCTAACAAGTAAATAGTCCATTTGGCTTTTGTGTTCGCCTGATTGATATAAGATAAGGTGGCTGGCTGGCTGGTTTCCTGAAATTCGTGTTGCAAATGGTTAGTTTATTTACATCACAGAATTCCAGGAGTTTCAATCCCTCTTCATTTCTTGAGCCATACAGAAGCTGCCATGAACTCCACTGAATCTATCCTAGTACTGCCTCACATATCTGTTGATGTTGCTTGCCAGGATGATGAGGTCACCTTTATCAGTACCTGAAGTTGTCTGTAAAAGTTCCTCATAGAACCTGTCTTTTGTTCTTTACTCAGTCCTTCATGTGGAACATAGGTAGATGTAATGGTCATCATTCTATTTCCTACTGTTAATCTAAGCTTGATAATCCTGTAACTTACTCTACCTACCTCAATCTCCTTATCTATCCATTTCTCAGCTAGTAAGATACCTACACCATCTACTCCATTGTCATTTCCTATCTAGTAAAGCTTGTATTTATGCTGTTTGACTGTCAGTAATCTTGTTGAGGCACCTCTCCATCTCATCTCTTGTACACAGCAGATGTCTACTTCTCTCCACTCCAAAATTTGGCCTGATTTACCTTTCAGGGTGCCAACATTAAGAGTGGCAGTCTTGAGTATTCTACTTTGCCAGTTGCTATTTCCTTGGGTATATGTTTTATGTATCTGAAAAGGAAAAGGGTTGTGCGTTTGCTTGATGATAGTCGAGGGGTTCTCTCATATGGCTATTCTAGCCACCCCACTACAGTGCACACCACTAACATGACTAGTGTTAGCCCTGTATACACAATTTGTGGGAGTTATATTTGTCGTACTGTTCATAATTTTGGCAGGGTTTTTTGGCTGGATGCCCTTCCTATCACCAACCATCTTATTGTTTGGAATGGGGGTATTATTCCTGTCTCTAGAGAAGTTGTCTTACTGGACTCAACAGTCCTCAACACTGTGTTAGATTTTATTTGGAATGTCTGCTATCCTAGACAGGTTGCCTTCACTACAACTTACAGGGCTGTGTAGTAGATTTTAATGGGAGTTATTGCCCTTCTAGACAAGTTGTCTTCACTATGGCTTACAGGGCCCACGTCTACCCCGTGCAGTTGTCTTTAATCAGAGTTGCTGCCCTCCTAGAAGAGTTGCCTTCACTACGACTTTCAGAGCCCATGTTTATTCTGTGCAATCGTTTTTAATCTGCTCTGGGGATCATGACCTTAATTTTCAGGAGTGGGAAGGGGCATTATTGATTTATGAGGGGGGAATAAGTGATGTACGAGGGTGAAGTGTTATTGTATGAAGAACGACAGGGGAGGGGATGCAAGGTCATGTCAGCCAAACAGGTAGTTGATAGGGGGTGGGGGAAGTAAATTCATATATTATTTAGATTTATCTCCTTTATCTCAATACTCGCGTTTGTTTTCCCCCTCTCTGTTTATCAATTGCTGACCTAGGTTTGAGACCTGTTCTTGAGTAATTTAGGGCTGGGGCTGAGTTTAAAAATTACAATACTATTTTTTCTATCACATGGTGGGACTGTTAAAAGTGATGGGTTCTCTACAGTATGATCCTCATCAATGGAGACTCTTTATAGATAACACTGGTCAACACACTTTTTGTTGACTTAGGTTTTGTTGTTGTCATTAGCTAATTTTGAGCTGCTGATTTCAAATATGGCATCCATTTCCCCCTAACACATCAGGTTTTCATTGTGTGGATCTGAAAATGGTCAACTTTTTACTTGGTCAACAAGGAAGGTAAACAAAATATCTGTTTATGGGATAGCCAAGTGAAAGATAAGCCTGATGTGTTAGGGGGAAATGGATGCCATATTTGAAATCAGCAGCTCAAAATTAGCTAAAAACAACAAAACCTAATTCAGCCAAAAGTGTTATCAATAACTTGTCCTCCTTCCTTTTCTATTTCGTATAGTTTTGAATAGGGGAGATAACTAGTGGAGTAGCTTCCCTTCGATCCTGTTATTCCATAATTTCATTTAATTTGTCTTAGAACTTCTTTGCTCACATATTCCTGGGAAGGATGTGGTGGCAAAGTCCTCAAACATGTTTTCCTGTGGGTCCTGTCAGAACCAACTGTCTCTAATTGATCCAGCTGGATCCACAAGCAAAACTAGTTTCATGGATGTTATCCAACCATCTTCTTCTACATCTACTTGTTTTTGCCTGTAAAATCTTTCCAGCAATTCTTACTTTAGACATTCTAATCACATGTCTGAAGTTGTAGCTCTACCTGAAGTGACTGACTCTCTTATCTCTGAGCTACACATTTTATCAAGTAACATTACTCCAGAGACCCTTCAGAGGAACATCATTTTGGCCGCTTGTATTTGCAATCATATTCTTTCTCATTACCCAAGGCTCATGACCATAGGTAAAGGTTGGCATGAATACAGACTTAGAAATACCAAGTTTGGCTTTTACACCAATTTTTACACTATTTCCAATAGAGCTGGAAGTATAAAATCTTATGAACTATCGAGGCATTTACATAATTTGAAATTTGAAATTTTTTTAAATCCAAACAGAGAATTGCTACAATTATAATAGTATTAGAAAATTAGATAAAATACTCTTAGGTTTGGAAAATAAATGGCCACGTACTTTCTGTACCTAAGACTATTTTACCTAATACTTTTATCATTGTAATGGTTCTGTTTGGATTTTAACATTGTCAAATTTTTCCAGTATCCTATCGACTTATGGCAGAATTAGTATTTATTTCAGTTTGTGAACTTCTTGTATTTACTATTTGTTACATGGCTCCTGTTTCTTATTAATAATTGTTTCTACTTTTGGCACAAGGCCAGCAATTAACCAGAGTATTACTGGTACTTTATTTTATCGACCCCGTAAGGATGAAAGGCAAATTTAACCTCGGCGGGATTTGAACTCAGACCATAAAGGGCCGTAACTCTATGCTGTAAAACATGGTGCCCAACCCTCTACCGATACTGCCAATCCACCGCTGTTTCTTATTAATAATGGTTTCTAATTTAAGCACAAGGCCAGCAATTTTGGAGGTAAAATAAAGTTTGTTATACAGACCCCAGTACACAACTGGTACTCATTTTATCGACTCCAGAAGCAAAGTTCACTTTGATGGGATTTGAACTCAAAATGTAAAGAGCCAGAATAAATACTGCAAGGCATTTTATCTGATGCTCTAACAATTCTGCCATCCATCATCCTTAATCATTCCTGTGGTCAGCAATTTTGATTACATTGACACCAGTACATAGCTGGTACTTTATTGACCCCATAGGGACGAACAGCAAAGTTGACCTCAGTGGGATTGGAACTCAGAATGTAAAAACATTTTATCTGATGCTCTAACGATTCTGCCAATAATACAGTGAATTATGGACTGTTAAGTACAACATTTAACTGTTTTTCTTTTCATTTGACACCCAACTACCCACTTTGTTGACTATCTTGTTTGCTTTGTACCTACCTACAATTGTTCAACTTGCTAGAAATAGCAGCTAAATCTTCCTCAGATTACACATAATGGGTACTACATGTCTGGAAAAAAGAAAGTGATGGTTATTACTGGAATGCTTCACCTAGGGTTAAACAATTTCTTTTAAAATGTTTAAGAGAGTCGCATGCATAGCTATGTGGTTAAAGTGTTTACTTCACGAGTACATAGTTGTGGGTTCAATCCCACAGTGTAGCATATTGGGGCAAATATCTTTTAATATAGTTTTAGATTAACCGATATATTTGTAAAATTTGGTAGATAGAAACTGTGGAAGCCTGTTGTATAAAGAACCATATTTGATAAAATACTGGTGTCGATATGATGGACTAAATCCCTTCATGGTGGTATCCCAACATGGGGCAATCTAATGATTGAAATCTGTAAAATAATGAAAGAATATCAAATGCTTGAGATGAAATCCTTTACTGATTCCTCTTCTTGCAACATCAACATCGATGATTGTCTGTTTTCCTTGCTATCAAGAGTTGGATAGATTGATGCACTTCACTACTGACGTGGAGGAGATACTAACGCTTCAGACAGACTTATATTCTAACATTGTATCGATTGTTTGGACAATGCTTATATCTCACTTACAAAAAAAGGTTCTTACACTCTGCCAAATGCTTTTTATCATGGAACCAACAGTAGGAAAGTTATAATTTCTTTGACACTGCTGAACAGTCTTCCCAACTTTTTGTTTGGCAAGTTTTCTATGGCTTTACAGAGTGTACTGGGTGTGTTTATCATGTAAACCACGACTTTACAGAGTGTACTGGATGTGTTTATCATGTAAATCCCGACTTTACAGAGTGTACTGGGTGTGTTTATCATGTAAATCACGACTTTACAGAGTGTACTGGGTGTGTTTATCATGTAAATCACGACTTTACAGAGTGTACTGGGTGTGTTTAACAGGAAACAAATCAATTTAGTTGAATGCTTTTTAATGATTGAAAAAAAGAAAGATCAAAATGTGGTTATGTAAAGGTGAAACAAGTGGATTTGCTTAGGAGACAAATGTTGAGATGTAGTTGTAGACTAACACCCTAACTTCATTTGATTTCTCTCTATTTTCTTGTTGGGATGAGGACCATAACAACCCATCAAACTCATGCCAGAATGGAAACTGGCCGTAAAATGATGACAATGATGATGATGAAGGAAAGTGTATTGAATTAATCATCATCATCATCACCTTTTAATGTCCATTTTTTCATGTTAGCATGGGTTAGATGAGTTGTCCCATTGTGAGACAAGCCAGATCAGGTGACCATGTCTTACTTATACAGAACTGCTTTTGGCTTGGTTTCTATGGCTGGATGCTCTTCCTAATGCCAACCGCTTTACAGTGGGGACTGGCTACTTTTTGTTGTGACACCAACACAACCACTTTCCTGTGTGGACTGAGGACTGGGGTGTTCAATGTTGGAGGCCTCAAGGTGAAAATTTCATCAGAGCCCTCGCATATAATTTATAGTGACAAAACCACCACCACCAAATCAGCCACTGGCTCCATTATAAAAAAATTGCCTTGTGATAAATCAATACTATTGTTGTTTTCAGTACTGTATGTATCCCAGCTTCTAGAATATGTACACTGTATCCCTCCATTTTGGAAGAGGTGACAAAGATGTTTGTATTATGAAGGGTGTTTATCTGTAAAACACTGCTTAAAAAAGTATTGGTACTAGCAGCAGCTGGGGGTTGACCCTGTGATAGACTGGTGTCCCATCCAGGGAAGAATCTTTTACTTTCAGCCATTTAATGCCAATAAAATTGGGTTAAGCTCTGGAAACATTTGTAAATTATACATTACTAGCATTAAAGCCTGGCGTTGCTCGGAGTCAGTAAGTTACCAAAGTTAGGTTGCACCACACATTTTATGGCAGCACTATTTTGTCTGGCAGGCACTGGGTGAATGAATTGCAGACCTGGACTGCCGAAGCAGGAGCTGCGCCAGCAGTGACAATTGTAGTTTCGCCTATGGATATTATCTCTGTGCAAATAAGTGTTGAAATTTATTGTTTCACAGTACTTGCGCAACACGCGCGTAGACGATGCCAGCCAAACAACAGAGCTGCGATGGAGTTGTTCTGCATGGTTGTTTAATGTGTGTTTTCTAAATTTAAGACAGTAGGGAGTGGTGTGATATGGGGGAGAGTTAGCTGCTGTTTCTAGCAGGTTTAGTGACCTCATAGAGGATATGTTTTCTAAATTTAAGACAGTAGGGAGTGGTGTGATATGGGGGAGAGTTAGCTGCTGTTTCTAGCAGGTTTAGTGATCTCATAGAGTATATTATTGTGTATAGTAAATGAACTGATACTTCTTTCTTCCACGTTCGTTGATAGATGTTTTAAAAAAGATTTATCGCTATTTTTTTTGTTGTTGAATAAATTTATCTGTTGCTTTTGGATAATTGTTGTTTCGTATGAAATGTAATAAGTTCTTTTTGTCATTGAAGTAAATAAATATTTGACTGTTCCACACTCAAAAACAAACGTTCTCTCTCTCTCTCACTCTCTCTCTGTCTCTTAAAGTTTAAGGGGAGTAGAGAGAGGTAATCAGATTCTATTAGGGGGGTAAAGCGTCATGTATTTAGTTTTATCGATTATTTCCGTAATTGTGGGTGAGTGTGAATGAAATAAATAGTCGTTAACCTAAGTTAGACCATTTACAACATTCTTACAGACTTTGAGTTGGATCGGTTTGAAATTGTGCAAATGTATAAACATGGAACATGCACACACACAACAACAACAATCTGCCTTTTATAGATGATGATGATAACACTTCCCTATCATTAGTTGCAGTCATAAACTGTATTTAACTCAGTAAACTTAGTGAGAGCAGACTGAAGGTTTCTACAGTAAAGTGCAAACACACTACAGAATTTATATGCTGGTGCAATGATAAAATACACCCAGTGCACTCTGTAAAGTAGCAGTACTAGTACCATAGTAAAATACACCCAGTACACTCTGTAAAGTGTTAGTACTGGTGCCACAATAAAATACATTCATTACATTCTCTAAAGTGTTAGTACTGGTGTCTCAATAAAATACACTCAATACACTTTGTAAAGTGGTTGGTGTTAGGAGGGGCATCCAGTTATAGAAACCCTGACAAATATGGAATATAAAAGCACTATGTAGTTCTCCAACCAGTCTAGTCTTGTAGTGTGACAACCCATCCATTTCACATTTGTTCAATTGTTTTCCAGGAAATACAGACAAAGGGTGGAATGACCCACCAATGTTTGACTATTCGAGTGTCAGTGTTAAACAAACTCAACCAAGAAGAACACTGCTGAATAAAAGAGTGGCTTATCCTATGTCTAATGAGGCAGCTAATGTTGCAAGCCCTAATGTTACAAACGAAGATCAAACTGGTAAGTATTATATCAAGACTCATATTTCTTTTATGAAGGACTTACTAGCAAGTCAAGTTTCGATTTCTAGTGGACCTGTGAAATACCCTTCAAATTTTATTGTGCAAATGTGCAAGAAAAAGATGAACATTTTCCAATCTCAGGAAGGTATCACAGAAGTTGATAGCTTCTGTTACCTAGATAATCTAATTAGCAGTGGCAGGGGGTTGCTCTGAAAGTATAGTAGCTAAAATAAGAAGAAGCTGGAAAAAGTTTAAGAAAATACTACCTCTGTTGACAACAAATGGTAGATTGTATGATGCCTGCATGAGAAGTGTGATGTTGCATGATAGTAAGACTTGTGCAGTAAATTCAAAGGATATATGAAGACTGAAGCAAGCTTGCTTAAAAACATTGAACCCCACAAAGGAGATGACAAAGAAATGCTGCAAATGGAGGGAGGCTGTGCTGGAAAAGACACATTCAACAGATGGGAAAACAAATGTAAAATGATTATGATGGTGATATGTATGATGGGTATCAACTCTATCAAATATGACCACCTTTGGCACCCCTTTCACCTTCCCTTTAAAGAAGGAGTGACTCCCCATTAGGGGCTCTCAAGATGATGAAGACATACACCAACATGACAAGACCAAGGCCCCTCAGGTAACAACCACTTCAATAGAGGGTACAGTTACATTGCTGGCTGAAGAATTACAACTACTCCCCTCTATAATACACCTTCAAAAGTGTCTGTACTTCATTGTTACAGATATACTGTATCCTCTGCCCACTGCAACAAAAGGTCTGCTGTCCGTATATGCCCAGAAGAAGTCTCTGTTCTCAAGATAAGGTGAGAGTAAAAAAAGAAAAAATATTGGTGTTAAAAGTGCCAACATATCAGATTTGACAACTCATTGTGAAACTCTCTAAATGTTTCAAGACAAAAACAAAGCAAGATGGCCAGAGACTACAAACACTAGGCTTCAATTATGAGTATCTTCTTTACATATATATTTCCATAGATATGTAAAAATATATAGATATACACGGCCAGGATATTACATACATACACACATATATATAACATCATCATCGTTTAATGTACACATTCAATGCTACCATGGATTAGATGGGTTGTCCCATTTGAGGCAAGTTGCGTCAGATGACCGTGTCTTGCTCTTACAGAACTGTTTCTGGCTAGATTTCTACAGCTGGATGCTCTTCCTAACACCAACCACATTTATAGTGTAGGCTGAGTGCTTTTTGTTGTGACACCTACATGACCACTTTACAGTGTGTACTGGGTACTTTTTGTTGTGATATCTACATGACCACTTTACAGTGTGGACTGGGTACTTTTTGTTTTGACACCTACATGACCACACTTTTGTTGAGATACCTACATGACCATTTTACAGTGAGGACTGGGAGCTTTTTGTCATGACACCTACATGACCACTTTACAGTGTGGACTGGGGACTCGGCCAGGGATGTGGAGGCATGGGAGAAGGTTGGTGGGGTATCAGAGGTGTATGGAACTGGGCAGGAATAGTGGTTAAGAGGTACATACTAGATGTATGCTTCAGTTCATGCACATGGGAAGATGCATCTTCTGTATTACAGCATATTGATCCTGTGCCATTGTCTTTTAGAAGTGCAATTGTGCAAGGTCAGCTTTTATTACCTCGGCCCCGAGATCTTGAATTTCTCTACCTGCTTCAGTAGAACTCCATTCACATGTAGAATGAAGTGCACAGGCTTCCTTGAGAGGACACATGTCTCACATCTTTGCAGCACTGATTTTCATTCCATCCATGCAGCACTCGGCATCAAACCTATCAAGTGCAAGTCAGAGATCACCTTCTGACAGGTTTAGTAGTACCATGTTGTCTGTAAATTCCAATTATTGATCTCTGTTCCTGATTCCACTTATGCCGTATCTATTTATGGATGTCTCTGTGTTGGAAGAAGGTCTACATAATAGGGAGCCCATTACTAGAACAGAAATTCAATAAGGCCTCTCCATTGTTAGATCAAGATCACTGTTTCTTCCAATCATCCTTTCCATGTCAGATGGTCAGTGCCAACATGTGCATTGAAGTCTCCCATTAATATATAAGACTCACTCTTATATCATAACTATATGGAGGCACATGGCTTAGTGGTTAGAGCATTGGCCTTGCAATCGAAAGGTTGTGTGTTGAATTCTCAGACCGGGTAATGTGTTGTTTCCTTGAGCAAGACACTTTATTTCACATTGCTCCAGTTTACTCAGCTGTAGAAATGAGATGATAGGGACTGGGGTTCCTATCATTCCACTGCAAAGAGGTCGTGGAGGTGCCACGGCAAAAAAGCACCCAGCACTCACTGTAAAGTGGTCATGGAGGTGTCACGGCAAAAAAGCACCCAACCCACACAGTAAAGTGGACGTGTAGGTGCCACAGTAAAAAAACACCCAGCACTCACTGTAAATGAGGTTGGTGTTAGAAATCAAGCCAATATCAGTTCCCATATGAGCAAGACAAGATCACCTGACCTGGCATTGCCCACAACAGGATAATCCATCTAACCCATGCTAACATGGAAGAATGGACGTAAAACAGTGATGATAATGATTATGTCATGGTTAACATTGTAGAATGACCAATTCTACCATGTGGTAAAGCACCACATTTAAATGTATATATATACGTCTAACCCATGCTAGTGTGGAAGATGGACGTTAAACGATGATGATGATGATATATATCATGATAATGATGTGTATATATATATATATATATATACTAGCAGAGGTACCCGGCGTTGCTTGGATATTAAATAGCAGTCATGTCAATACTTCAGTGCTGCTTCGAAAATTATACTTGTACAAAATCATTGGCTTTTTCCAAAAGGGGGTTCCATCATCATCATCATCTTCGTTTAACGTCCATTTTCCACGCTAGCATGGGTTAGACGGGAGTTGTCCCACTTGAGGCAAGGTAGGTCGGGTGACCGTGTCTCGCTCATATAGGACTATGTGCAATTAGTCTTGTACGCAGCACACATCCACATGCCTTCTCTCCAGCATCTCCACTATCTCACCAGATCTACCTGTTAGAGTGGCAACTCTGAGATGCGACGTCTCGTTCTTTTTCCTATAGTGCGATTGCTTGAAGATGGTCGGGAGGTTCTCGCACATGGCCTCACCAGCCACCCCACTACTGTGCGCAGCGCTAACATGGTTAGTGTTATTGCTGTTGACGCAGTTGTTGTTGTCTGTTTGCTTGATGACGGTCGGGGGGTTCTTGCACACAGCCGCACCAGCCACCCCACTACCGTGCCCAGCCCGAACATGGTTAGTGTTATTACTGTTGACGCAGTTGTTGCAATTCTCATTTGTTGTACTCATAGTTTTTGGCAGTAGTATATATACTGGTTGGATGCCCTTCCTAACACGAGCACCACTTTACAGCATGGATTGGGTGCTTTTATTCGTGCCACCAGCACTAGGGAAGTTGTCTTACTGGACTTAGGGGACTTCTCTACCCTGTACCAATTTATTCGGAGTGGTAGCTCTCCTAGATGGGTTGCCTACACTATGGCTTACGGAGCTTCCGTCTGCCCCTTGTCTGTTCTATGATATATTCATGAGGGAGTGGTTAGCATACAGCATCAGGCATGTATACCAAATGTGGTGAAGGTGGGGTGGGTGGTTGTGAAGTGAGAACCATAATGGCTTATACGTACAAATTTAACACAAATTTTTCAACACAGTTTATCAATCACATATATATATATATACAAATCTCTTTACAAAGTTTTCAGGATTGTGTAAGCCATTATACATACAAATTTAACACAAATTTGGAGATATAAATATGAACACTTAGCTTTACTTACTGAATATTGTCCAAAATATGTATGCATTTGATGTATGTGTCTGCTTGTGTGTCATATAACATATTTATTGTTTCACAGGAGCACTATTAAATCCAGACTGTGGCCCACCGCCGTTAAGTTCTGTCCAGCTGCTACCTCCAGCATCAAACACCAATACACCATGTCCTGTTCCACTCCTTGTTCCTGAGTTAAAACAACATTCTGGCCTGGAACCAGCATCTCCAGATAATAGCCCAAGAACACCAGCCGAATTGATAGAATTTCCAGAAGCTATTGATGGTCTTCTGGGGAAACTATCACTGAAAACAGAAGAGGATTTGCAAGAATTTGTTCTTAAAAATATTAATATTGTATTTGAAAAATGCAAAGGCTGTTTGCAGGTAAGATATCATCATCATGATGTGTCTGTTTCTCAATGCTTGCATAAATTGGATGGTTCTTTTCCATACATTCTCCCCCCACTTTGATCCTTCAACATTTCATCTGTGATCATCAGTAACTTTAGATAAGTTTTCACAACTATTGCTCACATCTGCCTTAATCTTCTACTGCAGCTACCTTCCACTTGGAATTCTCAGATACATCACCTGTCCATACCAGCACAGTTATTTTTCTATATATATATATATTTCTTTGATAAGAATCTATCTTTCTTTCATATTTTGATTCATTTCTGAGTGACTGTAACAGTTTGGTTTATAGATGATTCTTTTTATTAAGACTCAATGCTAATCACTGAAGGGATATGTGCACCTGAAAAATTCCTTTCCAAAGTACAAACTGGGCAAGATGTTTTTGTAGAAGACCAGCAGTCACCTATACATGCTAGTCTCCTCTCTCCACACCTCAGATGTTGTCCAGGGGAAAGGTAAAGACTGATACAGCTTGACACTAGTGGCAACATTCTCTATTTATATACACTATATATATATGATGTAGTCTAAGGGAAAGACAAAGACTAATACACCTTCACACCAGTGTCATCACAACTTTTCTAGTTGAGTGGACTGGGTAACATGAAACATAGCAACCTGCTCAAAACACAACCTAGTTGGCAAATCAAACTCACCACCTTACATTACTTTAACCACTAAGTTACATGTTTTCTAATTTATTGAAGTAATAAATACAAAAATACAGGAGACTGGTGTTCTGATTGGCAAAAATTATACAATGTAGTTCATTAATTTGGATAAGTCTGTATGTTGTGAGAAGAAGAATATGACATTTTGGAACTGAATACTTGTCTTTTACTTTTTTACTGGTGTCAGTCATTAGACTGCTGCCATGCTGGGGCATTGCTTTGAAGAGATTTAATTGATCATATCGATCCCAGTAGGTCTTTTTTTTTATTTTTTTTTTTTTTTAAAGTTTGGTACCTATTTTATTGATCTCTTTTTATCTTACCGCTAAGTTATTGGACATGAATACAGACACACACACATTGGTTGTATCTTAGTATACAACTGGTACTTTATAAAGTAAGGAAATATGAATAATGTTCTAACAGCATTTGTAAAGAAATCCTCGAGTCTATATAATAGACTCAGTCTCTTTAATGTGGTGCCCCAGCATGGCAGCAATCTATTGAGTGAAACCAATAAAAGTGTAATGAATATTGTCAACTGAATTGATCTCAGTATACCACTGGTACTTTGTGAAGTAATAAAAGATGAACAGTAACATTAGTTCTGGCAGTGCTTATATTTGGAGCAAAGAGAGCTCTAAGTCAATAAAATGTTGGATAGATGTTTTGCAGTATACATTCTGGATCTCTGCACTTTGAGTTTGAAACTCACTAAAGTCAACAAAATAAAGTACCTACACTGGACTTATACCTCTGTATACCTCTTTCTCATTTCTTCTCTGTAACTCTCCTTCTCTGGAAGAAATCAGCTGTGTTCAGACCTGGAAAGAATGGGCTTCATCAGATTTAAATGGCCAAGTATGTCATAATGGTACCCCTAAAAACACTTCATTTCACCTTGCTCCAGTATACTCAACTGAAAATGCATACCGGCAATAGCTGGGGGTTTAACCCTGCAATGAGCTGGTGTCCTGTCCTGGGCTTGTACTCTCAGTCACTTCAGGCCACAAAACTAGGGTAAGCAACAATCTGATGAGCCACCAGGCTCGAGATAGACTTTAGACTTTTTTAGACAGCTTCATCAGGAGTTGCAGGATAAAGCAAAAGAGGATGAACTGTTAGTACTGAAGCTTCACGTCTTTCCTCATTACAACATATCTAAACTTAGAATAAAGTGTGAATTGGCCTTAGGAAGCATATCAGTTCGTAGAAAAATATCACAAAACATCTTGTCAAACCCATGTAGGCATGGAAAAGCAGGCATAAAAACAAGGATGATTGATGTGTATGGATGGACTGAGAGAGAAACTAGATATAAGAGGAATCAGATGTAGTGTGTAGGAGAGGAGACTGTGTTGGTATAGACATGTGATGTGTATGGATGGACTGAGAGAGAAACTAGGTATTAGAGGAATCAGATGTAGGAGAGGAGACTGTGTTGGTATAGACATGTGATGTGTATGGATGAACTGAGAGAGAGACTAGGTATAAGAGGAATCAGATGTAGTGTGTAGGAGAGGAGACTGTTGGTATAGACATGTGATGTGTATGGATGAACTGAGAGAGAAACTAGTTATAAGAGGAATCAGATGTAGTGTGTAGGAGAGGAGACTGTGTTGGTATAGACATGTGATGTGTATGGATGGACTGAGAGAGAAACTAGGTATAAGAGGAATCAGATGTAGTGTGTAGGAGAGGAGACTGTGTTGGTATAAACATGTGATGTGTATGGATGAACCGAGACAGAAACTAGGTATAAGAGGAATCAGATGTAGTGGGTAGGAGAGGAGACTGTATTGGTATAAACATGTGATGTGTATGGATGGACTGAGAGAGAAACTAGGTATAAGAGGAATCAGATGTAGTGTGTAGGAGAGGAGACTGTTGGTATAGACATGTGATGTGTATGGATGGAGAGAGAAACTAGGTATAAGAGGAATCAGATGTAGTGCGTAGGAGAGGAGACTGTGTTGGTATAGACATGTGATGTGTATGGATGGAGAGAGAAACTAGGTATAAGAGGAATCAGATGTAGTGTGTAGGAGAGAAGACTGTGTTGGTATAGACATGTGATGTGTATGGATGAACTGAGAGAGAGACTAGGTATAAGAGGAATCAGATCTAGTGTGTAGGAGAAGAGACTGTATTGGTATAGACATGTGATGTTTATGGATGAGCTGAGAGAGAAACTAGGTATAAGAGGAATCAGATGTAGTGTGTAGGAGAGGAGACTGTGTTGGTATAGACATGTGATGTGTATGGATGAACTGGGAGAGAAACTAGGTATAAGAGGAATCAGATGTAGTGTGTAGGAGAGGAGACTGTGTTGGTATAGACATGTGATATGTATGGATGTAGAGAGAAACTAGGTATAAGAGGAATCAGATGTAGTGTGTAGGAGAGGAGACTGTTGGTATAGACATGTGATGTGTATGGATGAACTGGGAGAAAACTAAGTATAAGAGGAATCAGATGTAGTGTGTAGGAGAGGAGACTGTGTTGGTATAGACATGTGATGTGTATGGATAGAGAGAGAAACTACGTATAAGAGGAATCACTTGTAGTGTGTAGGAGAGGAGACTGCTGGTATAGATATGTGATGTGTATGGATGGACTGAGAGAGAAACTAGGTATAAGAGGAATCAAATGTAGGAGAGGAGACTGTTGGTATAGACATGTGATGTGTATGGATGGAGATAGAAACTAGGTATAAGAGGTATCAGATGTAGTGTGTAGGAGAGGAGACTATTGGTATAGTCATGTTATGTGTATGGATGAACTGAGAGAAACTAGGTATAAAAGGAATCAGATGTAGTGTGTAGGAGAGGAGACTGTGTTTGTATAGACATGTGATGTGTATGGATGAACTGGGAAAAAAACGAAGTATAAGAGAAATCAGGTGTAGTGTGTAGGAGAGGAGACTGTGTTGGTATAGACATGTGATGTGTATGGATGAACTGAGAGAGAAACTAGGTATAAGACGAATCAGATGTAGGAGAGGAGACTGTGTTGGTATAGACATGTGATGTGAATGGTTGAACTAAGAGAGAGATTAGGTATAAGAGGAATCAGATGTAATGTGTAGGAGAGGAGACTGTTGGTATAGACATGTGATGCGTATGGTTGAACTAAGAGAGAAACAAGGTATAAGAGGATTCAAATGTAGTGTGTATGAGAGGAGACTGTGTTGGTACAGACATGTGATGTGTATGGATGAACTGAGAGAGAGACTAGGTATAAGAGGAATCAGATGTTGTGTGTAGGAGAGGAGACTGTGTTGGTATAAACATGTGATGTGTATGGATGAACTGGGAGAGAAACTAGGTATAAGAGGAATCAGATGTAGTGTGTAGGAGAGGAGACTGTATTGGTATAGACATGTGATGTGTATGGATGGACTGAGAGAGAAACTAGGTATAAGAGGAATCAGATGTACTGTGTAGGAGAGGAGACTGTTGGTATAGACATGTGATGTGTATGGATGAACTGGGAGAGAAACTAGGTATAAGAGGAATCAGATGTAGTGTGTAGGAGAGGAGACTGTGTTGGTATAGACATGTGATGTGTATGGATGAACTGGGAGAGAAACTAGGTATAAGAGGAATCAGATGTAGTGTGTAGGAGAGGAGACTGTGTTGGTATAGACATGTGATGTGTATGGATGTAGAGAGAAACTAGGTATAAGAGGAATCAGATGTAGTGTGTAGGAGAGGAGACTGTGTTGGTATAGACATGTGATGTGTATGGATGGAGAGAGAAACTAGGTATAAGAGGAATCAGATGTAGTGTGTAGGAGAGGAGACTATGTTGGTATAGACATGTGATGTGTATGGATAAACTGAGAGAGAGACTAGGTATAAGAGGAATCAGATGTAGTGTGTAGGAGAGGAGACTGTATTGGTATAGACATGTGATGTGTATGGATGAACTGGGAGAGAAACTGGGTATAAGAGGAATCAGATGTAGTGTGTAGGAGAGGAGACTGTGTTGGTATAGACATGTAATGTGTATGGATGAACTGGGAGAGAAACTAGGTATAAGAGGAATCAGATGTAGTGTGTAGGAGAGGAGACTGTTGGTATAGACATGTGATGTGTATGGATGAACTGGGAGAGAAACTAGGTATAAGAGGAATCAGATGTAGTGTGTAGGAGAGGAGACTGTGTTGGTATAGACATGTGATGTGTATGGATGAACTGGGAGAGAAACTAGGTATAAGAGGAATCAGATGTAGTGTGTAGGAGAGGAGACTGTGTTGGTATAGACATGTGATGTGTATGGATGTAGAGAGAAACTAGGTATAAGAGGAATCAGATGTAGTGTGTAGGAGAGGAGACTGTTGGTATAGACATGTGATGTGTATGGATGAACTGGGAGAAAACTAAGTATAAGAGGAATCAGATGCAGTGTGTAGGAGAGGAGACTGTGTTGGTATAGACATGTGAGGTGTATGGAATAAGAGGAATCAGATGTAGTGTGTAGGAGAGGAGACTGTGTTGGTATAGACATGTGATGTGTATGGATGGAGAGAGAAACTACGTATAAGAGGAATCACTTGTAGTGTGTAGGAGAGGAGACTGCTGGTATAGATATGTGATGTGTATGGATGGACTGAGAGAGAAAGTAGGTATAAGAGGAATCAGATGTAGTGTGTAGGAGAGGAGACTGCATTGGTATAGACATGTGATGTGTATGGATGAACTGAGAGAAACTAGGTATAAGAGGAATCAGATGTAGTGTGTAGGAGAGGAGACTGTGTTTGTATGGACATGTGATGTGTATGGATGAACTGGGAAAGAAACGAAGTATAAGAGAAATCAGGTGTAGTGTGTAGGAGAGGAGACTGTGTTGGTATAGACATGTGATGTGTATGGATGAACTGAGAGAGAGACTAGGTATAAGAGGAATCAGATGTAGTGTGTAGGAGAGGAGACTGTTGGTATAGACATGTGATGTGTATGGATGAACTGAGAGAGAAACTAGGTATAAGAGGAATCAGATGTAGTGTGTAGGAGAGGAGACTGTGTTGGTATAGACATGTGATGTGTATGGATGGACTGAGAGAGAAACTAGGTATAAGAGGAATCAGATGTAGTGTGTAGGAGAGGAGACTGTGTTGGTATAAACATGTGATGTGTATAGATGAACCGAGAGAGAAACTAGGTATAAGAGGAATCAGATGTAGTGGGTAGGAGAGGAGACTGTATTGGTATAAACATGTGATGTGTATGGATGGACTGAGAGAGAAACTAGGTATAAGAGGAATCAGATGTAGTGTGTAGGAGAGGAGACTGTTGGTATAGACATGTGATGTGTATGGATGGAGAGAGAAACTAGGTATAAGAGGAATCAGATGTAGTGCGTAGGAGAGGAGACTGTGTTGGTATAGACATGTGATGTGTATGGATGGAGAGAGAAACTAGGTATAAGAGGAATCAGATGTAGTGTGTAGGAGAGAAGACTGTGTTGGTATAGACATGTGATGTGTATGGATGAACTGAGAGAGAGACTAGGTATAAGAGGAATCAGATCTAGTGTGTAGGAGAAGAGACTGTATTGGTATAGACATGTGATGTTTATGGATGAGCTGAGAGAGAAACTAGGTATAAGAGGAATCAGATGTAGTGTGTAGGAGAGGAGACTGTGTTGGTATAGACATGTGATGTGTATGGATGAACTGGGAGAGAAACTAGGTATAAGAGGAATCAGATGTAGTGTGTAGGAGAGGAGACTGTGTTGGTATAGACATGTGATATGTATGGATGTAGAGAGAAACTAGGTATAAGAGGAATCAGATGTAGTGTGTAGGAGAGGAGACTGTTGGTATAGACATGTGATGTGTATGGATGAACTGGGAGAAAACTAAGTATAAGAGGAATCAGATGTAGTGTGTAGGAGAGGAGACTGTGTTGGTATAGACATGTGATGTGTATGGATAGAGAGAGAAACTACGTATAAAAGGAATCACTTGTAGTGTGTAGGAGAGGAGACTGCTGGTATAGATATGTGATGTGTATGGATGGACTGAGAGAGAAACTAGGTATAAGAGGAATCAAATGTAGGAGAGGAGACTGTTGGTATAGACATGTGATGTGTATGGATGGAGATAGAAACTAGGTATAAGAGGTATCAGATGTAGTGTGTAGGAGAGGAGACTATTGGTATAGTCATGTTATGTGTATGGATGAACTGAGAGAAACTAGGTATAAAAGGAATCAGATGTAGTGTGTAGGAGAGGAGACTGTGTTTGTATAGACATGTGATGTGTATGGATGAACTGGGAAAGAAACGAAGTATAAGAGAAATCAGGTGTAGTGTGTAGGAGAGGAGACTGTGTTGGTATAGACATGTGATGTGTATGGATGAACTGAGAGAGAAACTAGGTATAAGACGAATCAGATGTAGGAGAGGAGACTGTGTTGGTATAGACATGTGATGTGAATGGTTGAACTAAGAGAGAGATTAGGTATAAGAGGAATCAGATGTAATGTGTAGGAGAGGAGACTGTTGGTATAGACATGTGATGCGTATGGTTGAACTAAGAGAGAAACAAGGTATAAGAGGATTCAAATGTAGTGTGTATGAGAGGAGACTGTGTTGGTACAGACATGTGATGTGTATGGATGAACTGAGAGAGAGACTAGGTATAAGAGGAATCAGATGTTGTGTGTAGGAGAGGAGACTGTGTTGGTATAAACATGTGATGTGTATGGATGAACTGGGAGAGAAACTAGGTATAAGAGGAATCAGATGTAGTGTGTAGGAGAGGAGACTGTATTGGTATAGACATGTGATGTGTATGGATGGACTGAGAGAGAAACTAGGTATAAGAGGAATCAGATGTAGTGTGTAGGAGAGGAGACTGTTGGTATAGACATGTGATGTGTATGGATGAACTGGGAGAGAAACTAGGTATAAGAGGAATCAAATGTAGTGTGTAGGAGAGGAGACTGTGTTGGTATAGACATGTGATGTGTATGGATGAACTGGGAGAGAAACTAGGTATAAGAGGAATCAGATGTAGTGTGTAGGAGAGGAGACTGTGTTGGTATAGACATGTGATGTGTATGGATGGAGAGAGAAACTAGGTATAAGAGGAATCAGATGTAGTGTGTAGGAGAGGAGACTATGTTGGTATAGACATGTGATGTGTATGGATGAACTGAGAGAGAGACTAGGTATAAGAGGAATCAGATGTAGTGTGTAGGAGAGGAGACTGTATTGGTATAGACATGTGATGTGTATGGATGAACTGGGAGAGAAACTGGGTATAAGAGGAATCAGATGTAGTGTGTAGGAGAGGAGACTGTGTTGGTATAGACATGTAATGTGTATGGATGAACTGGGAGAGAAACTAGGTATAAGAGGAATCAGATGTAGTGTGTAGGAGAGGAGACTGTTGGTATAGACATGTGATGTGTATGGATGAACTGGGAGAGAAACTAGGTATAAGAGGAATCAGATGTAGTGTGTAGGAGAGGAGACTGTGTTGGTATAGACATGTGATGTGTATGGATGAACTGGGAGAGAAACTAGGTATAAGAGGAATCAGATGTAGTGTGTAGGAGAGGAGACTGTGTTGGTATAGACATGTGATGTGTATGGATGTAGAGAGAAACTAGGTATAAGAGGAATCAGATGTAGTGTGTAGGAGAGGAGACTGTTGGTATAGACATGTGATGTGTATGGATGAACTGGGAAAAAACTAAGTATAAGAGGAATCAGATGCAGTGTGTAGGAGAGGAGACTGTGTTGGTATAGACATGTGATGTGTATGGAATAAGAGGAATCAGATGTAGTGTGTAGGAGAGGAGACTGTGTTGGTATAGACATGTGATGTGTATGGATGGAGAGAGAAACTACGTATAAGAGGAATCACTTGTAGTGTGTAGGAGAGGAGACTGCTGGTATAGATATGTGATGTGTATGGATGGACTGAGAGAGAAAGTAGGTATAAGAGAAATCAGATGTAGTGTGTAGGAGAGGAGACTGCATTGGTATAGACATGTGATGTGTATGGATGGAGAGAGAAACTAGGTATAAGAGGAATCAGATGTAGTGTGTAGGAGAGGAGACTGTGTTTGTATGGACATGTGATGTGTATGGATGAACTGGGAAAGAAACGAAGTATAAGAGAAATCAGGTGTAGTGTGTAGGAGAGGAGACTGTGTTGGTATAGACATGTGATGTGTATGGATGAACTGAGAGAGAAACTAGGTATAAGAGGAATCAGATGTAGGAGAGGAGACTGTGTTGGTATAGACATGTGATGTGAATGGTTGAACTAAGAGAGAGATTAGGTATAAGAGGAATCAGATGTAATGTGTAGGAGAGGAGACTGTTGGTATAGACATGTGATGCGTATGGTTGAACTAAGAGAGAAACAAGGTATAAGAGGATTCAAATGTAGTGTGTATGAGAGGAGACTGTGTTGGTACAGACATGTGATGTGTATGGATGAACTGAGAGAGAGACTAGGTATATAAAGGAATCAGATGTAGTGTGTAGGAGAGGAGACTGTGCTGGTATAAACATGTGATGTGTATGGATGAAATGAGAGAGAAACTAGGTATAAGAGGAATCAGATGTAGTGTGTAGGAGAGGAGACTGTGTTGGTATAGACGTGTGATGTGTATGGATGGACTGAGAGAGAAACTAGGTATCAGAGGAATCAGATGTAGTGTGTAGGAGAGGAGATTGTGTTGTTATAGACATGTGATGTGTATGGATGGAGAGAGAAACTACGTATAAGAGGAATCATATGTAGTGTGTAGGAGAGAAGACTGTGTTGGTATAGACATGTGATGTGTATGGATGGAGAGAGAAACTAGGTATAAGAGGAATCAGATGTAGTGTGTAGGAGAGGAGACTATGTTGGTATAGACATGTGATGTGTATGGATGAACTGGGAGAGAAACTAGGTATAAGAGGAATCAGATGTAGTGTGTAGGAGAGGAGACTGTATTGGTATAGACATGTGATGTGTATGGATGAACTGAGAGAGAGACTAGGTATAAGAGGAATCAGATGTAGTGTGTAGGAGAGGAGACTGTATTGGTATAGACATGTGATGTGTATGGATGAACTGGGAGAGAAACTAGGTATAAGAGGAATCAGATGTAGTGTGTAGGAGAGGAGACTGTGTTGGTATAGACATGTAATGTGTATGGATGAACTGGGAGAGAAACTAGGTATAAGAGGAATCAGATGTAGTGTGTAGGAGAGGAGACTGTTGGTATAGACATGTGATGTGTATGGATGAACTGGGAGAGAAACTAGGTATAAGAGGAATCAGATGTATTGTGTAGGAGAGGAGACTGTGTTGGTATAGACATGTAATGTGTATGGATGAACTGGGAGAGAAACTAGGTATAAGAGGAATCAGATGTAGTGTGTAGGAGAGGAGACTGTGTTGGTATAGACATGTGATGTGTATGGATGTAGAGAGAAACTAGGTATAAGAGGAATCAGATGTAGTGTGTAGGAGAGGAGACTGTTGGTATAGACATGTGATGTGTATGGATGAACTGGGAGAAAACTAAGTATAAGAGGAATCAGATGCAGTGTGTAGGAGAGGAGACTGTGTTGGTATAGACATGTGATGTGTATGGAATAAGAGGAATCAGATGTAGTGTGTAGGAGAGGAGACTGTGTTGGTATAGACATGTGATGTGTATGGATGGAGAGAGAAACTACGTATAAGGGGAATCACTTGTAGTGT
The DNA here is from genome assembly GCA_964016885.1 of Eledone cirrhosa. NCBI lineage: Eukaryota > Metazoa > Mollusca > Cephalopoda > Octopoda > Eledonidae > Eledone > Eledone cirrhosa. The sequence goes on along the minus strand of CAXHJY010000264.1, from coordinate 578,865 downwards.
GTAGGACAGGAGACTGCTGGTATAGATATGTGATGTGTATGGATGGACTGAGAGAGAAAGTAGGTATAAGAGGAATCAAATGTAGGAGAGGAGACTGTGTTGGTATAGACATGTGATGTGTATGGATGAACTGAGAGAGAAACTAGGTATAAGAGGAATCAGATGTAGTGTGTAGGAGAGGAGACTGCGTTGGTATAGACATGTGATGTGTATGGATGGAGAGAGAAACTAGGTATAAGAGGAATCAGATGTAGTGTGTAGGGGAGGAAACTGTGTTGGTATAAACATGTGACGTGTATGGATGAACCGAGAGAGAAACTAGGTATAAGAGGAATCAGATGTAGTGGGTAGGAGAGGAGACTGTATTGGTATAGACATGTGATGTGTATGGATGGACTGGGAAAGAAACGAAGTATAAGAGAAATCAGGTGTAGTGTGTAGGAGAGGAGACTGTGTTGGTATAGACATGTGATGTGTATGGATGAACTGAGAGAGAAACTAGGTATAAGAGGAATCAGATGTAGGAGAGGAGACTGTGTTGGTATAGACATGTGATGTGAATGGTTGAACTAAGAGAGAGATTAGGTATAAGAGGAATCAGATGTAGTGGGTAGGAGAGGAGACTGTATTGGTATAGACATGTGATGTGTATGGATGGACTGAGTGAGAAACTAGGTATAAGAGGAATCAGATGTAGTGTGTAGGAGATGACATGTGATGTGTATGGATGGAGAGAGAAACTAGGTATAAGAGGAATCACATGTAGTGTGTAGGAGAGGAGACTGCTGGTATAGACATGTGATGTGTATGGATGGACTGAGAGAGAAACTAGGTATAAGAGGAATCAGATGTAGGAGAGGAGACTGTGTTGGTATAGACATGTGATGTGTATGGATGAACTGAGAGAGAAACTAGGTATAAGAGGAATCAGATGTAGTGTGTAGGAGAGGAGACTATGTTGGTATAGACATGTGATGTGTATGGATGAACTGAGAGAGAGACTAGGTATAAGAGGAATCAGATGTAGTGTGTAGGAGAGGAGACTGTATTGGTATAGACATGTGATGTGTATGGATGAACTGAGAGAGAAACTAGGTATAAGAGGAAACAGATGTAGTGTGTAGGAGAGGAGACTGCGTTGGTATAGACATGTGATGTGTATGGATGCAGAGAGAAACTAGGTATAAGAGGTATCAGATGTAGTGTGTAGGAGAGGAGACTGTTGGTATAGACATGTGATGTGTATGGATGAACTGGGAGAGAAACTAGGTATAAGAGGAATCAGATGTAGTGTGTAGGAGAGGAGACTGTGTTGGTATAAACATGTGATGTGTATGGATGAACCGAGAGAGAAACTAGGTATAAGAGGAATCAGATGTAGTGGGTAGGAGAGGAGACTGTATTGGTATAGACATGTGATGTGTATGGATGAACTGAGAGACAAACTAGGTATAAGAGGAATCAGATGTAGTGTGTAGGAGATGACATGTGATGTGTATGGATGGAGAGAGAAACTAGGTATAAGAGGAATCACATGTAGTGTGTAGGAGAGGAGACTGCTGGTATAGACATGTGATGTGTATGGATGGACTGAGAGAGAAACTAGGTATAAGAGGAATCAGATGTAGTGTGTAGGAGAGGAGACTGTATTGGTATAGACATGTGATGTGTATGGATGAACTGAGAGAGAAACTAGGTATAAGAGGAATCAGATGTAGTGTGTAGGAGATGACATGTGATGTGTATGGATGGAGAGAGAAACTAGGTATAAGAGGAATCAGATGTAGTGTGTAGGAGAGGAGACTGTTGGTATAGACATGTGATGTGTATGGATGGAGAGAGAAACTAGGTATAAGAGGAATCAGATGTAGTGTGTAGGAAAGGAGACTGTGCTGGTATAGACATGTGATGTGTATGGATGGAGAGAGAAACTAGGTATAAGAGGTATCAGATGTAGTGTGTAGGAGAGGAGACTGTTGGTATAGACATGTGATGTGTATGGATGAACTGGGAGAAAAACTAAGTATAAGAGGAATCAGATGTAGTGTGTAGGAGAGGAGACTGTTGGTATAGACATGTGATGTGTATGGATGGAGAGAGAAACTAGGTATAAGAGGAATCAGATGTAGTGTGTAGGAGAGGAGACTGTTGGTATAGACATGTGATGTGTATGGATGGAGAGAGAAACTAGGTATAAGAGGAATCAGATGTAGTGTGTAGGAGAGGAGACTGTGCTGGTATAGACATGTGATGTGTATGGATGGAGAGAGAAACTAGGTATAAGAGGAATCATATGTAGTGTGTAGGAGAGAAGACTGTGTTGGTATAGACATGTGATGTGTATGGATGGACTGAGAGAGAAAGTAGGTATAAGAGGAATCAAATGTAGGAGAGGAGACTGTGTTGGTATAGACATGTGATGTGTATGGATGAACTGGGAGAGAAACTAGGTATAAGAGGAATCAGATGTAGTGTGTAGGAGAGGAGACTGTGTTGGTATAGACATGTAATGTGTATTGATGAACTGGGAGAGAAACTAGGTATAAGAGGAATTAGATGTAGTGTGTAGGAGAGGAGACTGTTGGTATAGACATGTGATGTGTATGGATGAACTGGGAGAAAACTAAGTATAAGAGGAATCAGATGCAGTGTGTAGGAGAGGAGACTGTGTTGGTATAGACATGTGATGTGTATGGAATAAGAGGAATCAGATGTAGTGTGTAGGAGAGGAGACTGTGTTGGTATAGACATGTGATGTGTATGGATGGAGAGAGAAACTACGTATAAGAGGAATCACTTGTAGTGTGTAGGAGAGGAGACTGCTGGTATAGATATGTGATGTGTATGGATGGACTGAGAGAGAAAGTAGGTATAAGAGGAATCAAATGTAGGAGAGGAGACTGTGTTGGTATAGACATGTGATGTGTATGGATGAACTGAGAGAGAAACTAGGTATAAGAGGAATCAGATGTAGTGTGTAGGAGAGGAGGCTGTGTTGGTATAAACATGTGATGTGTATGGATGAACCGAGAGAGAAATTAGGTATAAGAGGAATCAGATGTAGTGGGTAGGAGAGGAGACTGTATTGGTATAGACATGTGATGTGTATGGATGGACTGAGAGAGAAACTAGGTATAAGAGGAATCAGATGTAGTGTGTAGGAGAGGAGACTGTTGGTATAGACATGTGATGTGTATGGATGGAGAGAGAAACTAGGTATAAGAGGAATCAGATGTAGTGTGTAGGAGAGGAGACTGTGCTGGTATAGACATGTGATGTGTATGGACTGAGAGAGAAACTAGGTATAAGAGGAATCAGATGTAGGAGAGGAGACTGTGTTGGTATAGACATGTGATGTGTATGGATGAACTGAGAGAGAAACTAGATATAAGAGAAATCAGATGTAGTGTGTAGGAGAGGAGACTGCGTTGGTATAGACATGTGATGTGTATGGATGGAGAGAGAAACTAGGTATAAGAGGTATCAGATGTAGTGTGTAGGAGAGGAGACTGTTGGTATAGACATGTGATGTGTATGGATGAACTGGGAGAAAAACTAAGTATAAGAGGAATCAGATGTAGTGTGTAGGAGAGGAGACTGTTCGTATAGACATGTGATGTGTATGGATGGAGAGAGAAACTAGGTATAAGAGGAATCAGATGTAGTGTGTAGGAGAGGAGACTGTTGGTATAGACATGTGATGTGTATGGATGGAGAGAGAAACTAGGTATAAGAGGAATCAGATGTAGTGTGTAGGAGAGGAGACTGCTGGTATAGACATGTGATTTGTATGGATGGAGAGAGAAACTAGGTATAAGAGGAATCATATGTAGTGTGTAGGAGAGAAGACTGTGTTGGTATAGACATGTGATGTGTATGGATGAACTGAGAGAGAGACTAGGTATAAGAGGAATCAGATGTAGTGTGTAGGAGAGGAGACTGCGTTGGTATAGACATGTGATGTGTATGGATGGAGAGAGAAACTAGGTATAAGAGGTATCAGATGTAGTGTGTAGGAGAGGAGACTGTGTTGGTATAGACATGTGATGTGTATGGATGAACTGGGAGAAAAACTAAGTATAAGAGGAATCAGATGTAGTGTGTAGGAGAGGAGACTGTGTTTGTATAGACATGTGATGTGTATGGATGGACTGAGAAAGAAACTAGGTATAAGAGGAATCAGATGTAGTGTGTAGGAGAGGAGACTGTGTTGGTATAAACATATGATGTGTATGGATGAACCGAGAGAAACTAGGTATAAGAGGAATCAGATGTATTGGGTAGGAGAGGAGACTGTATTGGTATAGACATGTGATGTGTATGGATGGACTGAGAGAGAAACTAGGTATAAGAGGAATCAGATGTAGTGTGTAGGAGAGGAGACTGTTGGTATAGACATGTGATGTGTATGGATGGACTGAGAGAGAAACTAGGTATAAGAGGAATCAGATGTAGTGTGTAGGAGAGGAGACTATGTTGGTATAGACATGTGATGTGTATGGATGGAGAGAGAAACTAGGTATAAGAGGAATCAGATGTAGTGTGTAGGATAGAAGACTGTGTTGGTATAGACATGTAATGTGTATGGATGAACTGAGAGAGAGACTAGGTATAAGAGGAATCAGATGTAGTGTGTAGGAGAGGACACAGTGTTGGTATAGACATGTGATGTGTATGGATGAACTGGGAGAGAAACTAGGTATAAGAGGAATCAGATGTAATGTGTAGGAGAGCAGACCGTGTTGGTATAGACATGTGATGTGTATGGATGAACTGAGAGAGAAACTAGGTATAAGAGGAATCAGATGTAGTGTGTAGGAGAGGAGACTATGTTGGTATAGACATGTGATGTGTATGGATGGAGAGAGAAACTAGGTATAAGAGAAATCAGATGTAGTGTGTAGGAGAGGAGACTGTGTTGGTATAGATATGTGATGTGTATGAATGAACTGAGAGAGAAACTAGGTATAAGAGGAATCAGATGTAGGAGAGGAGACTGTGTTGGTATAGACATGTGATGTGTATGAATGAACTAAGAGAGAAACTATGTATAAGAGGAATCAGATGTAATGTGTAGGAGAGGAGACTGTGTTGGTATAGACATGTGATGTGTATGGATGGACTGAGAGAGAAACTAGGTATAAGAGGAATCAGATGTAGCGTGTAGGAGAGGAGACTGTGTTGGTATAGACATGTGATGTGTATGGATGGAGAGAGAAACTAGGTATAAGAGGAATCAGATGTAGTGTGTAGGAGAGGAGACTGTGTTGGTATAGACATATGATGTGTATGGATGAACTGAGAGAGAAACTAGGTATAAGAGGAATCAGATGTAGGAGAGGAGACTGTGTTGGTATAGACATGTGATGTGTATGGATGGAGAGAGAAACTAGGTATAAGAGGTATCAGATGTAGTGTGTAGGAGAGGAGACTGTTGGTATAGACATGTGATGTGTATGGATGAACTGGGAGAAACTAGGTATAAAAGCAATCAGATGTAGTGTGTAGGAGAGGAGACTGTGTTTGTATAGACATGTGATGTGTATGGATGGACTGAGAGAGAAACTAGGTATAAGAGGAATCAGATGTAGTGTGTAGGAGAGGAGACTGCGTTGGTATAGACATGTGATGTGTATGGATGGAGAGAGAAACTAGGTATAAGAGGAATCAGATGTAGTGTGTAGGAGAGGAGACTGTGTTTGTATAGACATGTGATGTGTATGGATGGACAGAGAGAAACTAGGTATAAGAGGAATCAGATGTAGTGTGTAGGAGAGGAGACTGTGTTGGTATAGACATGTGATGTGTATGGATGGACTGAGAGAGAAACTAGGTATAAGAGGAATCAGATGTAGTGGGTAGGAGAGGAGACTGTATTGGTATAGACATGTGATGTGTATGGATGGAGAGAGAAACTAGGTATAAGAGGAATCACATGTAGTGTGTAGGAGAGGAGACTGCTGGTATAGACATGTGATTTGTATGGATGGACTGAGAGAGAAACTAGGTATAAGAGGAATCAGATGTAGGAGAGGAGACTGTGTTGGTATAGACATGTGATGTGTATGGATGAACTGAGAGAGAAACTAGGTATAAGAGGAATCAGATGTAGTGTGTAGGAGAGGAGACTGCGTTGGTATAGACATGTGATGTGTATGGATGGAGAGAGAAACTAGGTGTAAGAGGTATCAGATGTAATGTGTAGGAGAGGAGACTGTTGGTATAGACATGTGATGTGTATGGATGAACTGGGAGAAAAACTAAGTATAAGAGGAATCAGATGTAGTGTGTAGGAGAGGAGACTGTTGGTATAGACATGTGATGTGTATGTATGGAGAGAGAAACTAGGTATAAGAGGAATCAGATGTAGTGTGTAGGAGAGGAGACTGTTGGTATAGACATGTGATGTGTATAGATGGAGAGAGAAACTAGGTATAAGAGGAATCAGATGTAGTGTGTAGGAGAGGAGACTGTGCTGGTATAGACATGTGATGTGTATGGATGGAGAGAGAAACAAGGTATATGAGGAATCATACGTAGTGTGTAGGAGAGAAGACTGTGTTGGTATAGACATGTGATGTGTATGGATGAACTGAGAGAGAGACTAGGTATAAGAGGAATCAGATGTAGTGTGTAGGAGAGGAGACTGTGTTTGTATAGACATGTGATGTGTATGGATGTAGAGAGAAACTAGGTATAAGAGGAATCAGATGTAGTGTGTAGGAGAGGAATCTGTTGGTATAGACATGTGATGTGTATGGATGAACTGGGAGAAAACTAAGTATAAGAGGAATCAGATGCAGTGTGTAGGAGAGGAGACTGTGTTGGTATAGACATGTGATGTGTATGGAATAAGTGGAATCAGATGTAGTGTGTAGGAGAGGAGACTGTGTTGGTATAGACATGTGATGTGTATGGATGGAGAGAGAAACTACGTATAAGAGGAATCACTTGTAGTGTGTAGGAGAGGAGACTGCTGGTATAGATATGTGATGTCTATGGATGGACTGAGAGAGAAACTAGGTATAAGAGGAATCAAATGTGGGAGAGGAGACTGTGTTGGTATAGACATGTGATGTGTATGGATGAACTGAGAGAGAAACTAGGTATAAGAGGAACCAGATGTAGTGTGTAGGAGAGGAGACTGCGTTGGTATAGACATGTGATGTGTATGGATGGAGAGAGAAACTAGGTATAAGAGTTATCAGATTTAGTGTGTAGGAGAGGAGACTGTGTTGGTATAGACATGTGATGTGTATGGATGAACTGGGAGAAAAACTAAGTATAAGAGGAATCAGATGTAGTGTGTAGGAGAGGAGACTGTGTTTGTATAGACATGTGATGTGTATGGATGGACTGAGAGAGAAACTAGGTATAAGAGGAATCAGATGTAGTGTGTAGGAGAGGAGACTGTGTTGATATAAACATGTGATGTGTATGGATGAACCGAGAGAAACTAGGTATAAGAGGAATCAGATGTAGTGGGTAGGAGAGGAGACTGTATTGGTATAGACATGTGATGTGTATGGATGGACTGAGAGAGAAACTAGGTATAAGAGGAATCAGATGTAGTGTGTATGAGAGGAGACTATGTTGGTATAGACATGTGATGTGTATGGATGGAGAGAGAAACTAGGTATAAGAGGAATCAGATGTAGTGTGTAGGATAGAAGACTGTGTTGGTATAGACATGTAATGTGTATGGATGAACTGAGAGAGAGACTAGGTATAAGAGGAATCAGATGTAGTGTGTAGGAGAGGACACAGTGTTGGTATAGACATGTGATGTGTATGGATGAACTGGGAGAGAAACTAGGTATAAGAGGAATCAGATGTAGTGTGTAGGAGAGGAGACTGTGTTGGTATAGATATGTGATGTGTATGAATGAACTGAGAGAGAAACTAGGTATAAGAGGAATCAGATGTAGGAGAGGAGACTGTGTTGGTATAGACATGTGATGTGTATGAATGAACTAAGAGAGAAACTATGTATAAGAGGAATCAGATGTAATGTGTAGGAGAGGAGACTGTGTTGGTATAGACATGTGATGTGTATGGATGGACTGAGAGAGAAACTAGGTATAAGAGGAATCAGATGTAGTGTGTAGGAGAGGAGACTGTGTTGGTATAGACATGTGATGTGTATGGATGGAGAGAGAAACTAGGTATAAGAGGAATCAGATGTAGTGTGTAGGAGAGGAGACTGTGTTGGTATAGACATATGATGTGTATGGATGAACTGAGAGAGAAACTAGGTATAAGAGGAATCAGATGTAGTTAGTAGGAGAAGAGACTATGTTGGTATAGACATGTGATGTGTATGGATGAACTGAGAGAGAAACTAGGTATAAGAGGAATCAGATGTAGTGTGTAGGAGAGAAGACTGTTGCTATAGACATGTGATGTGTATGGATGGATGGAGAGAGAAACTAGGTATAAGAGGAATCATATGTAGTGTGTAGGAGAGAAGACTGTGTTGGTATAGACATGTGATGTGTATGGATGAACTGGGAGAGAGACTAGGTATAAGAGGAATCAGATGTAGTGTGTAGGAGAGGAGACTGCGTTGGTATAGACATGTGATGTGTATGGATGGAGAGAGAAACTAGGTATAAGAGGTATCAGATGTAGTGTGTAGGAGAGGAGACTGTGTTGGTATAGACATGTGATGTGTATGGATGAACTGGGAGAAAAACTAAGTATAAGAGGAATCAGATGTAGTGTGTAGGAGAGGAGACTGTGTTTGTATAGACATGTGATGTGTATGGATGGACTGAGAAAGAAACTAGGTATAAGAGGAATCAGATGTAGTGTGTAGGAGAGGAGACTGTGTTGGTATAAACATGTGATGTGTATGGATGAACCGAGAGAAACTAGGTATAAGAGGAATCAGATGTATTGGGTAGGAGAGGAGACTGTATTGGTATAGACATGTGATGTGTATGGATGGACTGAGAGAGAAACTAGGTATAAGAGGAATCAGATGTAGTGTGTAGGAGAGGAGACTGTTGGTATAGACATGTGATGTGTATGGATGGACTGAGAGAGAAACTAGGTATAAGAGGAATCAGATGTAGTGTGTAGGAGAGGAGACTATGTTGGTATAGACATGTGATGTGTATGGATGGAGAGAGAAACTAGGTATAAGAGGAATCAGATGTAGTGTGTAGGATAGAAGACTGTGTTGGTATAGACATGTAATGTGTATGGATGAACTGAGAGAGAGACTAGGTATAAGAGGAATCAGATGTAGTGTGTAGGAGAGGACACAGTGTTGGTATAGACATGTGATGTGTATGGATGAACTGGGAGAGAAACTAGGTATAAGAGGAATCAGATGTAATGTGTAGGAGAGCAGACCGTGTTGGTATAGACATGTGATGTGTATGGATGAACTGAGAGAGAAACTAGGTATAAGAGGAATCAGATGTAGTGTGTAGGAGAGGAGACTATGTTGGTATAGACATGTGATGTGTATGGATGGAGAGAGAAACTAGGTATAAGAGAAATCAGATGTAGTGTGTAGGAGAGGAGACTGTGTTGGTATAGATATGTGATGTGTATGAATGAACTGAGAGAGAAACTAGGTATAAGAGGAATCAGATGTAGGAGAGGAGACTGTGTTGGTATAGACATGTGATGTGTATGAATGAACTAAGAGAGAAACTATGTATAAGAGGAATCAGATGTAATGTGTAGGAGAGGAGACTGTGTTGGTATAGACATGTGATGTGTATGGATGGACTGAGAGAGAAACTAGGTATAAGAGGAATCAGATGTAGCGTGTAGGAGAGGAGACTGTGTTGGTATAGACATGTGATGTGTATGGATGGAGAGAGAAACTAGGTATAAGAGGAATCAGATGTAGTGTGTAGGAGAGGAGACTGTGTTGGTATAGACATATGATGTGTATGGATGAACTGAGAGAGAAACTAGGTATAAGAGGAATCAGATGTAGGAGAGGAGACTGTGTTGGTATAGACATGTGATGTGTATGGATGGAGAGAGAAACTAGGTATAAGAGGTATCAGATGTAGTGTGTAGGAGAGGAGACTGTTGGTATAGACATGTGATGTGTATGGATGAACTGGGAGAAACTAGGTATAAAAGCAATCAGATGTAGTGTGTAGGAGAGGAGACTGTGTTTGTATAGACATGTGATGTGTATGGATGGACTGAGAGAGAAACTAGGTATAAGAGGAATCAGATGTAGTGTGTAGGAGAGGAGACTGCGTTGGTATAGACATGTGATGTGTATGGATGGAGAGAGAAACTAGGTATAAGAGGAATCAGATGTAGTGTGTAGGAGAGGAGACTGTGTTTGTATAGACATGTGATGTGTATGGATGGACAGAGAGAAACTAGGTATAAGAGGAATCAGATGTAGTGTGTAGGAGAGGAGACTGTGTTGGTATAGACATGTGATGTGTATGGATGGACTGAGAGAGAAACTAGGTATAAGAGGAATCAGATGTAGTGGGTAGGAGAGGAGACTGTATTGGTATAGACATGTGATGTGTATGGATGGAGAGAGAAACTAGGTATAAGAGGAATCACATGTAGTGTGTAGGAGAGGAGACTGCTGGTATAGACATGTGATTTGTATGGATGGACTGAGAGAGAAACTAGGTATAAGAGGAATCAGATGTAGGAGAGGAGACTGTGTTGGTATAGACATGTGATGTGTATGGATGAACTGAGAGAGAAACTAGGTATAAGAGGAATCAGATGTAGTGTGTAGGAGAGGAGACTGCGTTGGTATAGACATGTGATGTGTATGGATGGAGAGAGAAACTAGGTGTAAGAGGTATCAGATGTAATGTGTAGGAGAGGAGACTGTTGGTATAGACATGTGATGTGTATGGATGAACTGGGAGAAAAACTAAGTATAAGAGGAATCAGATGTAGTGTGTAGGAGAGGAAACTGTTGGTATAGACATGTGATGTGTATGTATGGAGAGAGAAACTAGGTATAAGAGGAATCAGATGTAGTGTGTAGGAGAGGAGACTGTTGGTATAGACATGTGATGTGTATAGATGGAGAGAGAAACTAGGTATAAGAGGAATCAGATGTAGTGTGTAGGAGAGGAGACTGTGCTGGTATAGACATGTGATGTGTATGGATGGAGAGAGAAACAAGGTATATGAGGAATCATACGTAGTGTGTAGGAGAGAAGACTGTGTTGGTATAGACATGTGATGTGTATGGATGAACTGAGAGAGAGACTAGGTATAAGAGGAATCAGATGTAGTGTGTAGGAGAGGAGACTGTGTTGGTATAGACATGTGATGTGTATGGATGTAGAGAGAAACTAGGTATAAGAGGAATCAGATGTAGTGTGTAGGAGAGGAATCTGTTGGTATAGACATGTGATGTGTATGGATGAACTGGGAGAAAACTAAGTATAAGAGGAATCAGATGCAGTGTGTAGGAGAGGAGACTGTGTTGGTATAGACATGTGATGTGTATGGAATAAGTGGAATCAGATGTAGTGTGTAGGAGAGGAGACTGTGTTGGTATAGACATGTGATGTGTATGGATGGAGAGAGAAACTACGTATAAGAGGAATCACTTGTAGTGTGTAGGAGAGGAGACTGCTGGTATAGATATGTGATGTCTATGGATGGACTGAGAGAGAAACTAGGTATAAGAGGAATCAAATGTGGGAGAGGAGACTGTGTTGGTATAGACATGTGATGTGTATGGATGAACTGAGAGAGAAACTAGGTATAAGAGGAACCAGATGTAGTGTGTAGGAGAGGAGACTGCGTTGGTATAGACATGTGATGTGTATGGATGGAGAGAGAAACTAGGTATAAGAGTTATCAGATGTAGTGTGTAGGAGAGGAGACTGTGTTGGTATAGACATGTGATGTGTATGGATGAACTGGGAGAAAAACTAAGTATAAGAGGAATCAGATGTAGTGTGTAGGAGAGGAGACTGTGTTTGTATAGACATGTGATGTGTATGGATGGACTGAGAGAGAAACTAGGTATAAGAGGAATCAGATGTAGTGTGTAGGAGAGGAGACTGTGTTGATATAAACATGTGATGTGTATGGATGAACCGAGAGAAACTAGGTATAAGAGGAATCAGATGTAGTGGGTAGGAGAGGAGACTGTATTGGTATAGACATGTGATGTGTATGGATGGACTGAGAGAGAAACTAGGTATAAGAGGAATCAGATGTAGTGTGTATGAGAGGAGACTATGTTGGTATAGACATGTGATGTGTATGGATGGAGAGAGAAACTAGGTATAAGAGGAATCAGATGTAGTGTGTAGGATAGAAGACTGTGTTGGTATAGACATGTAATGTGTATGGATGAACTGAGAGAGAGACTAGGTATAAGAGGAATCAGATGTAGTGTGTAGGAGAGGACACAGTGTTGGTATAGACATGTGATGTGTATGGATGAACTGGGAGAGAAACTAGGTATAAGAGGAATCAGATGTAGTGTGTAGGAGAGGAGACTGTGTTGGTATAGATATGTGATGTGTATGAATGAACTGAGAGAGAAACTAGGTATAAGAGGAATCAGATGTAGGAGAGGAGACTGTGTTGGTATAGACATGTGATGTGTATGAATGAACTAAGAGAGAAACTATGTATAAGAGGAATCAGATGTAATGTGTAGGAGAGGAGACTGTGTTGGTATAGACATGTGATGTGTATGGATGGACTGAGAGAGAAACTAGGTATAAGAGGAATCAGATGTAGTGTGTAGGAGAGGAGACTGTGTTGGTATAGACATGTGATGTGTATGGATGGAGAGAGAAACTAGGTATAAGAGGAATCAGATGTAGTGTGTAGGAGAGGAGACTGTGTTGGTATAGACATATGATGTGTATGGATGAACTGAGAGAGAAACTAGGTATAAGAGGAATCAGATGTAGTTAGTAGGAGAAGAGACTATGTTGGTATAGACATGTGATGTGTATGGATGAACTGAGAGAGAAACTAGGTATAAGAGGAATCAGATGTAGTGTGTAGGAGAGAAGACTGTTGCTATAGACATGTGATGTGTATGGATGGAGAGAGAGAGAAACTAGGTATAAGAGGAATCAGATGTAGTGTGTAGGAGAGGACACAGTGTTGGTATAGACATGTGATGTGTATGGATGAACTGGGAGAGAAACTAGGTATAAGAGGAATCAGATGTAGTGTGTATGAGAGGAGACTGTTGGTATAGTCATGTGATGTGTATGGATGAACTGAGAGAAACTAGGTATAAAAGGAATCAGATGTAGTGTGTAGGAGAGGAGACTGTGTTTGTATAGACATGTGATGTGTATGGATGGAGAGAGAAACTAGGTATAAGAGGAATCAGATGTAGTGTGTAGGAGAGAAGACTGTGTTGGTATAGACATGTGATGTGTATGGATGAACTGAGAGAGAGACTAGGTATAAGAGAAATCAGATCTAGTGTGTAGGAGAAGAGACTGTATTGGTATAGACATGTGATGTTTATGGATGAGCTGAGAGAGAAACTAGGTATAAGAGGAATCAGATGTAGTGTGTAGGAGAGGAGACTGTGTTGGTATAGACATGTGATGTGTATGGATGAACTGGGAGAGAAACTAGGTATAAGAGGAATCAGATGTAGTGTGTAGGAGAGGAGACTGTGTTGGTATAGACATGTGATATGTATTGATGTAGAGAGAAACTAGGTATAAGAGGAATCAGATGTAGTGTGTGGGAGAGGAGACTGTTGGTATAGACATGTGATGTGTATGGATGAACTGGGAGAAAATTAAGTATAAGAGGAATCAGATGTAGTGTGTAGGAGAGGAGACTGTGTTGGTATAGACATGTGATGTGTATGGATAGAGCGAGAAACTACGTATAAGAGGAATCACTTGTAGTGTGTAGGAGAGGAGACTGCTGGTATAGATATGTGATGTGTATGGATGGACTGAGAGAGAAACTAGGTATAAGAGGAATCAAATGTAGGAGAGGAGACTGTTGGTATAGACATGTGATGTGTATGGATGGAGATAGAAACTAGGTATAAGAGGTATCAGATGTAGTGTGTAGGAGAGGAGACTATTGGTATAGTCATGTGATGTGTATGGATGAACTGAGAGAAACTAGGTATAAAAGGAATCAGATGTAGTGTGTAGGAGAGGAGACTGTGTTTGTATAGACATGTGATGTGTATGGATGAACTGGGAAAGAAACGAAGTATAAGAGAAATCAGGTGTAGTGTGTAGGAGAGGAGACTGTGTTGGTATAGACATGTGATGTGTATGGATGAACTGAGAGAGAAACTAGGTATAAGAGGAATCAGATGTAGTGTGTAGGGGAGGAGACTGTGTTGGTACAGACATGTGATGTGTATGGATGAACTGAGAGAGAGACTAGGTATAAGAGGAATCAGATGTTGTGTGTAGGAGAGGAGACTGTGTTGGTATAAACATGTGATGTGTATGGATGAACTGGGAGAGAAACTAGGTATAAGAGAAATCAGATGTAGTGTGTAGGAGAGGAGACTGTATTGGTATAGACATGTGATGTGTATGGATGGACTGAGAGAGAAACTAGGTATAAGAGGAATCAGATGTAGTGTGTAGGAGAGGAGACTGTTGGTATAGACATGTGATGTGTATGGATGGAGAGAGAAACTACGTATAAGAGGAATCATATGTAGTGTGTAGGAGAGAAGACTGTGTTGGTATAGACATGTGATGTGTATGGATGGAGAGAGAAACTAGGTATAAGAGGTATCAGATGTAGTGTGTAGGAGAGGAGACTGTGTTGGTATAGACCTGTGATGTGTATGGATGGACTGAGAGAGAAACTAGGTATAAGAGGAATCAGATGTAGTGTGTAGGAGAGGAGACTGTTGGTATAAACATGTGATGTTTATGGATGAACTGGGAGAGAAACTAGGTATAAGAGGAATCAGATGTAGTGTGTAGGAGAGGAGACTGTGTTGGTATAGACATGTAATGTGTATGGATGAACTGGGAGAGAAACTAGGTATAAGAGGAATCAGATGTAGTGTGTAGGAGAGGAGACTGTTGGTATAGACATGTGATGTGTATGGATGAACTGGGAGAAAACTAAGTATAAGAGGAATCAGATGCAGTGTGTAGGAGAGGAGACTGTGTTGGTATAGACATGTGATGTGTATGGAATAAGAGGAATCAGATGTAGTGTGTAGGAGAGGAGACCGTGTTGGTATAGACATGTGATGTGTATGGATGGAGAGAGAAACTACGTATAAGGGGAATCACTTGTAGTGTGTAGGAGAGGAGACTGCTGGTATAGATATGTGATGTGTATGGATGGACTGAGAGAGAAAGTAGGTATAAGAGGAATCAAATGTAGGAGAGGAGACTGTGTTGGTATAGACATGTGATGTGTATGGATGAACTGAGAGAGAAACTAGGTATAAGAGGAATCAGATGTAGTGTGTAGGAGAGGAGACTGCGTTGGTATAGACATGTGATGTGTATGGATGGAGAGAGAAACTAGGTATAAGAGGAATCAGATGTAGTGTGTAGGAGAGGAGACTGCGTTGGTATAGACATGTGATGTGTATGGATGGAGAGAGAAACTAGGTATAAGAGGAATCAGATGTAGTGTGTAGGGGAGGAGACTGTGTTGGTATAAACATGTGACGTGTATGGATGAACCGAGAGAGAAACTAGGTATAAGAGGAATCAGATGTAGTGGGTAGGAGAGGAGACTGTATTGGTATAGACATGTGATGTGTATGGATGGACTGGGAAAGAAACGAAGTATAAGAGAAATCAGGTGTAGTGTGTAGGAGAGGAGACTGTGTTGGTATAGACATGTGATGTGTATGGATAAACTGAGAGAGAAACTAGGTATAAGAGGAATCAGATGTAGGAGAGGAGACTGTGTTGGTATAGACATGTGATGTGAATGGTTGAACTAAGAGAGAGATTAGGTATAAGAGGAATCAGATGTAGTGGGTAGGAGAGGAGACTGTATTGGTATAGACATGTGATGTGTATGGATGGACTGAGTGAGAAACTAGGTATAAGAGGAATCAGATGTAGTGTGTAGGAGATGACATGTGATGTGTATGGATGGAGAGAGAAACTAGGTATAAGAGGAATCACATGTAGTGTGTAGGAGAGGAGACTGCTGGTATAGACATGTGATGTGTATGGATGGACTGAGAGAGAAACTAGGTATAAGAGGAATCAGATGTAGGAGAGGAGACTGTGTTGGTATAGACATGTGATGTGTATGGATGAACTGAGAGAGAAACTAGGTATAAGAGGAATCAGATGTAGTGTGTAGGAGAGGAGACTATGTTGGTATAGACATGTGATGTGTATGGATGAACTGAGAGAGAGACTAGGTATAAGAGGAATCAGATGTAGTGTGTAGGAGAGGAGACTGTATTGGTATAGACATGTGATGTGTATGGATGAACTGAGAGAGAAACTAGGTATAAGAGGAATCAGATGTAGTGTGTAGGAGAGGAGACTGCGTTGGTATAGACATGTGATGTGTATGGATGGAGAGAGAAACTAGGTATAAGAGGTATCAGATGTAGTGTGTAGGAGAGGAGACTGTTGGTATAGACATGTGATGTGTATGGATGAACTGGGAGAGAAACTAGGTATAAGAGGAATCAGATGTAGTGTGTAGGAGAGGAGACTGTGTTGGTATAAACATGTGATGTGTATGGATGAACCGAGAGAGAAACTAGGTATAAGAGGAATCAGATGTAGTGGGTAGGAGAGGAGACTGTATTGGTATAGACATGTGATGTGTATGGATGGACTGAGAGAGAAACTAGGTATAAGAGGAATCAGATGTAGTGTGTAGGAGAGGAGACTGTATTGGTATAGACATGTGATGTGTATGGATGAACTGAGAGAGAAACTAGGTATAAGAGGAATCAGATGTAGTGTGTAGGAGATGACATGTGATGTGTATGGATGGAGAGAGAAACTAGGTATAAGAGGAATCACATGTAGTGTGTAGGAGAGGAGACTGCTGGTATAGACATGTGATGTGTATGGATGGACTGAGAGAGAAACTAGGTATAAGAGGAATCAGATGTAGGAGAGGAGACTGTGTTGGTATAGACATGTGATGTGTATGGATGGACTGAGAGAGAAACTAGGTATAAGAGGAATCAGATGTAGTGTGTAGGAGAGGAGACTGTATTGGTATAGACATGTGATGTGTATGGATGAACTGAGAGAGAAACTAGGCATAAGAGGAATCAGATGTGTGTAGGAGATGACATGTGATGTGTATGGATGGAGAGAGAAACTAGGTATAAGAGGAATCAGATGTAGTGTGTAGGAGAGGAGACTGCTGGTATAGACATGTGATGTGTATGGATGGACTGAGAGAGAAACTAGGTATAAGAGGAATCAGATGTAGGAGAGGAGACTGTACTGGTATAGACATGTGATGTGTATGGATGAACTGAGAGAGAAACTAGGTATAAGAGGAATCAGATGTAGTGTGTAGGAGAGGAGACTATGTTGGTATAGACATGTGATGTGTATGGATGAACTGAGAGAGAGACTAGGTATAAGAGGAATCAGATGTAGTGTGTAGGAGAGGAGACTGCGTTGGTATAGACATGTGATGTGTATGGATGGAGAGAGAAACTAGGTATAAGAGGTATCAGATGTAGTGTGTAGGAGAGGAGACTGTTGGTATAGACATGTGATGTGTATGGATGAACTGGGAGAAAAACTAAGTATAAGAGGAATCAGATGTAGTCTGTAGGAGAGGAGACTGTTGGTATAGACATGTGATGTGTATGGATGGAGAGAGAAACTAGGTATAAGAGGAATCAGATGTAGTGTGTAGGAGAGGAGACTGTTGGTATAGACATGTGATGTGTATGGATGGAGAGAGAAACTAGGTATCAGAGGAATCAGATGTAGTGTGTAGGAGAGGAGACTGTGCTGGTATAGACATGTGATGTGTATGGATGGAGAGAGAAACTAGGTATAAGAGGAATCATATGTAGTGTGTAGGAGAGAAGACTGTGTTGCTATAGACATGTGATGTGTATGGATGAACTGAGAGAGAGACTAGGTATAAGAGGAATCAGATGTAGTGTGTAGGAGAGGAGACTGTATTGGTATAGACATGTGATGTGTATGGATGAACTGGGAGAGAAACTAGGTATAAGAGGAATCAGATGTAGTGTGTAGGAGAGGAGACTGTGTTGGTATAGACATGTAATGTGTATGGATGAACTGGGAGAGAAACTAGGTATAAGAGGAATCAGATGTAGTGTGTAGGAGAGGAGACTGTTGGTATAGACATGTGATGTGTATGGATGAACTGGGAGAAAACTAACTATAAGAGGAATCAGATGCAGTGTGTAGGAGAGGAGACTGTGTTGGTATAGACATGTGATGTGTATGGAATAAGAGGTATCAGATGTAGTGTGTAGGAGAGGAGACTGTGTTGGTATAGACATGTGATGTGTATGGATGGAGAGAGAAACTACGTATAAGAGGAATCACTTGTAGTGTGTAGGAGAGGAGACTGCTGGTATAGATATGTGATGTGTATGGATGGACTGAGAGAGAAAGTAGGTATAAGAGGAATCAAATGTAGGAGAGGAGACTGTGTTGGTATAGACATGTGATGTGTATGGATGAACTGAGAGAGAAACTAGGTATAAGAGGAATCAGATGTAGTGTGTAGGAGAGGAGACTGCGTTGGTATAGACATGTGATGTGTATGGATGGAGAGAGAAACTAGGTATAAGGGGAATCAGATGTAGTGTGTAGGAGAGGAGACTGTGTTTGTATAGACATGTGATGTCTATGGATGGACTGAGAGAGAAACTAGGTATAAGAGGAATCAGATGTAGTGTGTAGGAGAGGAGACTGTGTTTGTATGGACATGTGATGTGTATGGATGAACTGGGAAAGAAACGAAGTATAAGAGAAATCAGGTGTAGTGTGTAGGAGAGGAGACTGTGTTGGTATAGACATGTGATGTGTATGGATGAACTGAGAGAGAAACTAGGTATAAGAGGAATCAGATGTAGGAGAGGAGACTGTGTTGGTATAGACATGTGATGTGAATGGTTGAACTAAGAGAGAGATTAGGTATAAGAGGAATCAGATGTAATGTGTAGGAGAGGAGACTGTTGGTATAGACATGTGATGCGTATGGTTGAACTAAGAGAGAAACAAGGTATAAGAGGATTCAAATGTAGTGTGTATGAGAGGAGACTGTGTTGGTACAGACATGTGATGTGTATGGATGAACTGAGAGAGAGACTAGGTATAAGAGGAATCAGATGTAGTGTGTAGGAGAGGAGACTGTGCTGGTATAAACATGTGATGTGTATGGATGAAATGAGAGAGAAACTAGGTATAAGAGGAATCAGATGTAGTGTGTAGGAGAGGAGACTGTTGGTATAGACATGTGATGTGTATGGATGAACTGAGAGAGAAACTAGGTATAAGAGGAATCAGATGTATTGTGTAGGAGAGGAGACTGTGTTGGTATAGACATGTAATGTGTATGGATGAACTGGGAGAGAAACTAGGTATAAGAGGAATCAGATGTAGTGTGTAGGAGAGGAGACTGTGTTGGTATAGACATGTGATGTGTATGGATGTAGAGAGAAACTAGGTATAAGAGGAATCAGATGTAGTGTGTAGGAGAGGAGACTGTTGGTATAGACATGTGATGTGTATGGATGAACTGGGAGAAAACTAAGTATAAGAGGAATCAGATGCAGTGTGTAGGAGAGGAGACTGTGTTGGTATAGACATATGATGTGTATGGAATAAGAGGAATCAGATGTAGTGTGTAGGAGAGGAGACTGCGTTGGTATAGACATGTGATGTGTATGGATGGAGAGAGAAACTAGGTATAAGAGGAATCAGATGTAGTGTGTAGGGGAGGAGACTGTGTTGGTATAAACATGTGACGTGTATGGATGAACCGAGAGAGAAACTAGGTATAAGAGGAATCAGATGTAGTGGGTAGGAGAGGAGACTGTATTGGTATAGACATGTGATGTGTATGGATGGACTGGGAAAGAAACGAAGTATAAGAGAAATCAGGTGTAGTGTGTAGGAGAGGAGACTGTGTTGGTATAGACATGTGATGTGTATGGATGAACTGAGAGAGAAACTAGGTATAAGAGGAATCAGATGTAGGAGAGGAGACTGTGTTGGTATAGACATGTGATGTGAATGGTTGAACTAAGAGAGAGATTAGGTATAAGAGGAATCAGATGTAGTGGGTAGGAGAGGAGACTGTGTTGGTATAGACATGTGATGTGAATGGATGGACTGAGTGAGAAACTAGGTATAAGAGGAATCAGATGTAGTGTGTAGGAGATGACATGTGATGTGTATGGATGGAGAGAGAAACTAGGTATAAGAGGAATCACATGTAGTGTGTAGGAGAGGAGACTGCTGGTATAGACATGTGATGTGTATGGATGGACTGAGAGAGAAACTAGGTATAAGAGGAATCAGATGTAGGAGAGGAGACTGTGTT
Organism: Eledone cirrhosa; assembly: GCA_964016885.1. NCBI lineage: Eukaryota > Metazoa > Mollusca > Cephalopoda > Octopoda > Eledonidae > Eledone > Eledone cirrhosa. Next base: position 558,372 of record CAXHJY010000264.1, on the reverse strand, counting down.
GGTATAGACATGTGATGTGTATGGATGAACTGAGAGAGAAACTAGGTATAAGAGGAATCAGATGTAGTGTGTAGGAGAGGAGACTATGTTGGTATAGACATGTGATGTGTATGGATGAACTGAGAGAGAAACTAGGTATAAGAGGAATCAGATGTAGTGTGTAGGAGAGGAGACTGCGTTGGTATAGACATGTGATGTGTATGGATGGAGAGAGAAACTAGGTATAAGAGGTATCAGATGTAGTGTGTAGGAGAGGAGACTGTTGGTATAGACATGTGATGTGTATGGATGAACTGGGAGAGAAACTAGGTATAAGAGGAATCAGATGTAGTGTGTAGGAGAGGAGACTGTGTTGGTATAAACATGTGATGTGTATGGATGAACCGAGAGAGAAACTAGGTATAAGAGGAATCAGATGTAGTGGGTAGGAGAGGAGACTGTATTGGTATAGACATGTGATGTGTATGGATGGACTGAGAGAGAAACTAGGTATAAGAGGAATCAGATGTAGTGTGTAGGAGAGGAGACTGTATTGGTATAGACATGTGATGTGTATGGATGAACTGAGAGAGAAACTAGGTATAAGAGGAATCAGATGTAGTGTGTAGGAGATGACATGTGATGTGTATGGATGGAGAGAGAAACTAGGTATAAGAGGAATCACATGTAGTGTGTAGGAGAGGAGACTGCTGGTATAGAAATGTGATATGTATGGATGGACTGAGAGAGAAACTAGGTATAAGAGGAATCAGATGTAGGAGAGGAGACTGTGTTGGTATAGACATGTGATGTGTATGGATGGACTGAGAGAGAAACTAGGTATAAGAGGAATCAGATGTAGTGTGTAGGAGAGGAGACTGTATTGGTATAGACATGTGATGTGTATGGATGAACTGAGAGAGAAACTAGGCATAAGAGGAATCAGATGTAGTGTGTAGGAGATGACATGTGATGTGTATGGATGGAGAGAGAAACTAGGTATAAGAGGAATCAGATGTAGTGTGTAGGAGAGGAGACTGCTGGTATAGACATGTGATGTGTATGGATGGACTGACAGAGAAACTAGGTATAAGAGGAATCAGATGTAGGAGAGGAGACTGTACTGGTATAGACATGTGATGTGTATGGATGAACTGAGAGAGAAACTAGGTATAAGAGGAATCAGATGTAGTGTGTAGGAGAGGAGACTATGTTGGTATAGACATGTGATGTGTATGGATGAACTGAGAGAGAGACTAGGTATAAGAGGAATCAGATGTAGTGTGTAGGAGAGGAGACTGCGTTGGTATAGACATGTGATGTGTATGGATGGAGAGAGAAACTAGGTATAAGAGGTATCAGATGTAGTGTGTAGGAGAGGAGACTGTTGGTATAGACATGTGATGTGTATGGATGAACTGGGAGAAAAACTAAGTATAAGAGGAATCAGATGTAGTGTGTAGGAGAGGAGACTGTTGGTATAGACATGTGATGTGTATGGATGGAGAGAGAAACTAGGTATAAGAGGAATCAGATGTAGTGTGTAGGAGAGGAGACTGTTGGTATAGACATGTGATGTGTATGGATGGAGAGAGAAACTAGGTATCAGAGGAATCAGATGTAGTGTGTAGGAGAGGAGACTGTGCTGGTATAGACATGTGATGTGTATGGATGGAGAGAGAAACTAGGTATAAGAGGAATCATATGTAGTGTGTAGGAGAGAAGACTGTGTTGCTATAGACATGTGATGTGTATGGATGAACTGAGAGAGAGACTAGGTATAAGAGGAATCAGATGTAGTGTGTAGGAGAGGAGACTGTATTGGTATAGACATGTGATGTGTATGGATGAACTGGGAGAGAAACTAGGTATAAGAGGAATCAGATGTAGTGTGTAGGAGAGGAGACTGTGTTGGTATAGACATGTAATGTGTATGGATGAACTGGGAGAGAAACTAGGTATAAGAGGAATCAGATGTAGTGTGTAGGAGAGGAGACTGTTGGTATAGACATGTGATGTGTATGGATGAACTGGGAGAAAACTAACTATAAGAGGAATCAGATGCAGTGTGTAGGAGAAGAGACTGTGTTGGTATAGACATGTGATGTGTATGGAATAAGAGGTATCAGATGTAGTGTGTAGGAGAGGAGACTGTGTTGGTATAGACATGTGATGTGTATGGATGGAGAGAGAAACTACGTATAAGAGGAATCACTTGTAGTGTGTAGGAGAGGAGACTGCTGGTATAGATATGTGATGTGTATGGATGGACTGAGAGAGAAAGTAGGTATAAGAGGAATCAAATGTAGGAGAGGAGACTGTGTTGGTATAGACATGTGATGTGTATGGATGAACTGAGAGAGAAACTAGGTATAAGAGGAATCAGATGTAGTGTGTAGGAGAGGAGACTGCGTTGGTATAGACATGTGATGTGTATGGATGAACTGGGAAAGAAACGAAGTATAAGAGAAATCAGGTGTAGTGTGTAGGAGAGGAGACTGTGTTGGTATAGACATGTGATGTGTATGGATGAACTGAGAGAGAAACTAGGTATAAGAGGAATCAGATGTAGGAGAGGAGACTGTGTTGGTATAGACATGTGATGTGAATGGTTGAACTAAGAGAGAGATTAGGTATAAGAGGAATCAGATGTAATGTGTAGGAGAGGAGACTGTTGGTATAGACATGTGATGCGTATGGTTGAACTAAGAGAGAAACAAGGTATAAGAGGATTCAAATGTAGTGTGTATGAGAGGAGACTGTGTTGGTACAGACATGTGATGTGTATGGATGAACTGAGAGAGAGACTAGGTATAAGAGGAATCAGATGTAGTGTGTAGGAGAGGAGACTGTGCTGGTATAAACATGTGATGTGTATGGATGAAATGAGAGAGAAACTAGGTATAAGAGGAATCAGATGTAGTGTGTAGGAGAGGAGACTGTTGGTATAGACATGTGATGTGTATGGATGAACTGAGAGAGAAACTAGGTATAAGAGGAATCAGATGTAGTGTGTAGGAGAGGAGACTGTTGGTATAGACATGTGATGTGTATGGATGAACTGGGAGAAAACTAACTATAAGAGGAATCAGATGCAGTGTGTAGGAGAGGAGACTGTGTTGGTATAGACATGTGATGTGTATGGAATAAGAGGTATCAGATGTAGTGTGTAGGAGAGGAGACTGTGTTGGTATAGACATGTGATGTGTATGGATGGAGAGAGAAACTACGTATAAGAGGAATCACTTGTAGTGTGTAGGAGAGGAGACTGCTGGTATAGATATGTGATGTGTATGGATGGACTGAGAGAGAAAGTAGGTATAAGAGGAATCAAATGTAGGAGAGGAGACTGTGTTGGTATAGACATGTGATGTGTATGGATGAACTGAGAGAGAAACTAGGTATAAGAGGAATCAGATGTAGTGTGTAGGAGAGGAGACTGCGTTGGTATAGACATGTGATGTGTATGGATGGAGAGAGAAACTAGGTATAAGGGGAATCAGATGTAGTGTGTAGGAGAGGAGACTGTGTTTGTATAGACATGTGATGTCTATGGATGGACTGAGAGAGAAACTAGGTATAAGAGGAATCAGATGTAGTGTGTAGGAGAGGAGACTGTGTTTGTATGGACATGTGATGTGTATGGATGAACTGGGAAAGAAACGAAGTATAAGAGAAATCAGGTGTAGTGTGTAGGAGAGGAGACTGTGTTGGTATAGACATGTGATGTGTATGGATGAACTGAGAGAGAAACTAGGTATAAGAGGAATCAGATGTAGGAGAGGAGACTGTGTTGGTATAGACATGTGATGTGAATGGTTGAACTAAGAGAGAGATTAGGTATAAGAGGAATCAGATGTAATGTGTAGGAGAGGAGACTGTTGGTATAGACATGTGATGCGTATGGTTGAACTAAGAGAGAAACAAGGTATAAGAGGATTCAAATGTAGTGTGTATGAGAGGAGACTGTGTTGGTACAGACATGTGATGTGTATGGATGAACTGAGAGAGAGACTAGGTATAAGAGGAATCAGATGTAGTGTGTAGGAGAGGAGACTGTGCTGGTATAAACATGTGATGTGTATGGATGAAATGAGAGAGAAACTAGGTATAAGAGGAATCAGATGTAGTGTGTAGGAGAGGAGACTGTTGGTATAGACATGTGATGTGTATGGATGAACTGAGAGAGAAACTAGGTATAAGAGGAATCAGATGTATTGTGTAGGAGAGGAGACTGTGTTGGTATAGACATGTAATGTGTATGGATGAACTGGGAGAGAAACTAGGTATAAGAGGAATCAGATGTAGTGTGTAGGAGAGGAGACTGTGTTGGTATAGACATGTGATGTGTATGGATGTAGAGAGAAACTAGGTATAAGAGGAATCAGATGTAGTGTGTAGGAGAGGAGACTGTTGGTATAGACATGTGATGTGTATGGATGAACTGGGAGAAAACTAAGTATAAGAGGAATCAGATGCAGTGTGTAGGAGAGGAGACTGTGTTGGTATAGACATATGATGTGTATGGAATAAGAGGAATCAGATGTAGTGTGTAGGAGAGGAGACTGCGTTGGTATAGACATGTGATGTGTATGGATGGAGAGAGAAACTAGGTATAAGAGGAATCAGATGTAGTGTGTAGGGGAGGAGACTGTGTTGGTATAAACATGTGACGTGTATGGATGAACCGAGAGAGAAACTAGGTATAAGAGGAATCAGATGTAGTGGGTAGGAGAGGAGACTGTATTGGTATAGACATGTGATGTGTATGGATGGACTGGGAAAGAAACGAAGTATAAGAGAAATCAGGTGTAGTGTGTAGGAGAGGAGACTGTGTTGGTATAGACATGTGATGTGTATGGATGAACTGAGAGAGAAACTAGGTATAAGAGGAATCAGATGTAGGAGAGGAGACTGTGTTGGTATAGACATGTGATGTGAATGGTTGAACTAAGAGAGAGATTAGGTATAAGAGGAATCAGATGTAGTGGGTAGGAGAGGAGACTGTGTTGGTATAGACATGTGATGTGAATGGATGGACTGAGTGAGAAACTAGGTATAAGAGGAATCAGATGTAGTGTGTAGGAGATGACATGTGATGTGTATGGATGGAGAGAGAAACTAGGTATAAGAGGAATCACATGTAGTGTGTAGGAGAGGAGACTGCTGGTATAGACATGTGATGTGTATGGATGGACTGAGAGAGAAACTAGGTATAAGAGGAATCAGATGTAGGAGAGGAGACTGTGTTGGTATAGACATGTGATGTGTATGGATGAACTGAGAGAGAAACTAGGTATAAGAGGAATCAGATGTAGTGTGTAGGAGAGGAGACTATGTTGGTATAGACATGTGATGTGTATGGATGAACTGAGAGAGAAACTAGGTATAAGAGGAATCAGATGTAGTGTGTAGGAGAGGAGACTGCGTTGGTATAGACATGTGATGTGTATGGATGGAGAGAGAAACTAGGTATAAGAGGTATCAGATGTAGTGTGTAGGAGAGGAGACTGTTGGTATAGACATGTGATGTGTATGGATGAACTGGGAGAGAAACTAGGTATAAGAGGAATCAGATGTAGTGTGTAGGAGAGGAGACTGTGTTGGTATAAACATGTGATGTGTATGGATGAACCGAGAGAGAAACTAGGTATAAGAGGAATCAGATGTAGTGGGTAGGAGAGGAGACTGTATTGGTATAGACATGTGATGTGTATGGATGGACTGAGAGAGAAACTAGGTATAAGAGGAATCAGATGTAGTGTGTAGGAGAGGAGACTGTATTGGTATAGACATGTGATGTGTATGGATGAACTGAGAGAGAAACTAGGTATAAGAGGAATCAGATGTAGTGTGTAGGAGATGACATGTGATGTGTATGGATGGAGAGAGAAACTAGGTATAAGAGGAATCACATGTAGTGTGTAGGAGAGGAGACTGCTGGTATAGAAATGTGATATGTATGGATGGACTGAGAGAGAAACTAGGTATAAGAGGAATCAGATGTAGGAGAGGAGACTGTGTTGGTATAGACATGTGATGTGTATGGATGGACTGAGAGAGAAACTAGGTATAAGAGGAATCAGATGTAGTGTGTAGGAGAGGAGACTGTATTGGTATAGACATGTGATGTGTATGGATGAACTGAGAGAGAAACTAGGCATAAGAGGAATCAGATGTAGTGTGTAGGAGATGACATGTGATGTGTATGGATGGAGAGAGAAACTAGGTATAAGAGGAATCAGATGTAGTGTGTAGGAGAGGAGACTGCTGGTATAGACATGTGATGTGTATGGATGGACTGACAGAGAAACTAGGTATAAGAGGAATCAGATGTAGGAGAGGAGACTGTACTGGTATAGACATGTGATGTGTATGGATGAACTGAGAGAGAAACTAGGTATAAAAGGAATCAGATGTAGTGTGTAGGAGAGGAGACTATGTTGGTATAGACATGTGATGTGTATGGATGAACTGAGAGAGAGACTAGGTATAAGAGGAATCAGATGTAGTGTGTAGGAGAGGAGACTGCGTTGGTATAGACATGTGATGTGTATGGATGGAGAGAGAAACTAGGTATAAGAGGTATCAGATGTAGTGTGTAGGAGAGGAGACTGTTGGTATAGACATGTGATGTGTATGGATAAACTGGGAGAAAAACTAAGTATAAGAGGAATCAGATGTAGTGTGTAGGAGAGGAGACTGTTGGTATAGACATGTGATGTGTATGGATGGAGAGAGAAACTAGGTATAAGAGGAATCAGATGTAGTGTGTAGGAGAGGAGACTGTTGGTATAGACATGTGATGTGTATGGATGGAGAGAGAAACTAGGTATCAGAGGAATCAGATGTAGTGTGTAGGAGAGGAGACTGTGCTGGTATAGACATGTGATGTGTATGGATGGAGAGAGAAACTAGGTATAAGAGGAATCATATGTAGTGTGTAGGAGAGAAGACTGTGTTGCTATAGACATGTGATGTGTATGGATGAACTGAGAGAGAGACTAGGTATAAGAGGAATCAGATGTAGTGTGTAGGAGAGGAGACTGTATTGGTATAGACATGTGATGTGTATGGATGAACTGGGAGAGAAACTAGGTATAAGAGGAATCAGATGTAGTGTGTAGGAGAGGAGACTGTGTTGGTATAGACATGTAATGTGTATGGATGAACTGGGAGAGAAACTAGGTATAAGAGGAATCAGATGTAGTGTGTAGGAGAGGAGACTGTTGGTATAGACATGTGATGTGTATGGATGAACTGGGAGAAAACTAACTATAAGAGGAATCAGATGCAGTGTGTAGGAGAAGAGACTGTGTTGGTATAGACATGTGATGTGTATGGAATAAGAGGTATCAGATGTAGTGTGTAGGAGAGGAGACTGTGTTGGTATAGACATGTGATGTGTATGGATGGAGAGAGAAACTACGTATAAGAGGAATCACTTGTAGTGTGTAGGAGAGGAGACTGCTGGTATAGATATGTGATGTGTATGGATGGACTGAGAGAGAAAGTAGGTATAAGAGGAATCAAATGTAGGAGAGGAGACTGTGTTGGTATAGACATGTGATGTGTATGGATGAACTGAGAGAGAAACTAGGTATAAGAGGAATCAGATGTAGTGTGTAGGAGAGGAGACTGCGTTGGTATAGACATGTGATGTGTATGGATGAACTGGGAAAGAAACGAAGTATAAGAGAAATCAGGTGTAGTGTGTAGGAGAGGAGACTGTGTTGGTATAGACATGTGATGTGTATGGATGAACTGAGAGAGAAACTAGGTATAAGAGGAATCAGATGTAGGAGAGGAGACTGTGTTGGTATAGACATGTGATGTGAATGGTTGAACTAAGAGAGAGATTAGGTATAAGAGGAATCAGATGTAATGTGTAGGAGAGGAGACTGTTGGTATAGACATGTGATGCGTATGGTTGAACTAAGAGAGAAACAAGGTATAAGAGGATTCAAATGTAGTGTGTATGAGAGGAGACTGTGTTGGTACAGACATGTGATGTGTATGGATGAACTGAGAGAGAGACTAGGTATAAGAGGAATCAGATGTAGTGTGTAGGAGAGGAGACTGTGCTGGTATAAACATGTGATGTGTATGGATGAAATGAGAGAGAAACTAGGTATAAGAGGAATCAGATGTAGTGTGTAGGAGAGGAGACTGTTGGTATAGACATGTGATGTGTATGGATGAACTGAGAGAGAAACTAGGTATAAGAGGAATCAGATGTAGTGTGTAGGAGAGGAGACTGTGTTGGTATAGACCTGTGATGTGTATGGATGGACTGAGAGAGAAACTAGGTATAAGAGGAATCAGATGTAGTGTGTAGGAGAGGAGACTGTTGGTATAAACATGTGATGTTTATGGATGAACTGGGAGAGAAACTAGGTATAAGAGGAATCAGATGTAGTGTGTAGGAGAGGAGACTGTGTTGGTATAGACATGTAATGTGTATGGATGAACTGGGAGAGAAACTAGGTATAAGAGGAATCAGATGTAGTGTGTAGGAGAGGAGACTGTTGGTATAGACATGTGATGTGTATGGATGAACTGGGAGAGAAACTAGGTATAAGAGGAATCAGATGTATTGTGTAGGAGAGGAGACTGTGTTGGTATAGACATGTAATGTGTATGGATGAACTGGGAGAGAAACTAGGTATAAGAGGAATCAGATGTAGTGTGTAGGAGAGGAGACTGTGTTGGTATAGACATGTGATGTGTATGGATGTAGAGAGAAACTAGGTATAAGAGGAATCAGATGTAGTGTGTAGGAGAGGAGACTGTTGGTATAGACATGTGATGTGTATGGATGAACTGGGAGAAAACTAAGTATAAGAGGAATCAGATGCAGTGTGTAGGAGAGGAGACTGTGTTGGTATAGACATGTGATGTGAATGGTTGAACTAAGAGAGAGATTAGGTATAAGAGGAATCAGATGTAGTGGGTAGGAGAGGAGACTGTATTGGTATAGACATGTGATGTGTATGGATGGACTGAGTGAGAAACTAGGTATAAGAGGAATCAGATGTAGTGTGTAGGAGATGACATGTGATGTGTATGGATGGAGAGAGAAACTAGGTATAAGAGGAATCACATGTAGTGTGTAGGAGAGGAGACTGCTGGTATAGACATGTGATGTGTATGGATGGACTGAGAGAGAAACTAGGTATAAGAGGAATCAGATGTAGGAGAGGAGACTGTGTTGGTATAGACATGTGATGTGTATGGATGAACTGAGAGAGAAACTAGGTATAAGAGGAATCAGATGTAGTGTGTAGGAGAGGAGACTATGTTGGTATAGACATGTGATGTGTATGGATGAACTGAGAGAGAGACTAGGTATAAGAGGAATCAGATGTAGTGTGTAGGAGAGGAGACTGTATTGGTATAGACATGTGATGTGTATGGATGAACTGAGAGAGAAACTAGGTATAAGAGGAATCAGATGTAGTGTGTAGGAGAGGAGACTGCGTTGGTATAGACATGTGATGTGTATGGATGGAGAGAGAAACTAGGTATAAGAGGTATCAGATGTAGTGTGTAGGAGAGGAGACTGTTGGTATAGACATGTGATGTGTATGGATGAACTGGGAGAGAAACTAGGTATAAGAGGAATCAGATGTAGTGTGTAGGAGAGGAGACTGTGTTGGTATAAACATGTCATGTGTATGGATGAACCGAGAGAGAAACTAGGTATAAGAGGAATCAGATGTAGTGGGTAGGAGAGGAGACTGTATTGGTATAGACATGTGATGTGTATGGATGGACTGAGAGAGAAACTAGGTATAAGAGGAATCAGATGTAGTGTGTAGGAGAGGAGACTGTATTGGTATAGACATGTGATGTGTATGGATGAACTGAGAGAGAAACTAGGTATAAGAGGAATCAGATGTAGTGTGTAGGAGAGGAGACTGCGTTGGTATAGACATGTGATGTGTATGGATGGAGAGAGAAACTAGGTATAAGAGGTATCAGATGTAGTGTGTAGGAGAGGAGACTGTTGGTATAGACATGTGATGTGTATGGATGAACTGGGAGAAAAACTAAGTATAAGAGGAATCAGATGTAGTGTGTAGGAGAGGAGACTGTTGGTATAGACATGTGATGTGTATGGATGGAGAGAGAAACTAGGTATAAGAGGAATCAGATGTAGTGTGTAGGAGAGGAGACTGTTGGTATAGACATGTGATGTGTATGGATGGAGAGAGAAACTAGGTATCAGAGGAATCAGATGTAGTGTGTAGGAGAGGAGACTGTGCTGGTATAGACATGTGATGTGTATGGATGGAGAGAGAAACTAGGTATAAGAGGAATCATATGTAGTGTGTAGGAGAGAAGACTGTGTTGCTATAGACATGTGATGTGTATGGATGAACTGAAAGAGAGACTAGGTATAAGAGGAATCAGATGTAGTGTGTAGGAGAGGAGACTGTATTGGTATAGACATGTGATGTGTATGGATGAACTGGGAGAGAAACTAGGTATAAGAGGAATCAGATGTAGTGTGTAGGAGAGGAGACTGTTGGTATAGACATGTGATGTGTATGGATGAACTGGGAGAAAACTAACTATAAGAGGAATCAGATGCAGTGTGTAGGAGAAGAGACTGTGTTGGTATAGACATGTGATGTGTATGGAATAAGAGGTATCAGATGTAGTGTGTAGGAGAGGAGACTGTGTTGGTATAGACATGTGATGTGTATGGATGGAGAGAGAAACTACGTATAAGAGGAATCACTTGTAGTGTGTAGGAGAGGAGACTGCTGGTATAGATATGTGATGTGTATGGATGGACTGAGAGAGAAAGTAGGTATAAGAGGAATCAAATGTAGGAGAGGAGACTGTGTTGGTATAGACATGTGATGTGTATGGATGAACTGAGAGAGAAACTAGGTATAAGAGGAATCAGATGTAGTGTGTAGGAGAGGAAACTGCGTTGGTATAGACATGTGATGTGTATGGATGGAGAGAGAAACTAGGTATAAGGGGAATCAGATGTAGTGTGTAGGAGAGGAGACTGTGTTTGTATAGACATGTGATGTCTATGGATGGACTGAGAGAGAAACTAGGTATAAGAGGAATCAGGTGTAGTGTGTAGGAGAGGAGACTGTGTTGGTATAGACATGTGATGTGTATGGATGAACTGAGAGAGAAACTAGGTATAAGAGGAATCAGATGTAAGAGAGGAGACTGTGTTGGTATAGACATGTGATGTGAATGGTTGAACTAAGAGAGAGATTAGGTATAAGAGGAATCAGATGTAATGTGTAGGAGAGGAGACTGTTGGTATAGACATGTGATGCGTATGGTTGAACTAAGAGAGAAACAAGGTATAAGAGGATTCAAATGTAGTGTGTATGAGAGGAGACTGTGTTGGTACAGACATGTGATGTGTATGGATGAACTGAGAGAGAGACTAGGTATAAGAGGAATCAGATGTAGTGTGTAGGAGAGGAGACTGTGCTGGTATAAACATGTGATGTGTATGGATGAAATGAGAGAGAAACTAGGTATAAGAGGAATCAGATGTAGTGTGTAGGAGAGGAGACTGTTGGTATAGACATGTGATGTGTATGGATGAACTGAGAGAGAAACTAGGTATAAGAGGAATCAGATGTAGTGTGTAGGAGAGGAGACTGTGTTGGTATAGACCTGTGATGTGTATGGATGGACTGAGAGAGAAACTAGGTATAAGAGGAATCAGATGTAGTGTGTAGGAGAGGAGACTGTTGGTATAAACATGTGATGTTTATGGATGAACTGGGAGAGAAACTAGGTATAAGAGGAATCAGATGTAGTGTGTAGGAGAGGAGACTGTGTTGGTATAGACATGTAATGTGTATGGATGAACTGGGAGAGAAACTAGGTATAAGAGGAATCAGATGTAGTGTGTAGGAGAGGAGACTGTTGGTATAGACATGTGATGTGTATGGATGAACTGGGAGAGAAACTAGGTATAAGAGGAATCAGATGTATTGTGTAGGAGAGGAGACTGTGTTGGTATAGACATGTAATGTGTATGGATGAACTGGGAGAGAAACTAGGTATAAGAGGAATCAGATGTAGTGTGTAGGAGAGGAGACTGTGTTGGTATAGACATGTGATGTGTATGGATGTAGAGAGAAACTAGGTATAAGAGGAATCAGATGTAGTGTGTAGGAGAGGTGACTGTTGGTATAGACATGTGATGTGTATGGATGAACTGGGAGAAAACTAAGTATAAGAGGAATCAGATGCAGTGTGTAGGAGAGGAGACTGTGTTGGTATAGACATGTGATGTGTATGGAAAAAGAGGAATCAGATGTAGTGTGTAGGAGAGGAGACTGTGTTGGTATAGACATGTGATGTGTATGGATGGAGAGAGAAACTACGTATAAGGGGAATCACTTGTAGTGTGTAGGAGAGGAGACTGCTGGTATAGATATGTGATGTGTATGGATGGACTGAGAGAGAAAGTAGGTATAAGAGGAATCAAATGTAGGAGAGGAGACTGTGTTGGTATAGACATGTGATGTGTATGGATGAACTGAGAGAGAAACTAGGTATAAGAGGAATCAGATGTAGTGTGTAGGAGAGGAGACTGCGTTGGTATAGACATGTGATGTGTATGGATGGAGAGAGAAACTAGGTATAAGAGGAATCAGATGTAGTGTGTAGGGGAGGAGACTGTGTTGGTATAAACATGTGACGTGTATGGATGAACCGAGAGAGAAACTAGGTATAAGAGGAATCAGATGTAGTGGGTAGGAGAGGAGACTGTATTGGTATAGACATGTGATGTGTATGGATGGACTGGGAAAGAAACGAAGTATAAGAGAAATCAGGTGTAGTGTGTAGGAAAGGAGACTGTGTTGGTATAGACATGTGATGTGTATGGATGAACTGAGAGAGAAACTAGGTATAAGAGGAATCAGATGTAGGAGAGGAGACTGTGTTGTATAGACATGTGATGTGAATGGTTGAACTAAGAGAGAGATTAGGTATAAGAGGAATCAGATGTAGTGGGTAGGAGAGGAGACTGTATTGGTATAGACATGTGATGTGTATGGATGGACTGAGTGAGAAACTAGGTATAAGAGGAATCAGATGTAGTGTGTAGGAGATGACATGTGATGTGTATGGATGGACTGAGAGAGAAACTAGGTATAAGAGGAATCAGATGTAGGAGAGGAGACTGTGTTGGTATAGACATGTGATGTGTATGGATGAACTGAGAGAGAAACTAGGTATAAGAGGAATCAGATGTAGTGTGTAGGAGAGGAGACTATGTTGGTATAGACATGTGATGTGTATGGATGAACTGAGAGAGAGACTAGGTATAAGAGGAATCAGATGTAGTGTGTAGGAGAGGAGACTGTATTGGTATAGACATGTGATGTGTATGGATGAACTGAGAGAGAAAGTAGGTATAAGAGGAATCAGATGTAGTGTGTAGGAGAGGAGACTGCGTTGGTATAGACATGTGATGTGTATGGATGGAGAGAGAAACTAGGTATAAGAGGTATCAGATGTAGTGTGTAGGAGAGGAGACTGTTGGTATAGACATGTGATGTGTATGGATGAACTGGGAGAGAAACTAGGTATAAGAGGAATCAGATGTAGTGTGTAGGAGAGGAGACTGTGTTGGTATAAACATGTGATGTGTATGGATGAACCGAGAGAGAAACTAGGTATAAGAGGAATCAGATGTAGTGGGTAGGAGAGGAGACTGTATTGGTATAGACATGTGATGTGTATGGATGGACTGAGAGAGAAACTAGGTATAAGAGGAATCAGATGTAGTGTGTAGGAGAGGAGACTGTATTGGTATAGACATGTGATGTGTATGGATGAACTGAGAGAGAAACTAGGTATAAGAGGAATCAGATGTAGTGTGTAGGAGAGGAGACTGTATTGGTATAGACATGTGATGTGTATGGATGAACTGAGAGAGAAACTAGGTATAAGAGGAATCAGATGTAGTGTGTAGGAGAGGAGACTGTGTTGGTATAGACATGTGATGTGTATGGATGGACTGAGAGAGAAAGTAGGTATAAGAGGAATCAAATGTAGGAGAGGAGACTGTGTTGGTATAGACATGTGATGTGTATGGATGAACTGAGAGAGAAACTAGGTATAAGAGGAATCAGATGTAGTGTGTAGGAGAGGAGACTGTGTTTGTATAGACATGTGATGTGTATGGATGGACTGAGAGAGAAACTAGGTATAAGAGGAATCAGATGTAGTGTGTAGGAGAGGAGACTGTGTTGGTATAAACATGTGATGTGTATGGATGAACCGAGAGAAACTAGGTATAAGAGGAATCAGATGTAGTGGGTAGGAGAGGAGACTGTATTGGTATAGACATGTGATGTGTATGGATAGACTGAGAGAGAAACTAGGTATAAGAGGAATCAGATGTAGTGTGTATGAGAGGAGACTATGTTGGTATAGACATGTGATGTGTATGGATGGAGAGAGAAACTAGGTATAAGAGGAATCAGATGTAGTGTGTAGGATAGAAGACTGTCTGGGTATAGACATGTAATGTGTATGGATGAACTGAGAGAGAGACTAGGTATAAGAGGAATCAGATGTAGTGTGTAGGAGAGGACACAGTGTTGGTATAGACATGTGATGTGTATGGATGAACTGGCAAAGAAACTAAGTATAAGAGAAATCAGATGTAGTGTGTAGGAGAGGAGACTGTGTTGGTATAGATATGTGATGTGTATGAATGAACTGAGAGAGAAACTAGTTATAAGAGGAATCAGATGTAGGAGAGGAGACTGTGTTGGTATAGACATGTGATGTGCATGAATGAACTAAGAGAGAAACTATGTATAAGAGGAATCAGATGTAATGTGTAGGAGAGGAGACTGTGTTGGTATAGACATGTGATGTGTATGGATGGAGAGAGAAACTAGGTATAAGAGGAATCAGATGTAGTGTGTAGGAGAGGAGACTGTGTTGGTATAGACATATGATGTGTATGGATGAACTCAGAGAGAAACTAGGTATAAGAGGAATCAGATGTAGTTAGTAGGAGAGGAGACTATGTTGGTATAGACATGTGATGTGTATGGATGAACTGAGAGAGAAACTAGGTATAAAAGGAATCAGATGTAGTGTGTAGGAGAGAAGACTGTTGCTATAGACATGTGATGTGTATGGATGGAGAGAGAGAGAAACTAGGTATAAGAGGAATCAGATGTAGTGTGTAGGAGAGGACACAGTGTTGTTATAGACATGTGATGTGTATGGATGAACTGGGAGAGAAACTAGGTATAAGAGGAATCAGATGTAGTGTGTATGAGAGGAGACTGTTTGTATAGACATGTGATGTGTATGGGTGGACTGAGAGAGAAACTAGGTATAAGAGGAATCAGATGTAGTGTGTAGGAGAGGAAACTGTGTTGGTATAAACATGTGATGTGTATGGATGAACCGAGAGAAACTAGGTATAAGAGGAATCAGATGTAGTGGGTAGGAGAGGAGACTGTATTGGTATAGACATGTGATGTGTATGGATGGACTGAGAGAGAAACTAGGTATAAGAGGTATCAGATGTAGTGTGTAGGAGAGGAGACTGTTGGTATAGACATGTGATGTGTATGGATGAACTGGGAGAAACTAGGTATAAAAGCAATCAGATGTAGTGTGTAGGAGAGGAGACTATGTTGGTATAGACATGTAATGTGTATGGATGAACTGAGAGCGAGACTAGGTATAAGAGGAATCAGATGTAGTGTGTAGGAGAGGACACAGTGTTGGTATAGACATGTGATGTGCATGGATGAACTGGGAGAGAAACTAGGTATAAGAGGAATCAGATGTAATGTGTAGGAGAGCAGACCGTATTGGTATAGACATGTGATGTGTATGGATGAACTGGGAAAGAAACTAAGTATAAGAGAAATCAGATGTAGTGTGTAGGAGAGGAGACTGTGTTGGTATAGACATGTGATGTGTATGGATGGAGAGAGAAACTAGGTATAAGAGGAATCAGATGTAGTGTGTAGGATAGAAGACTGTGTTGGTATAGACATGTAATGTGTATGGATGAACTGAGAGAGAGACTAGGTATAAGAGGAATCAGATGTAGTGTGTAGGAGAGGACACAGTGTTGGTATAGACATGTGATGTGTATGGATGAACTGGGAAAGAAACTAAGTATAAGAGAAATCAGATGTAGTGTGTAGGAGAGGAGACTGTGTTGGTATAGATATGTGATGTGTATGAATGAACTGAGAGAGAAACTAGGTATAAGAGGAATCAGATGTAGGAGAGGAGACTGTGTTGGTATAGACATGTGAAGTGTATGAATGAACTAAGAGAGAAACTATGTATAAGAGGAATCAGATGTAATGTGTAGGAGAGGAGACTGTGTTGGTATAGACATGTGATGTGTATGGATGGACTGAGAGAGAAACTAGGTATAATAGGAATCAGATGTAGTGTGTAGGAGAGGAGACTGTGTTGGTATAGACATGTGATGTGTATGGATGGAGAGAGAAACTAGGTATAAGAGGAATCAGATGTAGTGTGTAGGAGAGGATACTGTGTTGGTATAGACATATGATGTGTATGGATGAACTGAGAGAGAAACTAGGTATAAGAGGAATCACATGTAGTTAGTAGGAGAGGAGACTATGTTGGTATAGACATGTGATGTGTATGGATGAACTGAGAGAGAAACTAGGTATAAGAGGAATCAGATGTAGTGTGTAGGAGAGAAGACTGTTGCTATAGACATGTGATGTGTATGGATGGAGAGAGAGAGAAACTAGGTATAAGAGGAATCAGATGTAGTGTGTAGGAGAGGACACAGTGTTGGTATAGACATGTGATGTGTATGGATGAACTGGGAGAGAAACTAGGTATAAGAGGAATCAGATGTAGTGTGTATGAGAGGAGACTGTTGGTATAGTCATGTGATGTGTATGGATGGAGAGAGAAACTAGGTATAAGATGTGTCAGATGTAGTGTGTATGAGAGGAGACTGTTGGTATAGTCATGTGATGTGTATGGATGAACTGAGAGAAACTAGGTATAAAAGGAATCAGATGTAGTGTGTAGGAGAGGAGACTGTATTGGTATAGACATGTGATGTGTATGGATGGAGAGAGAAACTAGGTATAAGAGGAATCAGATGTAGTGTGTAGGAGAGGAGACTGTGTTGGTATAGACATGTGATGTGTATGGATGGACTGAGAGAGAAAGTAGGTATAAGAGGAATCAAATGTAGGAGAGGAGACTGTGTTGGTATAGACATGTGATGTGTATGGATGAACTGAGAGAGAAACTAGGTATAAGAGGAATCAGATGTAGTGTGTAGGAGAGGAGACTGCGTTGGTATAGACATGTGATGTGTATGGATGGAGAGAGAAACTAGGTATAAGAGGAATCGTATGTAGTGTGTAGGAGAGGAGACTGTGTTTGTATAGACATGTGATGTGTATGGATGGACTGAGAGAGAAACTAGGTATAAGAGGAATCAGATGTAGTGTGTAGGAGAGGAGACTGTGTTGGTATAGACATGTGATGTGTATGGATGGAGAGAGAAACTAGGTATAAGAGGAATCACATGTAGTGTGTAGGAGAGGAGACTGCTGGTATAGACATGTTATGTGTATGGATGGACTGAGAGAGAAACTAGGTATAAGAGGAATCAGATGTAGGAGAGGAGACTGTGTTGGTATAGACATGTGATGTGTATGGATGGAGAGAGAAACTAGGTATAAGAGGAATCAGATGTAGTGTGTAGGAGAGGAGACTGTGCTCGTATAGACATGTGATGTGTATGGATGGAGAGAGAAACTAGGTATAAGAGGAATCATATGTAGTGTGTAGGAGAGAAGACTGTGTTGGTATAGACATGTGATGTGTATGGATGAACTGAGAGAGAGACTAGGTATAAGAGGAATCAGATGTAGTGTGTAGGAGAGGAGACTGTATTGGTATATACACGTGATGTGTATGGATGAACTGAGAGAGAAACTAGTTATAAGAGGAATCAGATGTAGGGTGTAGGAGAGGAGACTGTGTTGGTATAGACATGTGATGTGTATGGATGTAGAGAGAAACTAGGTATAAGAGGAATCAGATGTAGTGTGTAGGAGAGGAGACTGTTGGTATAGACATGTGATGTGTATGGATGAACTGGGAGAAAACTAAGTATAAGAGGAATCAGATGCAGTGTGTAGGAGAGGAGACTGTGTTGGTATAGACATGTGATGTGTATGGATGGAGAGAGAAACTACGTATAAGAGGAATCACTTGTAGGAGAGGAGACTGTGTTGGTATAGACATGTGATGTGTATGGATGAACTGAGGGAGAAACTAGGTATAAGAGGAACCAGATGTAGTGTGTAGGAGAGGAGACTGCGTTGGTATAGACATGTGATGTGTATGGATGGAGAGAGAAACTAGGTATAAGAGGTATCAGATGTAGTGTGTAGGAGAGGAGACTGTGTTGGTATAGACATGTGATGTGTATGGATGAACTGGGAGAAAAACTAAGTATAAGAGGAATCAGATGTAGTGTGTAGGAGAGGAGACTGTGTTTGTATAGACATGTGATGTGTATGGATGGACTGAGAGAGAAACTAGGTATAAGAGGAATCAGATGTAGTGTGTAGGAGAGGAGACTGTGTTGGTATAAACATGTGATGTGTATGGATGGAGAGAGAAACTTGGTATAAGAGGAATCAGATGTAGTGTGTAGGATAGAAGACTGTGTTGGTATAGACATGTAATGTGTATGGATGAACTGAGAGAGAGACTAGGTATAAGAGGAATCAGATGTAGTGTGTAGGAGAAGAGACTGTGTTGGTATAGACATGTGATGTGTATGGATGGAGAGAGAAACTACGTATAAGAGGAATCACTTGTAGGAGAGGAGACTGTGTTGGTATAGACATGTGATGTGTATGGATGAACTGAGGGAGAAACTAGGTATAAGAGGAACCAGATGTAGTGTGTAGGAGAGGAGACTGCGTTGGTATAGACATGTGATGTGTATGGAATAAGAGGAATCAGATGTAGTGTGTAGGAGAGGAGACTGTGTTGGTATAGACATGTGATGTGTATGGATGGAGAGAGAAACTACGTATAAGAGGAATCACTTGTAGGAGAGGAGACTGTGTTGGTATAGACATATGATGTGTATGGATGAACTGAGAGAGAAACTAGGTATAAGAGGAATCAGATGTAGTTAGTAGGAGAGGAGACTATGTTGGTATAGACATGTGATGTGTATGGATGAACTGAGAGAGAAACTAGGTATAAGAGGAATCAGATGTAGTGTGTAGGAGAGAAGACTGTTGCTATAGACATGTGATGTGTATGGATGGAGAGAGAGAGAAACTAGGTATAAGAGGAATCAGATGTAGTGTGTAGGAGAGGACACAGTGTTGGTATAGACATGTGATGTGTATGGATGAACTGGGAGAGAAACTAGGTATAAGAGGAATCAGATGTAGTGTGTATGAGAGGAGACTGTTGGTATAGTCATGTGATGTGTATGGATGAACTGAGAGAAACTAGGTATAAAAGGAATCAGATGTAGTGTGTAGGAGAGGAGACTGTTTGTATAGACATGTGATGTGTATGGATGAACTGGGAAAGAAACTAAGTATAAGAGAAATCAGATGTAGTGTGTAGGAGAGGAGACTGTATTGGTATAGACATGTGATGTGTATGGATGGAGAGAGAAACTAGGTATAAGAGGAATCATATGTAGTGTGTAGGAGAGGAGACTGCTGGTATAGACATGTGATGTGTATGGATGGAGAGAGAAACTAGGTATAAGAGGTATCAGATGTAGTGTGTAGGAGAGGAGACTGTTGGTATAGACATGTGATGTGTATGGATGAACTGGGAGAAACTAGGTATAAAAGCAATCAGATGTAGTGTGTAGGAGAGGAGACTATGTTGGTATAGACATGTAATGTGTATGGATGAACTGAGAGAGAGACTAGGTATAAGAGGAATAAGGTGTAGTGTGTAGGAGATGACATGTGATGTGTATGGATGGAGAGAGAAACTAGGTATAAGAGGAATCAGATGTAGTGTGTATGAGAGGAGACTGTTTGTATAGACATGTGATGTGTATGGATGGACTGAGAGAGAAACTAGGTATAAGAGGAATCAGATGTAGTGTGTAGGAGAGGAAACTGCGTTGGTATAAACATGTGATGTGTATGGATGAACCGAGAGAAACTAGGTATAAGAGGAATCAGATGTAGTGGGTAGGAGAGGAGACTGTATTGGTATAGACATGTGATGTGTATGGATGGACTGAGAGAGAAACTAGGTATAAGAGGTATCAGATGTAGTGTGTAGGAGAGGAGACTGTTGGTATAGACATGTGATGTGTATGGATGAACTGGGAGAAACTAGGTATAAAAGAAATCAGATGTAGTGTGTAGGAGAGGAGACTATGTTGGTATAGACATGTAATGTGTATGGATGAACTGAGAGCGAGACTAGGTATAAGAGGAATCAGATGTAGTGTGTAGGAGAGGACACAGTGTTGGTATAGACATGTGATGTGCATGGATGAACTGGGAGAGAAACTAGGTATAAGAGGAATCAGATGTAATGTGTAGGAGAGCAGACCGTGTTGGTATAGACATGTGATGTGTATGGATGAACTGGGAAAGAAACTAAGTATAAGAGAAATCAGATGTAGTGTGTAGGAGAGGAGACTGTGTTGGTATAGACATGTGATGTGTATGGATGGAGAGAGAAACTAGGTATAAGAGGAATCAGATGTAGTGTGTAGGATAGAAGACTGTGTTGGTATAGACATGTAATGTGTATGGATGAACTGAGAGAGAGACTAGGTATAAGAGGAATCAGATGTAGTGTGTAGGAGAGGACACAGTGTTGGTATAGACATGTGATGTGTATGGATGAACTGGGAAAGAAACTAAGTATAAGAGAAATCAGATGTAGTGTGTAGGAGAGGAAACTGTGTTGGTATAAACATGTGATGTGTATGGATGAACCGAGAGAAACTAGGTATAAGAGGAATCAGATGTAATGTGTAGGAGAGCAGACCGTGTTGGTATAGACATGTGATGTGTATGGATGAACTGGGAAAGAAACTAAGTATAAGAGAAATCAGATGTAGTGTGTAGGAGAGGAGACTGTGTTGGTATAGATATGTGATGTGTATGAATGAACTGAGAGAGAAACTAGGTATAAGAGGAATCAGATGTAGGAGAGGAGACTGTGTTGGTATAGACATGTGAAGTGTATGAATGAACTAAGAGAGAAACTATGTATAAGAGGAATCAGATGTAGTGTGTAGGAGAGGATACTGTGTTGGTATAGACATATGATGTGTATGGATGAACTGAGAGAGAAACTAGGTATAAGAGGAATCACATGTAGTTAGTAGGAGAGGAGACTATGTTGGTATAGACATGTGATGTGTATGGATGAACTGAGAGAGAAACTAGGTATAAGAGGAATCAGATGTAGTGTGTAGGAGAGAAGACTGTTGCTATAGACATGTGATGTGTATGGATGGAGAGAGAGAGAAACTAGGTATAAGAGGAATCAGATGTAGTGTGTAGGAGAGGACACAGTGTTGGTATAGACATGTGATGTGTATGGATGAACTGGGAGAGAAACTAGGTATAAGAGGAATCAGATGTAGTGTGTATGAGAGGAGACTGTTGGTATAGTCATGTGATGTGTATGGATGGAGAGAGAAACTAGGTATAAGATGTATCAGATGTAGTGTGTATGAGAGGAGACTGTTGGTATAGTCATGTGATGTGTATGGATGAACTGAGAGAAACTAAGTATAAAAGGAATCAGATGTAGTGTGTAGGAGAGGAGACTGTATTGGTATAGACATGTGATGTGTATGGATGGAGAGAGAAACTAGGTATAAGAGGAATCAGATGTAGTGTGTAGGAGAGGAGACTGTGTTGGTATAGACATGTGATGTGTATGGATGGACTGAGAGAGAAAGTAGGTATAAGAGGAATCAAATGTAGGAGAGGAGACTGTGTTGGTATAGACATGTGATGTGTATGGATGGACTGAGAGAGAAACTAGGTATAAGAGGAATCAGATGTAGTGTGTAGGAGAGGAGACTGTGTTGGTATAGACATGTGATGTGTATGGATGGAGAGAGAAACTAGGTATAAGAGGTATCAGATGTAGTGTGTAGGAGAGGAGACTGTTGGTATAGACATGTGATGTGTATGGATGAACTGGGAGAAACTAGGTATAAAAGCAATCAGATGTAGTGTGTAGGAGAGGAGACTGTTGGTATAGACATGTGATGTGTATGGATGGAGTGAGAGAAAAACTATGTATAAGAGGAATCAGATGTAATGTGTAGGAGAGGAGACTGTGTTGGTACAGACATGTGATGTGTATGGATGGAGAGAGAAACTAGGTATAAGAGGTATCAGATGTAGTGTGTAGGAGAGGAGACTGTGTTGGTATAGACATGTGATGTGTATGGATGGACTGAGAGAGAAACTAGATATAAGAGGAATCAGATGTAGTGTGTAGGAGAGGAGACTGTGTTGGTATAGACATGTGATGTGTATGAATGAACTAAGAGAGAAACTATGTATAAGAGGAATCAGATGTAATGTGTAGGAGAGGAGACTGTGTTGGTATAGACATGTGATGTGTATGGATGGACTGAGAGAGAAACTAGGTATAAGAGGAATCAGATGTAGGAGAGGAGACTGTGTTGGTATAGACATGTGATGTGTATGGATGAACTGAGAGAGAAACTAGGTATAAGAGGAATCAGATGTAGTGTGTAGGAGAGGAGACTGTGCTCGTATAGACATGTGATGTGTATGGATGGAGAGAGAAACTAGGTATAAGAGGAATCATATGTAGTGTGTAGGAGAGAAGACTGTGTTGGTATAGACATGTGATGTGTATGGATGAACTGAGAGAGAGACTAGGTATAAGAGGAATCAGATGTAGTGTGTAGGAGAGGAGACTGTATTGGTATAGACACGTGATGTGTATGGATGAACTGAGAGAGAAACTAGTTATAAGAGGAATCAGATGTAGGGTGTAGGAGAGGAGACTGTGTTGGTATAGACATGTGATGTGTATGGATGTAGAGAGAAACTAGGTATAAGAGGAATCAGATGTAGTGTGTAGGAGAGGAGACTGTTGGTATAGACATGTGATGTGTATGGATGAACTGGGAGAAAACTAAGTATAAGAGGAATCAGATGCAGTGTGTAGGAGAGGAGACTGTGTTGGTATAGACATGTGATGTGTATGGATGGAGAGAGAAACTACGTATAAGAGGAATCACTTGTAGGAGAGGAGACTGTGTTGGTATAGACATGTGATGTGTATGGATGAACTGAGGGAGAAACTAGGTATAAGAGGAACCAGATGTAGTGTGTAGGAGAGGAGACTGCGTTGGTATAGACATGTGATGTGTATGGATGGAGAGAGAAACTAGGTATAAGAGGTATCAGATGTAGTGTGTAGGAGAGGAGACTGTGTTGGTATAGACATGTGATGTGTATGGATGAACTGGGAGAAAAACTAAGTATAAGAGGAATCAGATGTAGTGTGTAGGAGAGGAGACTGTGTTTGTATAGACATGTGATGTGTATGGATGGACTGAGAGAGAAACTAGGTATAAGAGGAATCAGATGTAGTGTGTAGGAGAGGAGACTGTGTTGGTATAAACATGTGATGTGTATGGATGGAGAGAGAAACTTGGTATAAGAGGAATCAGATGTAGTGTGTAGGATAGAAGACTGTGTTGGTATAGACATGTAATGTGTATGGATGAACTGAGAGAGAGACTAGGTATAAGAGGAATCAGATGTAGTGTGTAGGAGAAGAGACTGTGTTGGTATAGACATGTGATGTGTATGGATGGAGAGAGAAACTACGTATAAGAGGAATCACTTGTAGGAGAGGAGACTGTGTTGGTATAGACATGTGATGTGTATGGATGAACTGAGGGAGAAACTAGGTATAAGAGGAACCAGATGTAGTGTGTAGGAGAGGAGACTGCGTTGGTATAGACATGTGATGTGTATGGAATAAGAGGAATCAGATGTAGTGTGTAGGAGAGGAGACTGTGTTGGTATAGACATGTGATGTGTATGGATGGAGAGAGAAACTACGTATAAGAGGAATCACTTGTAGGAGAGGAGACTGTGTTGGTATAGACATATGATGTGTATGGATGAACTGAGAGAGAAACTAGGTATAAGAGGAATCAGATGTAGTTAGTAGGAGAGGAGACTATGTTGGTATAGACATGTGATGTGTATGGATGAACTGAGAGAGAAACTAGGTATAAGAGGAATCAGATGTAGTGTGTAGGAGAGAAGACTGTTGCTATAGACATGTGATGTGTATGGATGGAGAGAGAGAGAAACTAGGTATAAGAGGAATCAGATGTAGTGTGTAGGAGAGGACACAGTGTTGGTATAGACATGTGATGTGTATGGATGAACTGGGAGAGAAACTAGGTATAAGAGGAATCAGATGTAGTGTGTATGAGAGGAGACTGTTGGTATAGTCATGTGATGTGTATGGATGAACTGAGAGAAACTAGGTATAAAAGGAATCAGATGTAGTGTGTAGGAGAGGAGACTGTGTTTGTATAGACATGTGATGTGTATGGATGAACTGGGAAAGAAACTAAGTATAAGAGAAATCAGATGTAGTGTGTAGGAGAGGAGACTGTATTGGTATAGACATGTGATGTGTATGGATGGAGAGAGAAACTAGGTATAAGAGGAATCATATGTAGTGTGTAGGAGAGGAGACTGCTGGTATAGACATGTGATGTGTATGGATGGAGAGAGAAACTAGGTATAAGAGGTATCAGATGTAGTGTGTAGGAGAGGAGACTGTTGGTATAGACATGTGATGTGTATGGATGAACTGGGAGAAACTAGGTATAAAAGCAATCAGATGTAGTGTGTAGGAGAGGAGACTATGTTGGTATAGACATGTAATGTGTATGGATGAACTGAGAGAGAGACTAGGTATAAGAGGAATAAGGTGTAGTGTGTAGGAGAGGACACAGTGTTGGTATAGACATGTGATGTTTATGGATGAACTGGGAAAGAAACTAAGTATAAGAGAAATCAGATGTAGTGTCTAGGAGAGGAGACTGTGTTGGTATAGATATGTGATGTGTATGAATGAACGGAGAGAGACACTAGGTATAAGAGGAATCAGATGTAGGAGAGGAGACTGTGTTGGTATAGACATGTGATGTGTATGAATGAACTAAGAGAGAAACTATGTATAAGAGGAATCAGATGTAATGTGTAGGAGAGGAGACTGTGTTGGTATAGACATATGATGTGTATGGATGAACTGAGAGAGAAACTAGGTATATGAGGAATCAGATGTAGTTAGTAGGAGAGAAGACTGTGTTGCTATAGACATGTGATGTGTATGGATGAACTGAGAGAGAGACTAGCTATAAGAGGAATCAGATGTAGTGTGTAGGAGAGGACACAGTGTTGGTATAGACATGTGATGTGTATGGATGAACTGGGAGAGAAACTAGGTATAAGAGGAATCAGATGTAGTGTGTATGAGAGGAGACTGTTGGTATAGTCATGTGATGTGTATGGATGAACTGAGAGAAACTAGGTATAAAAGGAATCAGATGTAGTGTGTATGAGAGGAGACTGTTGGTATAGTCATGTGATGTGTATGGATGAACTGAGAGAAACTAGGTATAAAAGGAATCAGATGTAGTGTGTAGGAGAGGAGACTGTGTTTGTATAGACATGTGATGTGTATGGATGAACTGGGAAAGAAACTAAGTATAAGAGAAATCAGATGTAGTGTGTAGGAGAGGAGACTGTTGGTATAGACATGTGATGTGTATGGATGGAGAGAGAAACTAGGTATAAGAGGAATCATATGTAGTGTGTAGGAGAGGAGACTGCTCGTATAGACATGTGATGTGTATGGATGGACTGAGAGAGAAACTAGGTATAAGAGGAGACTGTGTTGGTATAGACATGTGATGTGTATGGATGAACTGAGAGAGAAACTAGGTATAAGAGGAATCAGATGTAGTGTGTAGGAGAGGAGAATGAGTTGGTATAGACATGTGATGTGTATGGATGGAGAGAGAGACTAGGTATAAGAGGTATCAGATGTAGTGTGTAGGAGAGGAGACTGTTGGTATAGACATGTGATGTGTATGGATGAACTGGGAGAAACTAGGTATGAAAGCAATCAGATGTAGTGTGTAGGAGAGGAGACTGTTGGTATAGACATGTGATGTGTATGGATGGAGTGAGAGAAAAACTATGTATAAGAGGAATCAGATGTAATGTGTAGGAGAGGAGACTGTGTTGGTACAGACATGTGATGTGTATGGATGGAGAGAGAAACTAGGTATAAGAGGTATCAGATGTAGTGTGTAGGAGAGGAGACTGTGTTGGTATAGACATGTGATGTGTATGGATGGACTGAGAGAGAAACTAGATATAAGAGGAATCAGATGTAGTGTGTAGGAGAGGAGACTGTGTTGGTATAGACATGTGATGTGTATGAATGAACTAAGAGAGAAACTATGTATAAGAGGAATCAGATGTAATGTGTAGGAGAGGAGACTGTGTTGGTATAGACATGTGATGTGTATGGATGGACTGAGAGAGAAACTAGGTATAAGAGGAATCAGATGTAGGAGAGGAGACTGTGTTGGTATAGACATGTGATGTGTATGGATGAACTGAGAGAGAAACTAGGTATAAGAGGAATCAGATGTAGTGTGTAGGAGAGGAGACTGTGCTCGTATAGACATGTGATGTGTATGGATGGAGAGAGAAACTAGGTATAAGAGGAATCATATGTAGTGTGTAGGAGAGAAGACTGTGTTGGTATAGACATGTGATGTGTATGGATGAACTGAGAGAGAGACTAGGTATAAGAGGAATCAGATGTAGTGTGTAGGAGAGGAGACTGTATTGGTATAGACACGTGATGTGTATGGATGAACTGAGAGAGAAACTAGTTATAAGAGGAATCAGATGTAGGGTGTAGGAGAGGAGACTGTGTTGGTATAGACATGTGATGTGTATGGATGTAGAGAGAAACTAGGTATAAGAGGAATCAGATGTAGTGTGTAGGAGAGGAGACTGTTGGTATAGACATGTGATGTGTATGGATGAACTGGGAGAAAACTAAGTATAAGAGGAATCAGATGCAGTGTGTAGGAGAGGAGACTGTGTTGGTATAGACATGTGATGTGTATGGATGGAGAGAGAAACTACGTATAAGAGGAATCACTTGTAGGAGAGGAGACTGTGTTGGTATAGACATGTGATGTGTATGGATGAACTGAGGGAGAAACTAGGTATAAGAGGAACCAGATGTAGTGTGTAGGAGAGGAGACTGCGTTGGTATAGACATGTGATGTGTATGGATGGAGAGAGAAACTAGGTATAAGAGGTATCAGATGTAGTGTGTAGGAGAGGAGACTGTGTTGGTATAGACATGTGATGTGTATGGATGAACTGGGAGAAAAACTAAGTATAAGAGGAATCAGATGTAGTGTGTAGGAGAGGAGACTGTGTTTGTATAGACATGTGATGTGTATGGATGGACTGAGAGAGAAACTAGGTATAAGAGGAATCAGATGTAGTGTGTAGGAGAGGAGACTGTGTTGGTATAAACATGTGATGTGTATGGATGGAGAGAGAAACTTGGTATAAGAGGAATCAGATGTAGTGTGTAGGATAGAAGACTGTGTTGGTATAGACATGTAATGTGTATGGATGAACTGAGAGAGAGACTAGGTATAAGAGGAATCAGATGTAGTGTGTAGGAGAAGAGACTGTGTTGGTATAGACATGTGATGTGTATGGATGGAGAGAGAAACTACGTATAAGAGGAATCACTTGTAGGAGAGGAGACTGTGTTGGTATAGACATGTGATGTGTATGGATGAACTGAGGGAGAAACTAGGTATAAGAGGAACCAGATGTAGTGTGTAGGAGAGGAGACTGCGTTGGTATAGACATGTGATGTGTATGGAATAAGAGGAATCAGATGTAGTGTGTAGGAGAGGAGACTGTGTTGGTATAGACATGTGATGTGTATGGATGGAGAGAGAAACTACGTATAAGAGGAATCACTTGTAGGAGAGGAGACTGTGTTGGTATAGACATATGATGTGTATGGATGAACTGAGAGAGAAACTAGGTATAAGAGGAATCAGATGTAGTTAGTAGGAGAGGAGACTATGTTGGTATAGACATGTGATGTGTATGGATGAACTGAGAGAGAAACTAGGTATAAGAGGAATCAGATGTAGTGTGTAGGAGAGAAGACTGTTGCTATAGACATGTGATGTGTATGGATGGAGAGAGAGAGAAACTAGGTATAAGAGGAATCAGATGTAGTGTGTAGGAGAGGACACAGTGTTGGTATAGACATGTGATGTGTATGGATGAACTGGGAGAGAAACTAGGTATAAGAGGAATCAGATGTAGTGTGTATGAGAGGAGACTGTTGGTATAGTCATGTGATGTGTATGGATGAACTGAGAGAAACTAGGTATAAAAGGAATCAGATGTAGTGTGTAGGAGAGGAGACTGTGTTTGTATAGACATGTGATGTGTATGGATGAACTGGGAAAGAAACTAAGTATAAGAGAAATCAGATGTAGTGTGTAGGAGAGGAGACTGTATTGGTATAGACATGTGATGTGTATGGATGGAGAGAGAAACTAGGTATAAGAGGAATCATATGTAGTGTGTAGGAGAGGAGACTGCTGGTATAGACATGTGATGTGTATGGATGGAGAGAGAAACTAGGTATAAGAGGTATCAGATGTAGTGTGTAGGAGAGGAGACTGTTGGTATAGACATGTGATGTGTATGGATGAACTGGGAGAAACTAGGTATAAAAGCAATCAGATGTAGTGTGTAGGAGAGGAGACTATGTTGGTATAGACATGTAATGTGTATGGATGAACTGAGAGAGAGACTAGGTATAAGAGGAATAAGGTGTAGTGTGTAGGAGAGGACACAGTGTTGGTATAGACATGTGATGTTTATGGATGAACTGGGAAAGAAACTAAGTATAAGAGAAATCAGATGTAGTGTCTAGGAGAGGAGACTGTGTTGGTATAGATATGTGATGTGTATGAATGAACGGAGAGAGACACTAGGTATAAGAGGAATCAGATGTAGGAGAGGAGACTGTGTTGGTATAGACATGTGATGTGTATGAATGAACTAAGAGAGAAACTATGTATAAGAGGAATCAGATGTAATGTGTAGGAGAGGAGACTGTGTTGGTATAGACATATGATGTGTATGGATGAACTGAGAGAGAAACTAGGTATATGAGGAATCAGATGTAGTTAGTAGGAGAGAAGACTGTGTTGCTATAGACATGTGATGTGTATGGATGAACTGAGAGAGAGACTAGCTATAAGAGGAATCAGATGTAGTGTGTAGGAGAGGACACAGTGTTGGTATAGACATGTGATGTGTATGGATGAACTGGGAGAGAAACTAGGTATAAAAGGAATCAGATGTAGTGTGTATGAGAGGAGACTGTTGGTATAGTCATGTGATGTGTATGGATGAACTGAGAGAAACTAGGTATAAAAGGAATCAGATGTAGTGTGTATGAGAGGAGACTGTTGGTATAGTCATGTGATGTGTATGGATGAACTGAGAGAAACTAGGTATAAAAGGAATCAGATGTAGTGTGTAGGAGAGGAGACTGTGTTTGTATAGACATGTGATGTGTATGGATGAACTGGGAAAGAAACTAAGTATAAGAGAAATCAGATGTAGTGTGTAGGAGAGGAGACTGTTGGTATAGACATGTGATGTGTATGGATGGAGAGAGAAACTAGGTATAAGAGGAATCATATGTAGTGTGTAGGAGAGGAGACTGCTCGTATAGACATGTGATGTGTATGGATGGACTGAGAGAGAAACTAGGTATAAGAGGAGACTGTGTTGGTATAGACATGTGATGTGTATGGATGAACTGAGAGAGAAACTAGGTATAAGAGGAATCAGATGTAGTGTGTAGGAGAGGAGAATGAGTTGGTATAGACATGTGATGTGTATGGATGGAGAGAGAGACTAGGTATAAGAGGTATCAGATGTAGTGTGTAGGAGAGGAGACTGTTGGTATAGACATGTGATGTGTATGGATGAACTGGGAGAAACTAGGTATGAAAGCAATCAGATGTAGTGTGTAGGAGAGGAGACTGTTGGTATAGACATGTGATGTGTATGGATGGAGTGAGAGAAAAACTATGTATAAGAGGAATCAGATGTAATGTGTAGGAGAGGAGACTGTGTTGGTACAGACATGTGATGTGTATGGATGGAGAGAGAAACTAGGTATAAGAGGTATCAGATGTAGTGTGTAGGAGAGGAGACTGTGTTGGTATAGACATGTGATGTGTATGGATGGACTGAGAGAGAAACTAGATATAAGAGGAATCAGATGTAGTGTGTAGGAGAGGAGACTGTGTTGGTATAGACATGTGATGTGTATGAATGAACTAAGAGAGAAACTATGTATAAGAGGAATCAGATGTAATGTGTAGGAGAGGAGACTGTGTTGGTATAGACATGTGATGTGTATGGATGGACTGAGAGAGAAACTAGGTATAAGAGGAATCAGATGTAGGAGAGGAGACTGTGTTGGTATAGACATGTGATGTGTATGGATGAACTGAGAGAGAAACTAGGTATAAGAGGAATCAGATGTAGTGTGTAGGAGAGGAGACAGTTGGTATAGACATATGATGTGTATGGATGGAGAGAGAAACTAGGTATAAGAGGAATCAGATGTAGAGTGTAGGAGAGGAGACTGTTGGTATAGACATGTAATGTGTATGGATGGAGAGGGACACTAGGTATAAGAGGAATCAGATGTAGTGTGTATGAGAGGAGACTGCGTTGGTATAGACATGTGATGTGTATGGATGGAGAGAGAAACTAGGTATAAGAGGTATCAGATGTAGTGTGTAGGAGAGGAGACTGTGTTGGTATAGACATGTGATGTGTATGGATGGACTGAGAGAGAAACTAGGTATAAGAGGAATCAGATGTAGTGTGTAGGAGAGGAGACAGTTGGTATAGACATATGATGTGTATGGATGGAGAGAGAAACTAGGTATAAGAGGAATCAGATGTAGAGTGTAGGAGAGGAGAGTGTGTTGGTATAGACATGTGATGTGTATGGATGGAGAGAGAAACTAGGTATAAGAGGAATCAGATGTAGTGTGTTGGAGAGGAGACTGTGTTGGTATAGTCATGTGATGTGTATGGATGAACTGGGAGAGAAACTAGGTATAAGAGGAATCAGATGTAGAGTGTAGGAGAGGAGACTGTGTTGGTATATAACATGTGATGTGTATGGATGGAGATGGAAACTAGGTATAAGAGGAATCAGATGTAGTGTGTAGGAGAGGAGACTGTGTTGGTATAGACATGTGATGTGTATGGATGGAGAGAGAAACTAGGTATAAGAGGAATCAGATGTAGTGTGTAGGAGAGGAGACTGTATTGGTATAGACACGTGATGTGTATCGATGGAGAGAGAAACTAGGTATAAGAGGAATCATCTGTAGTGTGTAGGAGAGAAGACTGTGTTGGTATAGACTTGTGATGTGTATGGATGGAGAGAGAAACTAGGTATAAGAGGAATCATATGTAGTGTGTAGGAGAGAAGACTGTTGGTATAGACATGTGATGTGTATGGATGAACTGAGAGAGAGACTAGGTATAAGAGGAATCAGATGTAGTGTGTAGGAGAGCAGACTGTTGGTATAGTCATGTAATGTGTATGGATGAACTGGGAGAGAAACTAGGTATAAGAGGAATCAGATGTAGTGTGTAGGAGAGGAGACTGTGTTGGTATAGACACGTGATGTGTATGGATGAACTGAGAGAGAAACTAGGTATAAGAGGAATCAGATGTAGTGTGTAGGAGAGGAGACTGTGTTGGTATAGACATGTAATGTGTATGGATGAACTGGGAGAGAAACTAGGTATAAGAGGAATCAGATGTAGTGTGTAGGAGAGGAGACTGTGTTGGTATAGACACGTGATGTGTATGGATGAACTGAGAGAGAAACTAGGTATAAGAGGAAACATATGTAGTGTGTAGGAGAGGAGACTGCTGGTATAGACATGTGATGTGTATGGATGGAGAGAGAAACTAGGTATAAGAGGTATCAGATATAGTGTGTAGGAGAGGAGACTTTTGGTATAGACATGTGATGTGTATGGATGAACTGGGAGAGACTAGGTATAAAAGCAATCAGATGTAGTGTGTAGGAGAGGAGACAATGTTGGTATAGACATGTAATGGTTATGGATGAACTGAGAAAGAGACTAGGTATAAGAGGAATCAGATGTAGTGTGTAGGAGAGGACACAGTGTTGGTATAGACATGTGATGTTTATGGATGAACTGGGAAAGAAACTAAGTATAAGAGAAATCAGATGTAGTGTCTAGGAGAGGAGACTGTGTTGGTATAGATATGTGATGTGTATGAATGAACGGAGAGAGACACTAGGTATAAGAGGAATCAGATGTAGTTAGTAGGAGAGAAGACTGTGTTGCTATAGACATGTGATGTGTATGGATGAACTGAGAGAGAGACTAGCTATAAGAGGAATCAGATGTAGTGTGTAGGAGAGGACACAGTGTTGGTATAGACATGTGATGTGTATGGATGAACTGGGAGAGAAACTAGGTATAAGAGGAATCAGATGTAGTGTGTATGAGAGGAGACTGTTGGTATAGATATGTGATGTCTATGGATGGACTGAGAGAGAAACTAGGTATAAGAGGAATCAGATGTAGTGTGTATGAGAGGAGACTGTTGGTATAGTCATGTGATGTGTATGGATGAACTGAGAGAAACTAGGTATAAAAGGAATCAGATGTAGTGTGTATGAGAGGAGACTGTTGGTATAGTCATGTGATGTGTATGGATGAACTGAGAGAAACTTTGGTATAAAAGGAATCAGATGTAGTGTGTAGGAGGGGAGACTGTGTTTGTATAGACATGTGATGTGTATGGATGAACTGGGAAAGAAACTAAGTATAAGAGAAATCAGATGTAGTGTGTAGGAAAGGAGACTGTGTTGGTATAGACATGTGATGTGTATGGATGGAGAGAGAAACTACGTATAAGAGGAATCACTTGTAGGAGAGGAGACTGTGTTGGTATAGACATGTGATGTGTATGGATGAACTGAGGGAGAAACTAGGTATAAGAGGAACCAGATGTAGTGTGTAGGAGAGGAGACTGTTGGTATAGTCATGTGATGTGTATGGATGAACTGAGAGAAACTAGGTATAAAAGGAATCAGATGTAGTGTGTAGGAGAGGAGACTGTGTTTGTATAGACATGTGATGTGTATGGATGAACTGGGAAAGAAACTAAGTATAAGAGAAATCAGATGTAGTGTCTAGGAGAGGAGACTGTGTTGGTATAGATATGTGATGTGTATGAATGAACGGAGAGAGACACTAGGTATAAGAGGAATCAGATGTAGGAGAGGAGACTGTGTTGGTATAGACATGTGATGTGTATGAATGAACTAAGAGAGAAACTATGTATAAGAGGAATCAGATGTAATGTGTAGGAGAGGAGACTGTGTTGGTATAGACATATGATGTGTATGGATGAACTGAGAGAGAAACTAGGTATATGAGGAATCAGATGTAGTTAGTAGGAGAGAAGACTGTGTTGCTATAGACATGTGATGTGTATGGATGAACTGAGAGAGAGACTAGCTATAAGAGGAATCAGATGTAGTGTGTAGGAGAGGACACAGTGTTGGTATAGACATGTGATGTGTATGGATGAACTGGGAGAGAAACTAGGTATAAGAGGAATCAGATGTAGTGTGTATGAGAGGAGACTGTTGGTATAGTCATGTGATGTGTATGGATGAACTGAGAGAAACTAGGTATAAAAGGAATCAGATGTAGTGTGTATGAGAGGAGACTGTTGGTATAGTCATGTGATGTGTATGGATGAACTGAGAGAAACTAGGTATAAAAGGAATCAGATGTAGTGTGTAGGAGAGGAGACTGTGTTTGTATAGACATGTGATGTGTATGGATGAACTGGGAAAGAAACTAAGTATAAGAGAAATCAGATGTAGTGTGTAGGAGAGGAGACTGTTGGTATAGACATGTGATGTGTATGGATGGAGAGAGAAACTAGGTATAAGAGGAATCATATGTAGTGTGTAGGAGAGGAGACTGCTCGTATAGACATGTGATGTGTATGGATGGACTGAGAGAGAAACTAGGTATAAGAGGAATCAGATGTAGAAGAGGAGACTGTGTTGGTATAGACATGTGATGTGTATGGATGAACTGAGAGAGAAACTAGGTATAAGAGGAATCAGATGTAGTGTGTAGGAGAGGAGAATGAGTTGGTATAGACATGTGATGTGTATGGATGGAGAGAGAGACTAGGTATAAGAGGTATCAGATGTAGTGTGTAGGAGAGGAGACTGTTGGTATAGACATGTGATGTGTATGGATGAACTGGGAGAAACTAGGTATAAAAGCAATCAGATGTAGTGTGTAGGAGAGGAGACTGTTGGTATAGACATGTGATGTGTATGGATGGAGTGAGAGAAAAACTATGTATAAGAGGAATCAGATGTAATGTGTAGGAGAGGAGACTGTGTTGGTACAGACATGTGATGTGTATGGATGGAGAGAGAAACTAGGTATAAGAGGTATCAGATGTAGTGTGTAGGAGAGGAGACTGTGTTGGTATAGACATGTGATGTGTATGGATGGACTGAGAGAGAAACTAGATATAAGAGGAATCAGATGTAGTGTGTAGGAGAGGAGACTGTGTTGGTATAGACATGTGATGTGTATGAATGAACTAAGAGAGAAACTATGTATAAGAGGAATCAGATGTAATGTGTAGGAGAGGAGACTGTGTTGGTATAGACATGTGATGTGTATGGATGGACTGAGAGAGAAACTAGGTATAAGAGGAATCAGATGTAGGAGAGGAGACTGTGTTGGTATAGACATGTGATGTGTATGGATGAACTGAGAGAGAAACTAGGTATAAGAGGAATCAGATGTAGTGTGTAGGAGAGGAGACTGTTGGTATAGACATGTAATGTGTATGGATGGAGAGGGACACTAGGTATAAGAGGAATCAGATGTAGTGTGTATGAGAGGAGACTGCGTTGGTATAGACATGTGATGTGTATGGATGGAGAGAGAAACTAGGTATAAGAGGTATCAGATGTAGTGTGTAGGAGAGGAGACTGTGTTGGTATAGACATGTGATGTGTATGGATGGACTGAGAGAGAAACTAGGTATAAGAGGAATCAGATGTAGTGTGTAGGAGAGGAGACAGTTGGTATAGACATATGATGTGTATGGATGGAGAGAGAAACTAGGTATAAGAGGAATCAGATGTAGAGTGTAGGAGAGGAGAGTGTGTTGGTATAGACATGTGATATGTATGGATGGAGAGAGAAACTAGGTATAAGAGGAATCAGATGTAGTGTGTTGGAGAGGAGACTGTGTTGGTATAGTCATGTGATGTGTATGGATGAACTGGGAGAGAAACTAGGTATAAGAGGAATCAGATGTAGAGTGTAGGAGAGGAGACTGTGTTGGTATATAACATGTGATGTGTATGGATGGAGATGGAAACTAGGTATAAGAGGAATCAGATGTAGTGTGTAGGAGAGGAGACTGTGTTTGTATAGACATGTGATGTGTATGGATGGAGAGAGAAACTAGGTATAAGAGGAATCAGATGTAGTGTGTAGGAGAGGAGACTGTATTGATATAGACACGTGATGTGTATCGATGGAGAGAGAAACTAGGTATAAGAGGAATCATCTGTAGTGTGTAGGAGAGAAGACTGTGTTGGTATAGACTTGTGATGTGTATGGATGGAGAGAGAAACTAGGTATAAGAGGAATCATATGTAGTGTGTAGGAGAGAAGACTGTTGGTATAGACATGTGATGTGTATGGATGAACTGAGAGAGAGACTAGGTATAAGAGGAATCAGATGTAGTGTGTAGGAGAGAAGACTGTTGGTATAGTCATGTAATGTGTATGGATGGAGAGAGAAACTAGGTATAAGAGGAATCATATGTAGTGTGTAGGAGAGAAGACTGTTGGTATAGACATGTGATGTGTATGGATGAACTGAGAGAGAGACTAGGTATAAGAGGAATCAGATGTAGTGTGTAGGAGAGCAGACTGTTGGTATAGTCATGTAATGTGTATGGATGAACTGGGAGAGAAACTAGGTATAAGAGGAATCAGATGTAGTGTGTAGGAGAGGAGACTGTGTTGGTATAGACACGTGATGTGTATGGATGAACTGAGAGAGAAACTAGGTATAAGAGGAATCAGATGTAGTGTGTAGGAGAGGAGACTGTGTTGGTATAGACATGTAATGTGTATGGATGAACTGGGAGAGAAACTAGGTATAAGAGGAATCAGATGTAGTGTGTAGGAGAGGAGACTGTGTTGGTATAGACACGTGATGTGTATGGATGAACTGAGAGAGAAACTAGGTATAAGAGGAATCATATGTAGTGTGTAGGAGAGGAGACTGCTGGTATAGACATGTGATGTGTATGGATGGAGATGGAAACTAGGTATAAGAGGAATCAGATGTAGTGTGTAGGAGAGGAGACTGTATTGGTATAGACACGTGATGTGTATCGATGGAGAGAGAAACTAGGTATAAGAGGAATCATCTGTAGTGTGTAGGAGAGAAGACTGTGTTGGTATAGACACGTGATGTGTATGGATGAACTGGGAAAGAAACTAAGTATAAGAGAAATCAGATGTAGTGTGCAGGAGAGGAGACTGTATTGGTATAGACATGTGATGTGTATGGATGGAGAGAGAAACTAGGTATAAGATAAATCATATGCAGTGTGTAGGAGAGGAGACTGCTGGTATAGACATGTGATGTGTATGGATGGAGAGAGAAACTAGGTATAAGAGGTATCAGATGTAGTGTGTAGGAGAGGAGACTGTTGGTATAGACATGTGATGTGTATGGATGAACTGGGAGAAACTAGGTATAAAAGCAATCAGATATAGTGTGTAGGAGAGGAGACTATGTTGGTATAGACATGTAATGTGTATGGATGAACTGAGAGAGAGACTAGGTATAAGAGGAATAAGATGTAGTGTGTAGGAGAGGACACAGTGTTGGTATAGACATGTGATGTTTATGGATGAACTGGGAAAGAAACTAAGTATAAGAGAAATCAGATGTAGTGTCTAGGAGAGGAGACTGTGTTGGTATAGATATGTGATGTGTATGAATGAACGGAGAGAGACACTAGGTATAAGAGGAATCAGATGTAGGAGAGGAGACTGTGTTGGTATAGACATGTGATGTGTATGAATGAACTAAGAGAGAAACTATGTATAAGAGGAATCAGATGTAATGTGTAGGAGAGGAGACTGTGTTGGTATAGACATATGATGTGTATGGATGAACTGAGAGAGAAACTAGGTATATGAGGAATCAGATGTAGTTAGTAGGAGAGAAGACTGTGTTGCTATAGACATGTGATGTATATGGATGAACTGAGAGAGAGACTAGCTATAAGAGGAATCAGATGTAGTGTGTAGGAGAGGACACAGTGTTGGTATAGACATGTGATGTGTATGGATGAACTGGGAGAGAAACTAGGTATAAGAGGAATCAGATGTAGTGTGTATGAGAGGAGACTGTTGGTATAGTCATGTGATGTGTATGGATGAACTGAGAGAAACTAGGTATAAAAGGAATCAGATGTAGTGTGTATGAGAGGAGACTGTTGGTATAGTCATGTGATGTGTATGGATGAACTGAGAGAAACTAGGTATAAAAGGAATCAGATGTAGTGTGTAGGAGAGGAGACTGTGTTTGTATAGACATGTGATGTGTATGGATGAACTGGGAAAGAAACTAAGTATAAGAGAAATCAGATGTAGTGTGTAGGAGAGGAGACTGTTGGTATAGACATGTGATGTGTATGGATGGAGAGAGAAACTAGGTATAAGGGGAATCATATGTAGTGTGTAGGAGAGGAGACTGCTCGTATAGACATGTGATGTGTATGGATGGACTGAGAGAGAAACTAGGTATAAGAGGAATCAGATGTAGGAGAGGAGACTGTGTTGGTATAGACATGTGATGTGTATGGATGAACTGAGAG
Organism: Eledone cirrhosa; assembly: GCA_964016885.1. NCBI lineage: Eukaryota > Metazoa > Mollusca > Cephalopoda > Octopoda > Eledonidae > Eledone > Eledone cirrhosa. The sequence goes on along the minus strand of CAXHJY010000264.1, from coordinate 520,175 downwards.
AGAAACTAGGTATAAGAGGAATTAGATGTAGTGTGTAGGAGAGGAGAATGAGTTGGTATAAACATGTGATGTGTATGGATGGAGAGAGAAACTAGGTATAAGAGGTATCAGATGTAGTGTGTAGGAGAGGAGACTGTTGGTATAGACATGTGATGTGTATGGATGAACTGGGAGAAACTAGGTATAAAAGCAATCAGATGTAGTGTGTAGGAGAGGAGACTGTTGGTATAGACATGTGATGTGTATGGATGGACTGAGAGAAAAACTATGTATAAGAGGAATCAGATGTAATGTGTAGGAGAGGAGACTGTGTTGGTATGGACATGTGATGTGTATGGATGGAGAGAGAAACTAGGTATAAGAGGTATCAGATGTAGTGTGTAGGAGAGGAGACTGTGTTGGTATAGACATGTGATGTGTATGAATGAACTAAGAGAGAAACTATGTATAAGAGGAATCAGATGTAATGTGTAGGAGACGAGACTGTGTTGGTATAGACATGTGATGTGTATGGATGGACTGAGAGAGAAACTAGGTATAAGAGGAATCAGATGTAGGAGAGGAGACTGTGTTGGTATAGACATGTGATGTGTATGGATGAACTGAGAGAGAAACTAGGTATAAGAGGAATCAGATGTAGTGTGTAGGAGAGGAGACTGTTGGTATAGACATGTAATGTGTATGGATGGAGAGGGACACTAGGTATAAGAGGAATCAGATGTAGTGTGTATGAGAGGAGACTGCGTTGGTATAGACATGTGATGTGTATGGATGGAGAGCGAAACTAGGTATAAGAGGTATCAGATGTAGTGTGTAGGAGAGGAGACTGTGTTGCTATAGACATGTGATGTGTATGGATGAACTGAGAGAGAAACTAGGTATAAGAGGTATCAGATGTAGTGTGTAGGAGAGGAGACTGTTGGTATAGACATGTGATGTGTGTGGATGAACTGGGAGAAACTAGGTATAAAAGGAATCAGATGTAGTGTGTAGGAGAGGAGACTGTGTTTGTATAGACATGTGATGTGTATGGATGAACTGGGAAAGAAACTAAGTATAAGAGAAATCAGATGTAGTGTGTAGGAGAGGAGACTGTTGGTATAGACATGTGATGTGTATGGATGGAAACAGAAACTAGGTAAGAGAGGAATCAGATGTAGTGTGTAGGAGAGGAGACTGCGTTGGTATAGACATATGATGTGTATGGATGAACTGGGAGAGAAACTAGGTATAAGAGGAATCAGATGTAGTGTGTAGGAGAGGAGACTGTATTGGTATAGACATGTGATGTGTATGGATGGAGAGAGAAACTACGTATAAGAGGAATCAGATGTAGTGTGTAGGAGAGGAGACTGTGTTTGTATAGACATGTGATGTGTATGGATGAACTGGGAAAGAAACTAAGTATAAGAGAAATCAGATGTAGTGTGTAGGAGAGGAAACTGTGTTGGTATAGACATGTGATGTGTATGAATTAACTGAGAGAGAAACTAGGTATAAGAGGAATCAGTTGTAGGAGAGGAGACTGTGTTGGTATAGACATGTGATGTGTATGGATGGACTGAGAGAGAAACTAGGTATAAGAGGAATCAGATGTAGTGTGTAGGAGAGGAGACTGTGTTGGTATAGACATGTGATGTGTATGGATGGACTGAGAGAGAAAATAGGTATAAGAGGACTAAGATGTAGTGTGTAGGAGAGGAGACTTTGTTGGTATAGACATGTGATGTGTATGCATGGACTGAGAGTGAAACTATGTATAAGAGGAATCAGATGTAGAGTGTAGGAGAGGAGACTATGTTGGTATAGACATGTGATGTTTATGGATGAACTGAGAGAGAAACTAGGTATAAGAGGAATCAGATGTAGTGTGTAGGAGAGGAGACTGTGTTGGTATAGACATGTGATGTGTATGGATGGAGAGAGAAACTAGGTATAAGAGGAATCATATGTAGTGTGTAGGAGAGGAGACTGCTGGTATAGACATGTGATGTGTATGGATGGACTGAGAGAGAAACTAGGTATAAGAGGAATGAGATGTAGGAGAGGAGACTGTGTTGGTATAGACATGTGATGTGTATGGATGAACTGAGAGAGAGACTAGGTATAAGAGGAATCAGATGTAGTGTGTAGGAGAGGAGAATGCGTTGGTATAGACATGTGATGTGTATGGATGGAGAGAGAAACTAGGTATAAGAGGTATCAGATGTAGTGTGTAGGAGAGGAGACTGTTGGTATAGACATGTGATGTGTATGGATGAACTGGGAAAGAAACTAAGTATAAGAGAAATCAGATGTAGTGTGTAGGAGAGGAGACTGTTGGTATAGACATGTGATGTGTATGGATGGACTGAGAGAGAAACTAGGTATAGAGACGTGCAACCAAGCGCATACTCTCCATCAGTCACCTACCATACTCTGAACGCCTTGCTTCCCTGGGCATGGATTCATTGAAGCTTCGACGTCTGGCAATGGACTTGGTGAATACCCACAAAGTTTTTAACCATCTCGCCAACTGCAGCCCTGAGCGCCTCTTTGATCTCCATGTGTCTAACACACGTGGACATGCCTACAAGATAAGAAAACAGCACAGCTCCCATGACTTTCGCAGACATTTTTTCACGCTCAGAGTTGCTGAAGCATGGAACAAACTGCCTGCGTCAATTGTTAGCTGCCGAGACACTGCATCCTTTAAGACACTCATGCTTCCCAAAATACGCCAAAACTACACCTGATGTACCCCTTCCATACACATGCACACGTGTGTATCATGACTCGTGCACTGTTCATTTTACTGATGTTTGTGCATTGCCCTATGTACTGTACATGCACTTTTTTGATGAGTTGTGGTGCACCTGGGCACTGTGCACAATATTTCGTTATTGTTATTATATCATGACTCATACACTGTTTATTTTCCTGACATTTGTACATTATTCTATGTACTATACATGCACCTTTGATGAGTTGTAGTGCACCTGAGCACTGTACACAATAATTTCATTATTATTATTATTATAAGAGGAATCAGATGTAGGAGAGGAGACTGTGTTGGTATAGACATGTGATGTGTATGAATGAACTAAGAGAGAAACTAGGTATAAGAGGAATTAGATGTAATGTGTAGGAGAGGAGACTGCGTTGATATAGACATGTGATGTGTATGGATGGACTGAGAGAGAGACTAGGTATAAGAGGAATCAGATGTAGTGTGTAGGAGAGAAGACTGTGTTGGTATAGACATGTGATGTGTATGGATGGAGAGAGAAACTAGGTATAAGAGGAATCAGATGTAGTGTGTAGGAGAGGAGACTGTGTTGGTATAGACATATGATGTGTATGGATGAACTGAGAGAGAAACTAGGTATAAGAGGAATCAGATGTAGTTAGTAGGAGAGAAGACTGTGTTGCTATAGACATGTGATGTGTATGGATGAACTGAGAGAGAGACTAGGTATAAGAGGAATCAGATGTAGTGTGTATGAGAGGAGACTGTTGGTATAGTCATGTGATGTGTATGGATGAACTGAGAGAAACTAGGTATAAAAGGAATCAGATGTAGTGTGTAGGAGAGGAGACTGTGTTTGTATAGACATGTGATGTGTATGGATGGACTGAGAGAGAAACTAGGTATGAGAGGAATGAGATGTAGGAGAGGAGACTGTGTTGGTATAGACATGTGATGTGTATGGATGAACTGAGAGAGAGACTAGGTATAAGAGGAATCAGATGTAGTGTGTAGGAGAGGAGAATGCGTTGGTATAGACATGTGATGTGTATGGATGGACTGAGAGAGAAAATAGGTATAAGAGGAATCAGATGTAGTGTGTAGGAGAGGAGACTTTGTTGGTATAGACATGTGATGTGTATGCATGGACTGAGAGTGAAACTATGTATAAGAGGAATCAGATGTAGAGTGTAGGAGAGGAGACTATGTTGGTATAGACATGTGATGTGTATGGATGGAGAGAGAAACTAGGTATAAGAGGTATCAGATGTAGTGTGTAGGAGAGGAGACTGTTGGTATAGACATGTGATGTGTATGGATGAACTGGGAAAGAAACTAAGTATAAGAGAAATCAGATGTAGTGTGTAGGAGAGGAGACTGTGTTGGTATAGACATGTGATGTGTATGGATGGACTGAGAGAGAAAATAGGTATAAGAGGAATCAGATGTAGTGTGTAGGAGAGGAGACTTTGTTGGTATAGACATGTGATGTGTATGCATGGACTGAGAGTGAAACTATGTATAAGAGGAATCAGATGTAGAGTGTAGGAGAGGAGACTATGTTGGTATAGACATGTGATGTTTATGGATGAACTGAGAGAGAAACTAGGTATAAGAGGAATCAGATGTAGTGTGTAGGAGAGGAGACTGTGTTGGTATAGACATGTGATGTGTATGGATGAATTGGGAGAGAAACTAGGTATAAGAGGAATCAGATGTAGTGTGTAGGAGAGGAGACTGTGTTGCTATAGACATGTGATGTGTATGGATGAACTGAGAGAGAAACTAGGTATAAGAGGAATCAGATGTAGTGTGTAGGAGAGGAGACTGTGTTGGTATAGACATGTGATGTGTATGGATGAATTGGGAGAGAAACTAGGTATAAGAGGAATCAGATGTAGTGTGTAGGAGAGGAGACTGTGTTGGTATAGACATGTGATGTGTATGGATGAACTGGGAAAGAAACTAAGTATAAGAGAAATCAGATGTAGTGTGTAGGAGAGGAGACTGTTGGTATAGACATGTGATGTGTATGGATGGAAACAGAAACTAGGTATGAGAGGAATCAGATGTAGTGTGTAGGAGAGGAGACTGCGTTGGTATAGACATATGATGTGTATGGATGAACTGGGAGAGAAACTAGGTATAAGAGGAATCAGATGTAGTGTGTAGGAGAGGAGACTGTATTGGTATAGACATGTGATGTGTATGGATGGAGAGAGAAACTACGTATAAGAGGAATCAGATGTAGTGTGTAGGAGAGGAGACTGTGTTTGTATAGACATGTGATGTGTATGGATGAACTGGGAAAGAAACTAAGTATAAGAGAAATCAGATGTAGTGTGTATGAGAGGAAACTGTGTTGGTATAGACATGTGATGTGTATGAATTAACTGAGAGAGAAACTAGGTATAAGAGGAATCAGATGTAGGAGAGGAGACTGTGTTGGTATAGACATGTGATGTGTATGGATGGACTGAGAGAGAAACTAGGTATAAGAGGAATCAGATGTAGTGTGTAGGAGAGGAGACTGTGTTGGTATAGACATGTAATGTGTATGGATGAACTGGGAGAGAAACTAGGTATAAGAGGAATCAGATGTAGTGTGTAGGAGAGGAGACTGTGTTGGTATAGACTGTGATGTGTATGGATGAACTGAGAGAGAAACTAGGTATAAGAGGAATCATATGTAGTGTGTAGGAGAGGAGACTGCTGGTATAGACATGTGATGTGTATGGATGGAGAGAGAAACTAGGTATAAGAGGAATCAGATGTAGTGTGTAGGAGAGGAGACTGTGTTGGTATAGACACGTGATGTGTATGGATGAACTGAGAGAGAAACTAGGTATAAGAGGAATCATATGTAGTGTGTAGGAGAGGAGACTGCTGGTATAGACATGTGATGTGTATGGATGGAGAGAGAAACTAGGTATAAGAGGTATCAGATGTAGTGTGTAGGAGAGGAGACTGTTGGTGTAGACATGTGATGTGTATGGATGAACTGGGAGAAACTAGGTATAAAAGCAATCAGATGTAGTGTGTAGGAGAGGAGACAATGTTGGTATAGACATGTAATGTGTATGGATGAACTGAGAAAGAGACTAGGTATAAGAGGAATCAGATGTAGTGTGTAGGAGAGGACACAGTGTTGGTATAGACATGTGATGTTTATGTATGAACTGGGAAAGAAACTAAGTATAAGAGAAATCAGATGTAGTGTCTAGGAGAGGAGACTGTGTTGGTATAGATATGTGATGTGTATGAATGAACGGAGAGAGACACTAGGTATAAGAGGAATCAGATGTAGGAGAGGAGACTGTGTTGGTATAGACATGTGATGTGTATGAATGAACTAAGAGAGAAACTATGTATAAGAGGAATCAGATGTAATGTGTAGGAGAGGAGACTGTGTTGGTATAGACATATGATGTGTATGGATGAACTGAGAGAGAAACTAGGTATAAGAGGAATCAGATGTAGTTAGTAGGAGAGAAGACTGTGTTGCTATAGACATGTGATGTGTATGGATGAACTGAGAGAGAGACTAGCTATAAGAGGAATCAGATGTAGTGTGTAGGAGAGGACACAGTGTTGGTATAGACATGTGATGTGTATGGATGAACTGGGAGAGAAACTAGGTATAAGAGGAATCAGATGTAGTGTGTATGAGAGGAGACTGTTGGTATAGATATGTGATGTCTATGGATGGACTGAGAGAGAAACTAGGTATAAGAGGAATCAGATGTAGTGTGTATGAGAGGAGACTGTTGGTATAGTCATGTGATGTGTATGGATGAACTGAGAGAAACTAGGTATAAAAGGAATCAGATGTAGTGTGTATGAGAGGAGACTGTTGGTATAGTCATCTGATGTGTATGGATGAACTGAGAGAAACTTTGGTATAAAAGGAATCAGATGTAGTGTGTAGGAGAGGAGACTGTTGGTATAGACATGTGATGTGTATGGATGGACTGAGAGAGAAACTAGGTATAAGAGGAATCAGATGTAGTGTGTAGGAGAGGAGACTGTGTTGGTATAGACATGTGATGTGTATGGATGGACTGAGAGAGAAAATAGGTATAAGAGGACTAAGATGTAGTGTGTAGGAGAGGAGACTGTGTTGGTATAGACATGTGATGTGTATGCATGGACTGAGAGTGAAACTATGTATAAGAGGAATCAGATGTAGAGTGTAGGAGAGGAGACTATGTTGGTATAGACATGTGATGTTTATGGATGAACTGAGAGAGAAACTAGGTATAAGAGGAATCAGATGTAGTGTGTAGGAGAGGAGACTGTGTTGGTATAGACATGTGATGTGTATGGATGGAGAGAGAAACTAGGTATAAGAGGAATCATATGTAGTGTGTAGGAGAGGAGACTGCTGGTATAGACATGTGATGTGTATGGATGGACTGAGAGAGAAACTAGGTATAAGAGGAATGAGATGTAGGAGAGGAGACTGTGTTGGTATAGACATGTGATGTGTATGGATGAACTGAGAGAGAGACTAGGTATAAGAGGAATCAGATGTAGTGTGTAGGAGAGGAGAATGCGTTGGTATAGACATGTGATGTGTATGGATGGAGAGAGAAACTAGGTATAAGAGGTATCAGATGTAGTGTGTAGGAGAGGAGACTGTTGGTATAGACATGTGATGTGTATGGATGAACTGGGAGAAACTAGGTATAAAAGGAATCAGATGTAGTGTGTAGGAGAGGAGACTGTGTTTGTATAGACATGTGATGTGTATGGATGAACTGGGAAAGAAACTAAGTATAAGAGAAATCAGATGTAGTGTGTAGGAGAGGAGACTGTTGGTATAGACATGTGATGTGTGTGGATGGAGAGAGAAACTAGGTATAAGAGGAATCATATGTAGTGTGTAGGAGAGGAGACTGCTCGTATAGACATGTGATGTGTATGGATGGACTGAGAGAGAAACTAGGTATAAGAGGAATCAGATGTAGGAGAGGAGACTGTGTTGGTATAGACATGTGATGTGTATGGATGAACTGAGAGAGAAACTAGGTATAAGAGGAATCAGATGTAGTGTGTAGGAGAGGAGAATGAGTTGGTATAGACATGTGATGTGTATGGATGGAGAGAGAAACTAGGTATAAGAGGTATCAGATGTAGTGTGTAGGAGAGGAGACTGTTGGTATAGACATGTGATGTGTATGGATGAACTGGGAGAAACTAGGTATAAAAGCAATCAGATGTAGTGTGTAGGAGAGGAGACTGTTGGTATAGACATGTGATGTGTATGGATGGACTGAGAGAAAAACTATGTATAAGAGGAATCAGATGTAATGTGTAGGAGAGGAGACTGTGTTGGTATAGACATGTGATGTGTATGGATGGAGAGAGAAACTAGGTATAAGAGGTATCAGATGTAGTGTGTAGGAGAGGAGACTGTGTTGGTATAGACATGTGATGTGTATGAATGAACTAAGAGAGAAACTATGTATAAGAGGAATCAGATGTAATGTGTAGGAGAGGAGACTGTGTTGGTATAGACATGTGATGTGTATGGATGGACTGAGAGAGAAACTAGGTATAAGAGGAATCAGATGTAGGAGAGGAGACTGTGTTGGTATAGACATGTGATGTGTATCAATGAACTAAGAGAGAAACTATGTATAAGAGGAATCAGATGTAATGTGTAGGAGAGGAGACTGTGTTGGTATAGACATGTGATGTGTATGGATGAACTGAGAGAGAGACTAGGTATAAGAGTAATCAGATGTAGTGTGTAGGAGAGGAGAATGCGTTGGTATAGACATGTGATGTGTATGGATGGAGAGAGAAACTAGGTATAAGAGGTATCAGATGTAGTGTGTAGGAGAGGAGAATGCGTTGGTATAGACATGTGATGTGTATGGATGGAGAGAGAAACTAGGTATAAGAGGTATCAGATGTAGTGTGTAGGAGAGGAGACTGTTGGTATAGACATGTGATGTGTATGGATGAACTGGGAAAGAAACTAAGTATAAGAGAAATCAGATGTAGTGTGTAGGAGAGGAGACTGTGTTGGTATAGACATGTGATGTGTATGGATGGACTGAGAGAGAAACTAGGTATAGAGACGTGCAACCAAGCGCATACTCTCCATCAGTCACCTACCATACTCTGAACGCCTTGCTTCCCTGGGCATGGATTCATTGAAGCTCCGACGTCTGGCAATGGACTTGGTGAATACCCACAAAGTTTTTACCCATCTCGCCAACTGCAACCCTGAGCGCCTCTTTGATCTCCATGTGTCTAACACACGTGGACATGCCTACAAGATAAGAAAACAGCACAGCTCCCATGACTTTCGCAGACATTTTTTCACGCTCAGAGTTGCTGAAGCATGGAACAAACTGCCTGCGTCAATTGTTAGCTGCCGAGACACTGCATCCTTTAAGACACTCATGCTTCCCAAAATACGCCAAAACTACACCTGATGTACCCCTTCCATACACATGCACACGTGTGTATCATGACTCGTGCACTGTTCATTTTACTGATGTTTGTGCATTGCCCTATGTACTGTACATGCACTTTTTTGATGAGTTGTGGTGCACCTGGGCACTGTGCAGAATATTTCGTTATTGTTATTATATCATGACTCATACACTGTTTATTTTCCTGACATTTGTACATTATTCTATGTACTATACATGCACCTTTGATGAGTTGTAGTGCACCTGAGCACTGTACACAATAATTTCATTATTATTATTATTATAAGAGGAATCAGATGTAGGAGAGGAGACTGTGTTGGTATAGACATGTGATGTGTATGAATGAACTAAGAGAGAAACTAGGTATAAGAGGAATCAGATGTAATGTGTAGGAGAGGAGACTGCGTTGATATAGACATGTGATGTGTATGGATGGACTGAGAGAGAGACTAGGTATAAGAGGAATCAGATGTAGTGTGTAGCAGAGAAGACTGTGTTGGTATAGACATGTGATGTGTATGGATGGAGAGAGAAATTAGGTATAAGAGGAATCAGATGTAGTTAGTAGGAGAGAAGACTGTATTGCTATAGACATGTGATGTGTATGGATGAACTGAGAGAGAGACTAGGTATAAGAGGAATCAGATGTAGTGTGTATGAGAGGAGACTGTTGGTATAGTCATGTGATGTGTATGGATGAACTGAGAGAAACTAGGTATAAAAGGAATCAGATGTAGTGTGTAGGAGAGGAGACTGTGTTGGTATAGACATGTGATGTGTATGGATGAACTGAGAGAGAAACTAGGTATAAGAGGAATCAGATGTAGTGTGTAGGAGAGGAGACTGCGTTGGTATAGACATGTGATGTGTATGGATGAACTGAGAGAGAAACTAGGTATAAGAGGTATCAGATGTAGTGTGTAGGAGAGGAGACTGTTGGTATAGACATGTGATGTGTATGGATGAACTGGGAGAAACTAGGTATAAAAGGAATCAGATGTAGTGTGTAGGAGAGGAGACTGTGTTTGTATAGACATGTGATGTGTATGGATGGACTGAGAGAGAAACTAGGTATAAGAGGAATGAGATGTAGGAGAGGAGACTGTGTTGGTATAGACATGTGATGTGTATGGATGAACTGAGAGAGAGACTAGGTATAAGAGGTATCAGATGTAGTGTGTAGGAGAGGAGAATGCGTTGGTATAGACATGTGATGTGTATGGATGGAGAGAGAAACTAGGTATAAGAGGTATCAGATGTAGTGTGTAGGAGAGGAGACTGTTGGTATAGACATGTGATGTGTATGGATGAACTGGGAAAGAAACTATGTATAAGAGAAATCAGATGTAGTGTGTAGGAGAGGAGACTGTGTTGGTATAGACATGTGATGTGTATGGATGGACTGAGAGAGAAACTAGGGATAGAGACGTGCAACCAAGCGCATACTCTCCATCAGTCACCTACCATACTCTGAACGCCTTGCTTCCCTGGGCATGGATTCATTGAAGCTCCGACGTCTGGCAATGGACTTGGTGAATAACCACAAAGTTTTTAACCATCTCGCCAACTGCAACCCTGAGCGCCTCTTTGATCTCCATGTGTCTAACACACGTGGACATGCCTACAAGATAAGAAAACAGCACAGCTCCCATGACTTTCGCAGACATTTTTTCACGCTCAGAGTTGCTGAAGCATGGAACAAACTGCCTGCGTCAATTGTTAGCTGCCCAGACACTGCATCCTTTAAGACACTCATGCTTCCCAAAATACGCCAAAACTACACCTGATGTACCCCTTCCATACACATGCACACGTGTGTATCATGACTCGTGCACTGTTCATTTTACTGATGTTTGTGCATTGCCCTATGTACTGTACATGCACTTTTTTGATGAGTTGTGGTGCACCTGGGCACTGTGCAGAATATTTCGTTATTGTTATTATATCATGACTCATACACTGTTTATTTTCCTGACATTTGTACATTATTCTATGTACTATACATGCACCTTTGATGAGTTGTAGTGCACCTGAGCACTGTACACAATAATTTCATTATTATTATTATTATAAGAGGATTCAGATGTAGGAGAGGAGACTGTGTTGGTATAGACATGTGATGTGTATGAATGAACTAAGAGAGAAACTAGGTATAAGAGGAATCAGATGTAATGTGTAGGAGAGGAGACTGCATTGATATAGACATGTGATGTGTATGGATGGACTGAGAGAGAGACTAGGTATAAGAGGAATCAGATGTAGTGTGTAGCAGAGAAGACTGTGTTGGTATAGACATGTGATGTGTATGGATGGAGAGAGAAACTAGGTATAAGAGGAATCAGATGTAGGAGAGGAGACTGTGTTGGTATAGACATGTGATGTGTATGGATGAACTGAGAGAGAAACTAGGTATAAGAGGAATCAGATGTAGTGTGTAGGAGAGGAGAATGAGTTGGTATAGACATGTGATGTGTATGGATGGAGAGAGAAACTAGGTATAAGAGGTATCAGATGTAGTGTGTAGGAGAGGAGACTGTTGGTATAGACATGTGATGTGTATGGATGAACTGGGAGAAACTAGGTATAAAAGCAATCAGATGTAGTGTGTAGGAGAGGAGACTGTTGGTATAGACATGTGATGTGTATGGATGGAGAGAGAAACTAGGTATAAGAGGTATCAGATGTAGTGTGTAGGAGAGGAGACTGTGTTGGTATAGACATGTGATGTGTATAAATGAACTAAGAGAGAAACTATGTATAAGAGGAATCAGATGTAATGTGTAGGAGAGGAGACTGTGTTGGTATAGACATGTGATGTGTATGGATGGACTGAGAGAGAAACTAGGTATAAGAGGAATCAGATGTAGGAGAGGAGACTGTGTTGGTATAGACATGTGATGTGTATGGATGAACTGAGAGAGAAACTAGGTATAAGAGGAATCAGATGTAGTGTGTAGGAGAGGAGACTGTTGGTATAGACACGTAATGTGTATGGATGGAGAGGGACACTAGGTATAAGAGGAATCAGATGTAGTGTGTATGAGAGGAGACTGCGTTGGTATAGACATGTGATGTGTATGGATGGAGAGAGAAACTAGGTATAAGAGGTATCAGATGTAGTGTGTAGCAGAGGAGACTGTGTTGGTATAGACATGTGATGTGTATGGATGAACTGAGAGAGAAACTAGGTATAAGAGGTATCAGATGTAGTGTGTAGGAGAGGAGACTGTTGGTATAGACATGTGATGTGTATGGATGAACTGGGAGAAACTAGGTATAAAAGGAATCAGATGTAGTGTGTAGGAGAGGAGACTGTGTTTGTATAGACATGTGATGTGTATGGATGAACTGGGAAAGAAACTAAGTATAAGAGAAATCAGATGTAGTGTGTAGGAGAGGAGACTGTTGGTATAGACATGTGATGTGTATGGATGGAAACAGAAACTAGGTATGAGAGGAATCAGATGTAGTGTGTAGGAGAGGAGACTGCGTTGGTATAGACATATGATGTGTATGGATGAACTGGGAGTGAAACTAGGTATAAGAGGAATCAGATGTAGTGTGTAGGAGAGGAGACTGTATTGGTATAGACATGTGATGTGTATGGATGGAGAGAGAAATTAGGTATAAGAGGAATCAGATGTAGTGTGTAGGAGAGGAGACTGTGTTGGTATAGACATATGATGTGTATGGATGAACTGAGAGAGAAACTAGGTATAAGAGGAATCAGATGTAGTTAGTAGGAGAGAAGACTGTATTGCTATAGACATGTGATGTGTATGGATGAACTGAGAGAGAGACTAGGTATAAGAGGAATCAGATGTAGTGTGTATGAGAGGAGACTGTTGGTATAGTCATGTGATGTGTATGGATGAACTGAGAGAAACTAGGTATAAAAGGAATCAGATGTAGTGTGTAGGAGAGGAGACTGTGTTGGTATAGACATGTGATGTGTATGGATGAACTGAGAGAGAAACTAGGTATAAGAGGAATCAGATGTAGTGTGTAGGAGAGGAGACTGCGTTGGTATAGACATGTGATGTGTATGGATGAACTGAGAGAGAAACTAGGTATAAGAGGTATCAGATGTAGTGTGTAGGAGAGGAGACTGTTGGTATAGACATGTGATGTGTATGGATGAACTGGGAGAAACTAGGTATAAAAGGAATCAGATGTAGTGTGTAGGAGAGGAGACTGTGTTTGTATAGACATGTGATGTGTATGGATGGACTGAGAGAGAAACTAGGTATAAGAGGAATGAGATGTAGGAGAGGAGACTGTGTTGGTATAGACATGTGATGTGTATGGATGAACTGAGAGAGAGACTAGGTATAAGAGGAATCAGATGTAGTGTGTAGGAGAGGAGAATGCGTTGGTATAGACATGTGATGTGTATGGATGGAGAGAGAAACTAGGTATAAGAGGTATCAGATGTAGTGTGTAGCAGAGGAGACTGTGTTGGTATAGACATGTGATGTGTATGGATGAACTGAGAGAGAAACTAGGTATAAGAGGAATCAGATGTAGTGTGTAGGAGAGGAGACTGCGTTGGTATAGACATGTGATGTGTATGGATGAACTGAGAGAGAAACTAGGTATAAGAGGTATCAGATGTAGTGTGTAGGAGAGGAGACTGTTGGTATAGACATGTGATGTGTATGGATGAACTGGGAGAAACTATGTATAAAAGGAATCAGATGTAGTGTGTAGGAGAGGAGACTGTGTTTGTATAGACATGTGATGTGTATGGATGGACTGAGAGAGAAACTAGGTATAAGAGGAATGAGATGTAGGAGAGGAGACTGTGTTGGTATAGACATGTGATGTGTATGGATGAACTGAGAGAGAGACTAGGTATAAGAGTAATCAGATGTAGTGTGTAGGAGAGGAGAATGCGTTGGTATAGACATGTGATGTGTATGGATGGAGAGAGAAACTAGGTATAAGAGGTATCAGATGTAGTGTGTAGGAGAGGAGAATGCGTTGGTATAGACATGTGATGTGTATGGATGGAGAGAGAAACTAGGTATAAGAGGTATCAGATGTAGTGTGTAGGAGAGGAGACTGTTGGTATAGACATGTGATGTGTATGGATGAACTGGGAAAGAAACTAAGTATAAGAGAAATCAGATGTAGTGTGTAGGAGAGGAGACTGTGTTGGTATAGACATGTGATGTGTATGGATGGACTGAGAGAGAAACTAGGTATAGAGACGTGCAACCAAGCGCATACTCTCCATCAGTCACCTACCATACTCTGAACGCCTTGCTTCCCTGGGCATGGATTCATTGAAGCTCCGACGTCTGGCAATGGACTTGGTGAATAACCACAAAGTTTTTAACCATCTCGCCAACTGCAACCCTGAGCGCCTCTTTGATCTCCATGTGTCTAACACACGTGGACATGCCTACAAGATAAGAAAACAGCACAGCTCCCATGACTTTCGCAGACATTTTTTCACGCTCAGAGTTGCTGAAGCATGGAACAAACTGCCTGCGTCAATTGTTAGCTGCCGAGACACTGCATCCTTTAAGACACTCATGCTTCCCAAAATACGCCAAAACTACACCTGATGTACCCCTTCCATACACATGCACACGTGTGTATCATGACTCGTGCACTGTTCATTTTACTGATGTTTGTGCATTGCCCTATGTACTGTACATGCACTTTTTTGATGAGTTGTGGTGCACCTGGGCACTGTGCAGAATATTTCGTTATTGTTATTATATCATGACTCATACACTGTTTATTTTCCTGACATTTGTACATTATTCTATGTACTATACATGCACCTTTGATGAGTTGTAGTGCACCTGAGCACTGTACACAATAATTTCATTATTATTATTATTATAAGAGGAATCAGATGTAGGAGAGGAGACTGTGTTGGTATAGACATGTGATGTGTATGAATGAACTAAGAGAGAAACTAGGTATAAGAGGAATCAGATGTAATGTGTAGGAGAGGAGACTGCATTGATATAGACATGTGATGTGTATGGATGGACTGAGAGAGAGACTAGGTATAAGAGGAATCAGATGTAGTGTGTAGCAGAGAAGACTGTGTTGGTATAGACATGTGATGTGTATGGATGGAGAGAGAAACTAGGTATAAGAGGAATCAGATGTAGGAGAGGAGACTGTGTTGGTATAGACATGTGATGTGTATGGATGAACTGAGAGAGAAACTAGGTATAAGAGGAATCAGATGTAGTGTGTAGGAGAGGAGAATGAGTTGGTATAGACATGTGATGTGTATGGATGGAGAGAGAAACTAGGTATAAGAGGTATCAGATGTAGTGTGTAGGAGAGGAGACTGTTGGTATAGACATGTGATGTGTATGGATGAACTGGGAGAAACTAGGTATAAAAGCAATCAGATGTAGTGTGTAGGAGAGGAGACTGTTGGTATAGACATGTGATGTGTATGGATGGACTGAGAGAAAAACTATGTATAAGAGGAATCAGATGTAATGTGTAGGAGAGGAGACTGTGTTGGTATAGACATGTGATGTGTATGGATGGAGAGAGAAACTAGGTATAAGAGGTATCAGATGTAGTGTGTAGGAGAGGAGACTGTGTTGGTATAGACATGTGATGTGTATGAATGAACTAAGAGAGAAACTATGTATAAGAGGAATCAGATGTAATGTGTAGGAGAGGAGACTGTGTTGGTATAGGCATGTGATGTGTATGGATGGACTGAGAGAGAAACTAGGTATAAGAGGAATCAGATGTAGGAGAGGAGACTGTGTTGGTATAGACATGTGATGTGTATAAATGAACTAAGAGAGAAACTATGTATAAGAGGAATCAGATGTAATGTGTAGGAGAGGAGACTGTGTTGGTATAGACATGTGATGTGTATGGATGGACTGAGAGAGAAACTAGGTATAAGAGGAATCAGATGTAGGAGAGGAGACTGTGTTGGTATAGACATGTGATGTGTATGGATGAACTGAGAGAGAAACTAGGTATAAGAGGAATCAGATGTAGTGTGTAGGAGAGGAGACTGTTGGTATAGACATGTAATGTGTATGGATGGAGAGGGACACTAGGTATAAGAGGAATCAGATGTAGTGTGTATGAGAGGAGACTGCGTTGGTATAGACATGTGATGTGTATGGATGGAGAGAGAAACTAGGTATAAGAGGTATCAGATGTAGTGTGTAGCAGAGGAGACTGTGTTGGTATAGACATGTGATGTGTATGGATGAACTGAGAGAGAAACTAGGTATAAGAGGTATCAGATGTAGTGTGTAGGAGAGGAGACTGTTGGTATAGACATGTGATGTGTATGGATGAACTGGGAGAAACTAGGTATAAAAGGAATCAGATGTAGTGTGTAGGAGAGGAGACTGTGTTTGTATAGACATGTGATGTGTATGGATGAACTGGGAAAGAAACTAAGTATAAGAGAAATCAGATGTAGTGTGTAGGAGAGGAGACTGTTGGTATAGACATGTGATGTGTATGGATGGAAACAGAAACTAGGTATGAGAGGAATCAGATGTAGTGTGTAGGAGAGGAGACTGCGTTGGTATAGACATATGATGTGTATGGATGAACTGGGAGAGAAACTAGGTATAAGAGGAATCAGATGTAGTGTGTAGGAGAGGAGACTGTATTGGTATAGACATGTGATGTGTATGGATGGAGAGAGAAACTACGTATAAGAGGAATCAGATGTAGTGTGTAGGAGAGGAGACTGTGTTTGTATAGACATGTGATGTGTATGGATGAACTGGGAAAGAAACTAAGTATAAGAGAAATCAGATGTAGTGTGTAGGAGAGGAAACTGTGTTGGTATAGACATGTGATGTGTATGAATTAACTGAGAGAGAAACTAGGTATAAGAGGAATCAGATGTAGGAGAGGAGACTGTGTTGGTATAGACATGTGATGTGTATGGATGGACTGAGAGAGAAACTAGGTATAAGAGGAATCAGATGTAGTGTGTAGGAGAGGAGACTGTGTTGGTATAGACATGTGATGTGTATGGATGGACTGAGAGAGAAAATAGGTATAAGAGGACTAAGATGTAGTGTGTAGGAGAGGAGACTTTGTTGGTATAGACATGTGATGTGTATGCATGGACTGAGAGTGAAACTATGTATAAGAGGAATCAGATGTAGAGTGTAGGAGAGGAGACTATGTTGGTATAGACATGTGATGTTTATGGATGAACTGAGAGAGAAACTAGGTATAAGAGGAATCAGATGTAGTGTGTAGGAGAGGAGACTGTGTTGGTATAGACATGTGATGTGTATGGATGGAGAGAGAAACTAGGTATAAGAGGAATCATATGTAGTGTGTAGGAGAGGAGACTGCTGGTATAGACATGTGATGTGTATGGATGGACTGAGAGAGAAACTAGGTATAAGAAGAATGAGATGTAGGAGAGGAGACTGTGTTGGTATAGACATGTGATGTGTATGGATGAACTGAGAGAGAGACTAGGTATAAGAGGAATCAGATGTAGTGTGTAGGAGAGGAGAATGCGTTGGTATAGACATGTGATGTGTATGGATGGAGAGAGAAACTAGGTATAAGAGGTATCAGATGTAGTGTGTAGGAGAGGAGACTGTTGGTATAGACATGTGATGTGTATGGATGAACTGGGAAAGAAACTAAGTATAAGAGAAATGAGATGTAGTGTGTAGGAGAGGAGACTGTTGGTATAGACATGTGATGTGTATGGATGGACTGAGAGAGAAACTAGGTATAGAGACGTGCAACCAAGCGCATACTCTCCATCAGTCACCTACCATACTCTGAACGCCTTGCTTCCCTGGGCATGGATTCATTGATGCTCCGACGTCTGGCAATGGACTTGGTGAATACCCACAAAGTTTTTAACCATCTCGCCAACTGCAACCCTGAGCGCCTCTTTGATCTCCATGTGTCTAACACACGTGGACATGCCTACAAGATAAGAAAACAGCACAGCTCCCATGACTTTCGCAGACATTTTTTCACGCTCAGAGTTGCTGAAGCATGGAACAAACTGCCTGCGTCAATTGTTAGCTGCCGAGACACTGCATCCTTTAAGACACTCATGCTTCCCAAAATACGCCAAAACTACACCTGATGTACCCCTTCCATACACATGCACACGTGTGTATCATGACTCGTGCACTGTTCATTTTACTGATGTTTGTGCATTGCCCTATGTACTGTACATGCACTTTTTTGATGAGTTGTGGTGCACCTGGGCACTGTGCACAATATTTCGTTATTGTTATTATATCATGACGCATACACTGTTTATTTTCCTGACATTTGTACATTATTCTATGTACTATACATGCACCTTTGATGAGTTGTAGTGCACCTGAGCACTGTACACAATAATTTCATTATTATTATTATTATTATAAGAGGAATCAGATGTAGGAGAGGAGACTGTGTTGGTATAGACATGTGATGTGTATGAATGAACTAAGAGAGAAACTAGGTATAAGAGGAATCAGATGTAATGTGTAGGAGAGGAGACTGCGTTGATATAGACACGTGATGTGTATGGATGGACTGAGAGAGAGACTAGGTATAAGAGGAATCAGATGTAGTGTGTAGGAGAGAAGACTGTGTTGGTATAGACATGTGATGTGTATGGATGGAGAGAGAAACTAGGTATAAGAGGAATCAGATGTAGTGTGTAGGAGAGGAGACTGTGTTGGTATAGACATATGATGTGTATGGATGAACTGAGAGAGAAACTAGGTATAAGAGGAATCAGATGTAGTTAGTAGGAGAGAAGACTGTGTTGCTATAGACATGTGATGTGTATGGATGAACTGAGAGAGAGACTAGGTATAAGAGGAATCAGATGTAGTGTGTATGAGAGGAGACTGTTGGTATAGTCATGTGATGTGTATGGATGAACTGAGAGAAACTAGGTATAAAAGGAATCAGATGTAGTGTGTAGGAGAGGAGACTGTGTTGGTATAGACATGTGATGTGTATGGATGAACTGAGAGAGAAACTAGGTATAAGAGGAATCAGATGTAGTGTGTAGGAGAGGAGACTGCGTTGGTATAGACATGTGATGTGTATGGATGAACTGAGAGAGAAACTAGGTATAAGAGGTATCAGATGTAGTGTGTATGAGAGGAGAATGAGTTGGTATAGACATGTGATGTGTATGGATGGAGAGAGAAACTAGGTATAAGAGGTATCAGATGTAGTGTGTAGGAGAGGAGACTGTTGGTATAGACATGTGATGTGTATGGATGAACTGGGAGAAACTAGGTATAAAAGCAATCAGATGTAGTGTGTAGGAGAGGAGACTGTTGGTATAGACATGTGATGTGTATGGATGGACTGAGAGAAAAACTATGTATAAGAGGAATCAGATGTAATGTGTAGGAGAGGAGACTGTGTTGGTATAGACATGTGATGTGTATGGATGGAGAGAGAAACTAGGTATAAGAGGTATCAGATGTAGTGTGTAGGAGAGGAGACTGTGTTGGTATAGACATGTGATGTGTATGAATGAACTAAGAGAGAAACTATGTATAAGAGGAATCAGATGTAATGTGTAGGAGAGGAGACTGTGTTGGTATAGACATGTGATGTGTATTGACGGACTGAGAGAGAAACTAGGTATAAGAGGAATCAGATGTAGGAGAGGAGACTGTGTTGGTATAGACATGTGATGTGTATAAATGAACTAAGAGAGAAACTATGTATAAGAGGAATCAGATGTAATGTGTAGGAGAGGAGACTGTGTTGGTATAGACATGTGATGTGTATGGATGGACTGAGAGAGAAACTAGGTATAAGAGGAATCAGAGTTAGGAGAGGAGACTGTGTTGGTATAGACATGTGATGTGTATGGATGAACTGAGAGAGAAACTAGGTATAAGAGGAATCAGATGTAGTGTGTAGGAGAGGAGACTGTTGGTATAGACATGTAATGTGTATGGATGGAGAGGGACACTAGGTATAAGAGGAATCAGATGTAGTGTGTATGAGAGGAGACTGCGTTGGTATAGACATGTGATGTGTATGGATGGAGAGAGAAACTAGGTATAAGAGGTATCAGATGTAGTGTGTAGCAGAGGAGACTGTGTTGGTATAGACATGTGATGTGTATGGATGAACTGAGAGAGAAACTAGGTATAAGAGGTATCAGATGTAGTGTGTAGGAGAGGAGACTGTTGGTATAGACATGTGATGTGTATGGATGAACTGGGAGAAACTAGGTATAAAAGGAATCAGATGTAGTGTGTAGGAGAGGAGACTGTGTTTGTATAGACATGTGATGTGTATGGATGAACTGGGAAAGAAACTAAGTATAAGAGAAATCAGATGTAGTGTGTAGGAGAGGAGACTGTTGGTATAGACATGTGATGTGTATGGATGGAAACAGAAACTAGGTATGAGAGGAATCAGATGTAGTGTGTAGGAGAGGAGACTGCGTTGGTATAGACATATGATGTGTATGGATGAACTGGGAGAGAAACTAGGTATAAGAGGAATCAGATGTAGTGTGTAGGAGAGGAGACTGTATTGGTATAGACATGTGATGTGTATGGATGGAGAGAGAAACTACGTATAAGAGGAATCAGATGTAGTGTGTAGGAGAGGAAACTGTGTTGGTATAGACATGTGATGTGTATGAATTAACTGAGAGAGAAACTAGGTATAAGAGGAATCAGATGTAGGAGAGGAGACTGTGTTGGTATAGACATGTGATGTGTATGGATGGATTGAGAGAGAAACTAGGTATAAGAGGAATCAGATGTAGTGTGTAGGAGAGGAGACTGTGTTGGTATAGACATGTGATGTGTATGGATGGACTGAGAGAGAAAATAGGTATAAGAGGACTAAGATGTAGTGTGTAGGAGAGGAGACTTTGTTGGTATAGACATGTGATGTGTATGCATGGACTGAGAGTGAAACTATGTATAAGAGGAATCAGATGTAGAGTGTAGGAGAGGAGACTATGTTGGTATAGACATGTGATGTTTATGGATGAACTGAGAGAGAAACTAGGTATAAGAGGAATCAGATGTAATGTGTAGGAGAGGAGACTGTGTTGGTATAGACATGTGATGTGTATGGATGGAGAGAGAAACTAGGTATAAGAGGAATCATATGTAGTGTGTAGGAGAGGAGACTGCTGGTATAGACATGTGATGTGTATGGATGGACTGAGAGAGAAACTAGGTATAAGAAGAATGAGATGTAGGAGAGGAGACTGTGTTGGTATAGACATGTGATGTGTATGGATGAACTGAGAGAGAGACTAGGTATAAGAGGAATCAGATGTAGTGTGTAGGAGAGGAGAATGCGTTGGTATAGACATGTGATGTGTATGGATGGAGAGAGAAACTAGGTATAAGAGGTATCAGATGTAGTGTGTAGGAGAGGAGACTGTTGGTATAGACATGTGATGTGTATGGATGAACTGGGAAAGAAACTAAGTATAAGAGAAATGAGATGTAGTGTGTAGGAGAGGAGACTGTTGGTATAGACATGTGATGTGTATGGATGGACTGAGAGAGAAACTAGGTATAGAGACGTGCAACCAAGCGCATACTCTCCATCAGTCACCTACCATACTCTGAACGCCTTGCTTCCCTGGGCATGGATTCATTGAAGCTCCGACGTCTGGCAATGGACTTGGTGAATACCCACAAAGTTTTTAACCATCTCGCCAACTGCAACCCTGAGCGCCTCTTTGATCTCCATGTGTCTAACACACGTGGACATGCCTACAAGATAAGAAAACAGCACAGCTCCCATGACTTTCGCAGACATTTTTTCACGCTCAGAGTTGCTGAAGCATGGAACAAACTGCCTGCGTCAATTGTTAGCTGCCGAGACACTGCATCCTTTAAGACACTCATGCTTCCCAAAATACGCCAAAACTACACCTGATGTACCCCTTCCATACACATGCACACGTGTGTATCATGACTCGTGCACTGTTCATTTTACTGATGTTTGTGCATTGCCCTATGTACTGTACATGCACTTTTTTGATGAGTTGTGGTGCACCTGGGCACTGTGCACAATATTTCGTTATTGTTATTATATCATGACGCATACACTGTTTATTTTCCTGACATTTGTACATTATTCTATGTACTATACATGCACCTTTGATGAGTTGTAGTGCACCTGAGCACTGTACACAATAATTTCATTATTATTATTATTATAAGAGGAATCAGATGTAGGAGAGGAGACTGTGTTGGTATAGACATGTGATGTGTATGAATGAACTAAGAGAGAAACTAGGTATAAGAGGAATCAGATGTAATG
This sequence comes from Eledone cirrhosa, assembly GCA_964016885.1. Lineage (NCBI taxonomy): Eukaryota > Metazoa > Mollusca > Cephalopoda > Octopoda > Eledonidae > Eledone > Eledone cirrhosa. Next base: position 497,720 of record CAXHJY010000264.1, on the reverse strand, counting down.
TGTAGGAGAGGAGACTGCGTTGATATAGACATGTGATGTGTATGGATGGACTGAGAGAGAGACTAGGTATAAGAGGAATCAGATGTAGTGTGTAGGAGAGAAGACTGTGTTGGTATAGACATGTGATGTGTATGGATGGAGAGAGAAACTAGGTATAAGAGGAATCAGATGTAGTGTGTAGGAGAGGAGACTGTGTTGGTATAGACATATGATGTGTATGGATGAACTGAGAGAGAAACTAGGTATAAGAGGAATCAGATGTAGTTAGTAGGAGAGAAGACTGTGTTGCTATAGACATGTGATGTGTATGGATGAACTGAGAGAGAGACTAGGTATAAGAGGAATCAGATGTAGTGTGTATGAGAGGAGACTGTTGGTATAGTCATGTGATGTGTATGGATGAACTGAGAGAAACTAGGTATAAAAGGAATCAGATGTAGTGTGTAGGAGAGGAGACTGTGTTGGTATAGACATGTGATGTGTATGGATGAACTGAGAGAGAAACTAGGTATAAGAGGAATCAGATGTAGTGTGTAGGAGAGGAGACTGCGTTGGTATAGACATGTGATGTGTATGGATGAACTGAGAGAGAAACTAGGTATAAGAGGTATCAGATGTAGTGTGTAGGAGAGGAGACTGTATTGGTATAGACATGTGATGTGTATGGATGAACTGGGAGAAACTAGGTATAAAAGGAATCAGATGTAGTGTGTAGGAGAGGAGACTTTGTTTGTATAGACATGTGATGTGTATGGATGGACTGAGAGAGAAACTAGGTATAAGAGGAATGAGATGTAGGAGAGGAGACTGTGTTGGTATAGACATGTGATGTGTATGGATGAACTGAGAGAGAGACTAGGTATAAGAGTAATCAGATGTAGCGTGTAGGAGAGGAGAATGCGTTGGTATAGACATGTGATGTGTATGGATGGAGAGAGAAACTAGGTATAAGAGGTATCAGATGTAGTGTGTAGGAGAGGAGACTGCGTTGGTATAGACATGTGATGTGTATGGATGAACTGAGAGAGAAACTAGGTATAAGAGGTATCAGATGTAGTGTGTAGGAGAGGAGACTGTTGGTATAGACATGTGATGTGTATGGATGAACTGGGAAAGAAACTAAGTATAAGAGAAATCAGATGTAGTGTGTAGGAGAGGAGACTGTGTTGGTATAGACATGTGATGTGTATGGATGAACTGAGAGAGAAACTAGGTATAAGAGGAATCAGATGTAGTTAGTAGGAGAGAAGACTGTGTTGCTATAGACATGTGATGTGTATGGATGAACTGAGAGAGAGACTAGGTATAAGAGGAATCAGATGTAGTGTGTATGAGAGGAGACTGTTGGTATAGTCATGTGATGTGTATGGATGAACTGAGAGAAACTAGGTATAAAAGGAATCAGATGTAGTGTGTAGGAGAGGAGACTGTGTTGGTATAGACATGTGATGTGTATGGATGAACTGAGAGAGAAACTAGGTATAAGAGGAATCAGATGTAGTGTGTAGGAGAGGAGACTGCGTTGGTATAGACATGTGATGTGTATGGATGAACTGAGAGAGAAACTAGGTATAAGAGGTATCAGATGTAGTGTGTATGAGAGGAGAATGAGTTGGTATAGACATGTGATGTGTATGGATGGAGAGAGAAACTAGGTATAAGAGGTATCAGATGTAGTGTGTAGGAGAGGAGACTGTTGGTATAGACATGTGATGTGTATGGATGAACTGGGAGAAACTAGGTATAAAAGCAATCAGATGTAGTGTGTAGGAGAGGAGACTGTTGGTATAGACATGTGATGTGTATGGATGGACTGAGAGAAAAACTATGTATAAGAGGAATCAGATGTAATGTGTAGGAGAGGAGACTGTGTTGGTATAGACATGTGATGTGTATGGATGGAGAGAGAAACTAGGTATAAGAGGTATCAGATGTAGTGTGTAGGAGAGGAGACTGTGTTGGTATAGACATGTGATGTGTATGAATGAACTAAGAGAGAAACTATGTATAAGAGGAATCAGATGTAATGTGTAGGAGAGGAGACTGTGTTGGTATAGACATGTGATGTGTATTGACGGACTGAGAGAGAAACTAGGTATAAGAGGAATCAGATGTAGGAGAGGAGACTGTGTTGGTATAGACATGTGATGTGTATAAATGAACTAAGAGAGAAACTATGTATAAGAGGAATCAGATGTAATGTGTAGGAGAGGAGACTGTGTTGGTATAGACATGTGATGTGTATGGATGGACTGAGAGAGAAACTAGGTATAAGAGGAATCAGAGTTAGGAGAGGAGACTGTGTTGGTATAGACATGTGATGTGTATGGATGAACTGAGAGAGAAACTAGGTATAAGAGGAATCAGATGTAGTGTGTAGGAGAGGAGACTGTTGGTATAGACATGTAATGTGTATGGATGGAGAGGGACACTAGGTATAAGAGGAATCAGATGTAGTGTGTATGAGAGGAGACTGCGTTGGTATAGACATGTGATGTGTATGGATGGAGAGAGAAACTAGGTATAAGAGGTATCAGATGTAGTGTGTAGCAGAGGAGACTGTGTTGGTATAGACATGTGATGTGTATGGATGAACTGAGAGAGAAACTAGGTATAAGAGGTATCAGATGTAGTGTGTAGGAGAGGAGACTGTTGGTATAGACATGTGATGTGTATGGATGAACTGGGAGAAACTAGGTATAAAAGGAATCAGATGTAGTGTGTAGGAGAGGAGACTGTGTTTGTATAGACATGTGATGTGTATGGATGAACTGGGAAAGAAACTAAGTATAAGAGAAATCAGATGTAGTGTGTAGGAGAGGAGACTGTTGGTATAGACATGTGATGTGTATGGATGGAAACAGAAACTAGGTATGAGAGGAATCAGATGTAGTGTGTAGGAGAGGAGACTGCGTTGGTATAGACATATGATGTGTATGGATGAACTGGGAGAGAAACTAGGTATAAGAGGAATCAGATGTAGTGTGTAGGAGAGGAGACTGTATTGGTATAGACATGTGATGTGTATGGATGGAGAGAGAAACTACGTATAAGAGGAATCAGATGTAGTGTGTAGGAGAGGAAACTGTGTTGGTATAGACATGTGATGTGTATGAATTAACTGAGAGAGAAACTAGGTATAAGAGGAATCAGATGTAGGAGAGGAGACTGTGTTGGTATAGACATGTGATGTGTATGGATGGATTGAGAGAGAAACTAGGTATAAGAGGAATCAGATGTAGTGTGTAGGAGAGGAGACTGTGTTGGTATAGACATGTGATGTGTATGGATGGACTGAGAGAGAAAATAGGTATAAGAGGACTAAGATGTAGTGTGTAGGAGAGGAGACTTTGTTGGTATAGACATGTGATGTGTATGCATGGACTGAGAGTGAAACTATGTATAAGAGGAATCAGATGTAGAGTGTAGGAGAGGAGACTATGTTGGTATAGACATGTGATGTTTATGGATGAACTGAGAGAGAAACTAGGTATAAGAGGAATCAGATGTAATGTGTAGGAGAGGAGACTGTGTTGGTATAGACATGTGATGTGTATGGATGGAGAGAGAAACTAGGTATAAGAGGAATCATATGTAGTGTGTAGGAGAGGAGACTGCTGGTATAGACATGTGATGTGTATGGATGGACTGAGAGAGAAACTAGGTATAAGAAGAATGAGATGTAGGAGAGGAGACTGTGTTGGTATAGACATGTGATGTGTATGGATGAACTGAGAGAGAGACTAGGTATAAGAGGAATCAGATGTAGTGTGTAGGAGAGGAGAATGCGTTGGTATAGACATGTGATGTGTATGGATGGAGAGAGAAACTAGGTATAAGAGGTATCAGATGTAGTGTGTAGGAGAGGAGACTGTTGGTATAGACATGTGATGTGTATGGATGAACTGGGAAAGAAACTAAGTATAAGAGAAATGAGATGTAGTGTGTAGGAGAGGAGACTGTTGGTATAGACATGTGATGTGTATGGATGGACTGAGAGAGAAACTAGGTATAGAGACGTGCAACCAAGCGCATACTCTCCATCAGTCACCTACCATACTCTGAACGCCTTGCTTCCCTGGGCATGGATTCATTGAAGCTCCGACGTCTGGCAATGGACTTGGTGAATACCCACAAAGTTTTTAACCATCTCGCCAACTGCAACCCTGAGCGCCTCTTTGATCTCCATGTGTCTAACACACGTGGACATGCCTACAAGATAAGAAAACAGCACAGCTCCCATGACTTTCGCAGACATTTTTTCACGCTCAGAGTTGCTGAAGCATGGAACAAACTGCCTGCGTCAATTGTTAGCTGCCGAGACACTGCATCCTTTAAGACACTCATGCTTCCCAAAATACGCCAAAACTACACCTGATGTACCCCTTCCATACACATGCACACGTGTGTATCATGACTCGTGCACTGTTCATTTTACTGATGTTTGTGCATTGCCCTATGTACTGTACATGCACTTTTTTGATGAGTTGTGGTGCACCTGGGCACTGTGCACAATATTTCGTTATTGTTATTATATCATGACGCATACACTGTTTATTTTCCTGACATTTGTACATTATTCTATGTACTATACATGCACCTTTGATGAGTTGTAGTGCACCTGAGCACTGTACACAATAATTTCATTATTATTATTATTATAAGAGGAATCAGATGTAGGAGAGGAGACTGTGTTGGTATAGACATGTGATGTGTATGAATGAACTAAGAGAGAAACTAGGTATAAGAGGAATCAGATGTAATGTGTAGGAGAGGAGACTGCGTTGATATAGACATGTGATGTGTATGGATGGACTGAGAGAGAGACTAGGTATAAGAGGAATCAGATGTAGTGTGTAGGAGAGAAGACTGTGTTGGTATAGACATGTGATGTGTATGGATGGAGAGAGAAACTAGGTATAAGAGGAATCAGATGTAGTGTGTAGGAGAGGAGACTGTGTTGGTATAGACATATGATGTGTATGGATGAACTGAGAGAGAAACTAGGTATAAGAGGAATCAGATGTAGTTAGTAGGAGAGAAGACTGTGTTGCTATAGACATGTGATGTGTATGGATGAACTGAGAGAGAGACTAGGTATAAGAGGAATCAGATGTAGTGTGTATGAGAGGAGACTGTTGGTATAGTCATGTGATGTGTATGGATGAACTGAGAGAAACTAGGTATAAAAGGAATCAGATGTAGTGTGTAGGAGAGGAGACTGTGTTGGTATAGACATGTGATGTGTATGGATGAACTGAGAGAGAAACTAGGTATAAGAGGAATCAGATGTAGTGTGTAGGAGAGGAGACTGCGTTGGTATAGACATGTGATGTGTATGGATGAACTGAGAGAGAAACTAGGTATAAGAGGTATCAGATGTAGTGTGTAGGAGAGGAGACTGTATTGGTATAGACATGTGATGTGTATGGATGAACTGGGAGAAACTAGGTATAAAAGGAATCAGATGTAGTGTGTAGGAGAGGAGACTTTGTTTGTATAGACATGTGATGTGTATGGATGGACTGAGAGAGAAACTAGGTATAAGAGGAATGAGATGTAGGAGAGGAGACTGTGTTGGTATAGACATGTGATGTGTATGGATGAACTGAGAGAGAGACTAGGTATAAGAGTAATCAGATGTAGCGTGTAGGAGAGGAGAATGCGTTGGTATAGACATGTGATGTGTATGGATGGAGAGAGAAACTAGGTATAAGAGGTATCAGATGTAGTGTGTAGGAGAGGAGACTGCGTTGGTATAGACATGTGATGTGTATGGATGAACTGAGAGAGAAACTAGGTATAAGAGGTATCAGATGTAGTGTGTAGGAGAGGAGACTGTTGGTATAGACATGTGATGTGTATGGATGAACTGGGAAAGAAACTAAGTATAAGAGAAATCAGATGTAGTGTGTAGGAGAGGAGACTGTGTTGGTATAGACATGTGATGTGTATGGATGGACTGAGAGAGAAACTAGGTATAGAGACGTGCAACCAAGCGCATACTCTCCATCAGTCACCTACCATACTCTGAACGCCTTGCTTCCCTGGGCATGGATTCATTGAAGCTCCGACGTCTGGCAATGGACTTGGTGAATACCCACAAAGTTTTTAACCATCTCGCCAACTGCAGCCCTGAGCGCCTCTTTGATCTCCATGTGTCTAACACACGTGGACATGCCTACAAGATAAGAAAACAGCACAGCTCCCATGACTTTCGCAGACATTTTTTCACGCTCAGAGTTGCTGAAGCATGGAACAAACTGCCTGCGTCAATTGTTAGCTGCCGAGACACTGCATCCTTTAAGACACTCATGCTTCCCAAAATACGCCAAAACTACACCTGATGTACCCCTTCCATACACATGCATACGTGTGTATCATGACTCGTGCACTGTTCATTTTACTGATGTTTGTGCATTGCCCTATGTACTGTACATGCACTTTTTTGATGAGTTGTGGTGCACCTGGGCACTGTGCAGAATATTTCGTTATTGTTATTATATCATGACTCATACACTGTTTATTTTCCTGACATTTGTACATTATTCTATGTACTATACATGCACCTTTGATGAGTTGTAGTGCACCTGAGCACTGTACACAATAATTTCATTATTATTATTATTATAAGAGGAATCAGATGTAGGAGAGGAGACTGTGTTGCTATAGACATGTGATGTGTATGGATGAACTGAGAGAGAGACTAGGTATAAGAGGAATCAGATGTAGTGTGTATGAGAGGAGACTGTTGGTATAGTCATGTGATGTGTATGGATGAACTGAGAGAAACTAGGTATAAAAGGAATCAGATGTAGTGTGTAGGAGAGGAGACTGTGTTGGTATAGACATGTGATGTGTATGGATGAACTGAGAGAGAAACTAGGTATAAGAGGAATCAGATGTAGTGTGTAGGAGAGGAGACTGTGTTTGTATAGACATGTGATGTGTATGGATGGACTGAGAGAGAAACTAGGTATAAGAGGAATGAGATGTAGAAGAGGAGACTGTGTTGGTATAGACATGTGATGTGTATGGATGAACTGAGAGAGAGACTAGGTATAAGAGGAATCAGATGTAGTGTGTAGGAGAGGAGAATGCGTTGGTATAGACATGTGATGTGTATGGATGGAGAGAGAAACTAGGTATAAGAGGTATCAGATGTAGTGTGTAGGAGAGGAGACTGTTGGTATAGACATGTGATGTGTATGGATGAACTGGGAAAGAAACTAAGTATAAGAGAAATCAGATGTAGTGTGTAGGAGAGGAGACTGTGTTGGTATAGACATGTGATGTGTATGGATGGACTGAGAGAGAAACTAGGTATAGAGACGTGCAACCAAGCGCATACTCTCCATCAGTCACCTACCATACTCTGAACGCCTTGCTTCCCTGGGCATGGATTCATTGAAGCTCCGACGTCTGGCAATGGACTTGGTGAATACCCACAAAGTTTTTAACCATCTCGCCAACTGCAACCCTGAGCGCCTCTTTGATCTCCATGTGTCTAACACACGTGGACATGCCTACAAGATAAGAAAACAGCACAGCTCCCATGACTTTCGCAGACATTTTTTCACGCTCAGAGTTGCTGAAGCATGGAACAAACTGCCTGCGTCAATTGTTAGCTGCCGAGACACTGCATCCTTTAAGACACTCATGCTTCCCAAAATACACCTGATGTACCCCTTCCATACACATGCACACGTGTGTATCATGACTCGTGCACTGTTCATTTTACTGATGTTTGTGCATTGCCCTATGTACTGTACATGCACTTTTTTGATGAGTTGTGGTGCACCTGGGCACTGTGCAGAATATTTCGTTATTGTTATTATATCATGACTCATACACTGTTTATTTTCCTGACATTTGTACATTATTCTATGTACTATACATGCACCTTTGATGAGTTGTAGTGCACCTGAGCACTGTACACAATAATTTCATTATTATTATTATTATAAGAGGAATCAGATGTAGGAGAGGAGACTGTGTTGGTATAGACATGTGATGTGTATGAATGAACTAAGAGAGAAACTAGGTATAAGAGGAATCAGATGTAATGTGTAGGAGAGGAGACTGCGTTGATATAGACATGTGATGTGTATGGATGGACTGAGAGAGAGACTAGGTATAAGAGGAATCAGATGTAGTGTGTAGGAGAGAAGACTGTGTTGGTATAGACATGTGATGTGTATGGATGGAGAGAGAAACTATGTATAAGAGGAATCAGATGTAGTGTGTAGGAGAGGAGACTGTGTTGGTATAGACATATGATGTGTATGGATGAACTGAGAGAGAGACTAGGTATAAGAGGAATCAGATGTAGTGTGTATGAGAGGAGACTGTTGGTATAGTCATGTGATGTGTATGGATGAACTGAGAGAAACTAGGTATAAAAGGAATCAGATGTAGTGTGTAGGAGAGGAGACTGTGTTGGTATAGACATGTGATGTGTATGGATGAACTGAGAGAGAAACTAGGTATAAGAGGAATCAGATGTAGTGTGTAGGAGAGGAGACTGCGTTGGTATAGACATGTGATGTGTATGGATGAACTGAGAGAGAAACTAGGTATAAGAGGTATCAGATGTAGTGTGTAGGAGAGGAGACTGTTGGTATAGACATGTGATGTGTATGGATGAACTGGGAGAAACTAGGTATAAAAGGAATCAGATGTAGTGTGTAGGAGAGGAGACTGTGTTTGTATAGACATGTGATGTGTATGGATGGACTGAGAGAGAAACTAGGTATAAGAGGAATGAGATGTAGGAGAGGAGACTGTGTTGGTATAGACATGTGATGTGTATGGCTGAACTGAGAGAGAGACTAGGTATAAGAGGAATCAGATGTAGTGTGTAGGAGAGGAGAATGCGTTGGTATAGACATGTGATGTGTATGGATGGAGAGAGAAACTAGGTATAAGAGGTATCAGATGTAGTGTGTAGGAGAGGAGACTGTTGGTATAGACATGTGATGTGTATGGATGAACTGGGAAAGAAACTAAGTATAAGAGAAATCAGATGTAGTGTGTAGGAGAGGAGACTGTGTTGGTATAGACTTGTGATGTGTATGGATGGACTGAGAGAGAAACTAGGTATAGAGATGTGCAACCAAGCGCATACTCTCCATCAGTCACCTACCATACTCTGAACGCCTTGCTTCCCTGGGCATGGATTCATTGAAGCTCCGACGTCTGGCAATGGACTTGGTGAATACCCACAAAGTTTTTAACCATCTCGCCAACTGCAACCCTGAGCGCCTCTTTGATCTCCATGTGTCTAACACACGTGGACATGCCTACAAGATAAGAAAACAGCACAGCTCCCATGACTTTCGCAGACATTTTTTCACGCTCAGAGTTGCTGAAGCATGGAACAAACTGCCTGCGTCAATTGTTAGCTGCCGAGACACTGCATCCTTTAAGACACTCATGCTTCCCAAAATACGCCAAAACTACACCTGATGTACCCCTTCCATACACATGCACACGTGTGTATCATGACTCGTGCACTGTTCATTTTACTGATGTTTGTGCATTGCCCTATGTACTGTACATGCACTTTTTTGATGAGTTGTGGTGCACCTGGGCACTGTGCACAATATTTCGTTATTGTTAATATATCATGACTCATACACTGTTTATTTTCCTGACATTTGTACATTATTCTATGTACTATACATGCACCTTTGATGAGTTGTAGTGCACCTGAGCACTGTACACAATAATTTCATTATTATTATTATTATAAGAGGAATCAGATGTAGGAGAGGAGACTGTGTTGGTATAGACATGTGATGTGTATGAATGAACTAAGAGAGAAACTAGGTATAAGAGGAATCAGATGTAATGTGTAGGAGAGGAGACTGCGTTGATATAGACATGTGATGTGTATGGATGGACTGAGAGAGAGACTAGGTATAAGAGGAATCAGATGTAGTGTGTAGCAGAGAAGACTGTGTTGGTATAGACATGTGATGTGTATGGATGGAGAGAGAAACTAGGTATAAGAGGAATCAGATGCAGTGTGTAGGAGAGGAGACTGTGTTGGTATAGACATATGATGTGTATGGATGAACTGAGAGAGAAACTAGGTATAAGAGGAATCAGATGTAGTTAGTAGGAGAGAAGACTGTGTTGCTATAGACATGTGATGTGTATGGATGAACTGAGAGAGAGACTAGGTATAAGAGGAATCAGATGTAGTGTGTATGAGAGGAGACTGTTGGTATAGTCATATGATGTGTATGGATGAACTGAGAGAAACTAGGTATAAAAGGAATCAGATGTAGTGTGTAGGAGAGGAGACTGTGTTGGTATAGACATGTGATGTGTATGGATGAACTGAGAGAGAAACTAGGTATAAGAGGTATCAGATGTAGTGTGTAGGAGAGGAGACTGTTGGTATAGACATGTGATGTGTATGGATGAACTGGGAGAAACTAGGTATAAAAGGAATCAGATGTAGTGTGTAGGAGAGGAGACTGTGTTTGTATAGACATGTGATGTGTATGGATGGAGAGAGAAACTAGGTATAAGAGGAATCAGATGTAGTGTGTAGGAGAGGAGACTGATGGTATAGACATGTGATGTGTATGGATGAACTGGGAGAGAAACTAGGTATAAGAGGAATCAGATGTAGCGTGTAGGAGAGGAGACTGTTGGTATAGACATGTGCTGTGTATGGATGAACTGAGAGAGAAACTAGGTATAAGAGGAATCAGATGTAGTGTGTAGGAGAGGAGACTGATGGTATAGACATGTGATGTGTATGGATGAACTGAGAGAGAAACTAGGTATAAGAGGAATCAGATGTAGCTTGTAGGAGAGGAGACTGTGTTGGTATAGACATGTGATGTGTATGGATGAACTGAGAGAGAAACTAGGTATGAGAGGAAATAGATGTAGGAGAGGAGACTGTGTTGGTATAGACATGTGATGTGTATGGTTGGAGAGAGAAACGAGGTATAAGAGGAATCAGATGTAGTGTGTGGGGGAGGAGACTGTTGGTATAGACATGTGATGTGTATGGATGAACTGAGAGAAACTAGGTATAAAAGGAATCAGATGTAGTGTGTAGGAGAGGAGACTGTTGGTATAGACATGTGATGTGAATGGTTGAACTAAGATAGAAACTAGGTATAAGAGGAATCAGATGTAATGTGTAGGAGAGTAGACTGTGTTGGTATAGACATGTGATGTGTATGGATGGACTGAGAGCGGAAAAATAACCACCCCAAAAGTGCAATCTGGGAAACTTCAGCGGTCCGACTTGCCAGGAAAGAACGTCGGAACGCTGAACGGGAATATAAACTGCATAGATCAGATGCCAACAGAAAAAAGCGGAATAAATCTTCTAACCATTTCAAGCAAGTGACAAAGAAGGCAGTGCTTGAATTTGAACAGTGCATCGCAACCAATCCTGACAGTAAGGTGTTCTGGAAATATGTTCATTCAAAGCAGAGACCTCACTCTCCAGTTGGTCCTCTTCGCAATCCCCACACAAGCCAGATCACTGACGATCCCAAGGAATGCGCAGAACTCATTGCTGAGTGCTATGCAAGTATTTTTACTGTTGAAAACCAGAATGTACCATCTCCACCATCTCTAACATCAAATTCCATAACAACTATGGAATTTACACCTGCAATGTTGCGACGTCACCTTAAGAATAAGCGCAACTATGCCTCCCCTGGTCTTGATGGTGTGACATACCTGCTTCTCAAACGTGGCGGGGATTTCCTTTTGCGCCAGCTTTCTTTTTTCTTTCAATACTGTCTCAGCAATGGTGCTACTCCGGAGCAGTGGAAAACTGCCAGTGTCATTCCCCTGTTCAAAAAGGGCAACCGCATGTCACCTGTCAACTATCGTCCAGTCAGTCTTACTAGCTGTATGGCCAAACTGATGGAATCCTGTGTCAGAGAAACACTTTGGAACTTCTGGAGCTCTCACAGCCTCATCCGGCCCTCACAGTTTGGATTTATCCCTAACTCCAGCTGCTGTGATCAGCTTATCGAGTTCCTTGAGGATATCACCCGGATCACTGACAGCGGCTCATGGGTGGATGTTGTTTACCTTGACTTTGCTAAGGCTTTTAATTCTGTGCCACACAAAAGACTTATGGCAAAACTCTCTGCAATGGGTGTGAGGGATGATCTTTTCGACTGGCTGAAATCCTTCATTCTCAGCCGAAAGGAAGTAGTCACGGTTCTAGGACAGCATTCTTCACCATATGAGATGTCATCTGGTGTACCACAGGGATCTGTTCTTGGTCCTCTTTTGTTTGTGGCATATATTAATGACATAGATGCCAACTTACAGAATGCCACGGTACTAAAATATGCAGATGACATCAAGCTGTACCTTGAAATCAAAAGGACTGATCTTGAAATTTACAACTCTTTCCTACAATCAGACCTGGACACAATGCAGCAATGGATCACAGACTGGCAACTGAAGCTGGCTGTGGACAAGTGTACCACCATGCATTTTGGAAGGAAAAATCCAGCGTCCACATACTCCCTCCACAACACTGACATCAAAAAGTCCTCTTGTGAACGTGACCTGGGCATTACTGTCAGCAACGATTTGCGTTGGACAAAGCATGTCTCTAAGATTGTCAAGAAGGCCGAGGGTGTCTTGGCATCACTCAGCAAGACCTTTGTTAGCCGCTCTCCAGCCATCTATTTAAAACTGTATACAGATATGGTGCGACCACACTTGGAATTCGCATCATCAGTCTGGAACCCCTATCTTGCTCGGAACATTGACCTCCTGGAAACTGTTCAGAGACGTGCAACCAAGCGCATACCCTCCATCAGACACCTACCATACTCTGAACGCCTTGCTTCCCTGGGCATGGATTCATTGAAGCTCCGACGTCTGGCAATGGACTTGGTGAATAGCCACAAAGTTTTTAACCATCTCGCCAACTGCAACCCTGAGCGCCTCTTTGATCTCCATGTGTCTAACACACGTGGACATGCCTACAAGATAAGAAAACAGCACAGCTCCCATGACTTTCGCAGACATTTTTTCACGCTCAGAGTTGCTGAAGCATGGAACAAACTGCCTGCGTCAATTGTTAGCTGCCGAGACACTGCATCCTTTAAGACACTCATGCTTCCCGAAATACGCCAAAACTGCACCTGATGTACCCCTTCCATACACATGCACACATGTGTGTATCATGACTCGTGCACTGTTCATTTTACTGATGTTTGTGCATTGCCCTATGTACTGTACATGTACTTTTTTGATGAGTTGTGGTGCACCTGGGCACTGTACACAATATTTCATTATTGTTATTGTTATTATATCATGACTCATACACTGTTTATTTTCCTGACATTTGTACATTATTCTATGTACTATACATGCACCTTTGATGAGTTGTAGTGCACCTGAGCACTTTACACAATAATTTAATTATTATTATTTAAACTAGGTATACGAGGAATCAGATGTAGTGTGTAGGAGAGGAGTCTGTGTTGGTATAGACATGTGATGTGTATGGATGGACTGAGAGAGAAACTAGGTATGAGAGGAATCAGATGTAGTGTGTAGGAGAGGAGACTGTGTTGGTATAGACATGTGATGTGTATGGATGGAGAGAGAAACTAGGTATCAGAGGAATCAGATGTAGTGTGTATGAGAGGAGACTGCGTTGGTATAGACATGTGATGTGTATGGATGGAGAGAGAAACTAGGTATAAGAGGTATCAGATGTAGTGTGTAGGAGAGGAGACTGTGTTGGTATAGACATGTGATGTGTATGGATGGACTGAGAGAGAAACTAGGTATAAGAGGAATCAGATGTAGTGTGTAGGAGAGGAGACTGTGTTGGTATAGACATGTGATGTGTATGGATGAACTGGGAGAAAAACTAAGTATAAGAGGAATCAGATGTAGTGTGTAGGAGAGGAGACTGTTGGTATAGACATGTGATGTGTATGGATGGAGAGAGAAACTAGGTATAAGAGGAATCAGATGTAGAGTGTAGGAGAGGAGAGTGTGTTGGTATAGACATGTGATGTGTATGGATGTAGAGAGAAACTAGGTATAAGAGGAATCAGATGTAGTGTGTAGGAGAGGAGACTGTGTTGGTATAGACATGTGATGTGTATGGATGGAGAGAGAAACTAGGTAAGAGAGGAATCAGATATAGTGTGTAGGAGAGGAGACTGTGTTGGTATAGACATCTGATGTGTATGGATGAAGTGAGAGAGAAACTAGGTATAAGAGGAATCAGATGTAGTGTGTAAGAGAGGAGACTGTTGGTATAGACATGTGATGTGTATGGATGGACTGAGAGAGAAACTAGATATAAGAGGAATCAGATGTAGTGTGTAGGAGAGGAGACTGTGTTGGTATAGACATGTGATGTGTATGAATGAACTAAGAGAGAAACTATGTATAAGAGGAATCAGATGTAATGTGTAGGAGAGGAGACTGTGTTGGTATAGACATGTGATGTGTATGGATGGACTGAGAGAGAAACTAGGTATAAGAGGAATCAGATGTAGGAGAGGAGACTGTGTTGGTATAGACATGTGATGTGTATGAATGAAGTAAGAGAGAAACTGTATAAGAGGAATCAGATGTAATGTGTAGGAGAGGAGACCGTGTTGGTATAGACATGTGATGTGTATGGATGGACTGAGAGAGAAACTAGGTATAAGAGGAATCAGATGTAGTGTGTAGGAGAGGAGACTGTGTTGGTATAGACATGTGATGTGTATGGATGGACTGAGAGAGAAACTAGGTATAAGAGGAATCAGATGTAGGAGAGGAGACTGTGTTGGTATAGACATGTGATGTGTATGGATGAACTGAGAGAGAAACTAGGTATAAGAGGAATCAGATGTAGTGTGTAGGAGAGGAGACTGTTGGTATAGACATGTAACGTGTATGGATGGAGAGAGACACTAGGTATAAGAGGAATCAGATGTAGTGTGTATGAGAGGAGACTGCGTTGGTATAGACATGTGATGTGTATGGATGGAGAGAGAAACTAGGTATAAGAGGTATCAGATGTAGTGTGTAGGAGAGGAGACTGTGTTGGT
The DNA here is from genome assembly GCA_964016885.1 of Eledone cirrhosa. NCBI lineage: Eukaryota > Metazoa > Mollusca > Cephalopoda > Octopoda > Eledonidae > Eledone > Eledone cirrhosa. The sequence continues at coordinate 482,652 of CAXHJY010000264.1, read as the reverse complement.
ATAGACATGTGATGTGTATGGATGAACTGGGAGAAAAACTAAGTATAAGAGGAATCAGATGTAGTGTGTAGGAGAGGAGACTGTTGGTATAGACATGTGATGTGTATGGATGGAGAGAGAAACTAGGTATAAGAGGAATCAGATGTAGAGTGTAGGAGAGGAGAGTGTGTTGGTATAGACATGTGATGTGTATGGATGGAGAGAGAAACTAGGTATAAGAGGAATCAGATGTAGTGTGTAGGAGAGGAGACTGTGTTGGTATAGTCATGTGATGTGTATGGATGAACTGGGAGAGAAACTAGGTATAAGAGGAATCAGATGTAGAGTGTAGGAGAGGAGACTGTGTTGGTATATAACATGTGATGTGTATGGATGGAGATGGAAACTAGGTATAAGAGGAATCAGATGTAGTGTGTAGGAGAGGAGACTGTGTTGGTATAGACATGTGATGTGTATGGATGGAGAGAGAAACTAGGTATAAGAGGAATCAGATGTATTGTGTAGGAGAGGAGACTGTATTGGTATAGACACGTGATGTGTATCGATGGAGAGAGAAACTAGGTATGAGAGGAATCATCTGTAGTGTGTAGGAGAGAAGACTGTGTTGGTATAGACTTGTGATGTGTATGGATGGAGAGAGAAACTAGGTATAAGAGGAATCATATGTAGTGTGTAGGAGAGGAGACTGCTCGTATAGACATGTGATGTGTATGGATGGACTGAGAGAGAAACTAGGTATAAGAGGAATCAGATGTAGGAGAGGAGACTGTGTTGGTATAGACATGTGATGTGTATGGATGAACTGAGAGAGAAACTAGGTATAAGAGGAATCAGATGTAGTGTGTAGGAGAGGAGACTCTGTTGGTATAGTCATGTGATGTGTATGGATGAACTGAGAGAAACTAGGTATAAAAGGAATCAGATGTAGTGTGTAGGAGAGGAGACTGTGTTGGTATAGACATCTGATGTGTATGGATGAACTGGGAAAGAAACTAAGTATAAAAGGAATCAGATGTAGTGTGTAGGAGAGGAGACTGTGTTGGTATAGACATGTGATGTGTATGGATGAACTGGGAAAGAAACTAAGTATAAGAGAAATCAGATGTAGTGTGTAGGAGAGGAGACTGTTGGTATAGACATGTGATGTGTATGGTTGAACTAAGAGAGAAACTAGGTATAAGGCGAATCAGATGTAGTGTGTAGGAGAGGAGTCTGTGTTGGTATAGACATGTGATGTGTATGGATGGAGACAGAAACTAGGTATGAGAGGAATCAGATGTAGTGTGTAGGAGAGGAGACTGCGTTGGTATAGACATATGATGTGTATGGATGAACTGGGAGAGAAACTAGGTATAAGAGGAATCAGATGTAGTGTGTAGGACAGGAGACTGTATTGGTATAGACATGTGATGTGTATGGATGGAGAGAGAAACTATGTATAAGAGGAATCAGATGTAGTGTGTAGGAGAGGAGACTGTGTTTGTATAGACATGTGATGTGTATGGATGAACTGGGAAAGAAACTAAGTATAAGAGAAATCAGATGTAGTGTGTAGGAGAGGAAACTGTGTTGGTATAGACATGTGATGTGTATGAATGAACTGAGAGAGAAACTAGGTATAAGAGGAATCAGATGTAGGAGAGGAGACTGTGTTGGTATAGACATGTGATGTGTATGGATGGACTGAGAGAGAAAATAGGTATAAGAGGAATCAGATGTAGTGTGTAGGAGAGGAGACTGTGTTGGTATAGACATGTGATGTGTATGGATGAACTGGGAAAGAAACTAAGTATAAGAGAAATCAGATGTAGTGTGTAGGAGAGGAGACTGTTGGTATAGACATGTGATGTGTATGGATGGAAACAGAAACTAGGTATGAGAGGAATCAGATGTAGTGTGTAGGAGAGGAGACTGCGTTGGTATAGACATATGATGTGTATGGATGAACTGGGAGAGAAACTAGGTATAAGAGGAATCAGATGTAGTGTGTAGGAGAGGAGACTGTATTGGTATAGACATGTGATGTGTATGGATGGAGAGAGAAACTACGTATAAGAGGAATCAGATGTAGTGTGTAGGAGAGGAGACTGTGTTTGTATAGACATGTGATGTGTATGGATGAACTGGGAAAGAAACTAAGTATAAGAGAAATCAGATGTAGTGTGTAGGAGAGGAAACTGTGTTGGTATAGACATGTGATGTGTATGAATTAACTGAGAGAGAAACTAGGTATAAGAGGAATCAGATAGAGGAGACTGTGTTGGTATAGACATGTGATGTGTATGGATGGACTGAGAGAGAAACTAGGTATAAGAGGAATCAGATGTAGTGTGTAGGAGAGGAGACTGTGTTGGTATAGACATGTGATGTGTATGGATGGACTGAGAGAGAAAATAGGTATAAGAGGACTAAGATGTAGTGTGTAGGAGAGGAGACTTTGTTGGTACAGACATGTGATGTGTATGCATGGACTGAGAGTGAAACTATGTATAAGAGGAATCAGATGTAGAGTGTAGGAGAGGAGACTATGTTGGTATAGACATGTGATGTTTATGGATGAACTGAGAGAGAAACTAGGTATAAGAGGAATCAGATGTAGTGTGTAGGAGAGGAGACTGTGTTGGTATAGACATGTGATGTGTATGGATGGAGAGAGAAACTAGGTATAAGAGGAATCATATGTAGTGTGTAGGAGAGGAGACTGCTGGTATAGACATGTGATGTGTATGGATGGACTGAGAGAGAAACTAGGTATAAGAGGAATGAGATGTAGGAGAGGAGACTGTGTTGGTATAGACATGTGATGTGTATGGATGAACTGAGAGAGAGACTAGGTATAAGAGGAATCAGATGTAGTGTGTAGGAGAGGAGAATGCGTTGGTATAGACATGTGATGTGTATGGATGGAGAGAGAAACTAGGTATAAGAGGTATCAGATGTAGTGTGTAGGAGAGGAGACTGTTGGTATAGACATGTGATGTGTATGGATGAACTGGGAAAGAAACTAAGTATAAGAGAAATCAGATGTAGTGTGTAGGAGAGGAGACTGTTGGTATAGACATGTGATGTGTATGGATGGACTGAGAGAGAAACTAGGTATAGAGACGTGCAACCAAGCGCATACTCTCCATCAGTCACCTACCATACTCTGAACGCCTTGCTTCCCTGGGCATGGATTCATTGAAGCTTCGACGTCTGGCAATGGACTTGGTGAATACCCACAAAGTTTTTAACCATCTCGCCAACTGCAGCCCTGAGCGCCTCTTTGATCTCCATGTGTCTAACACACGTGGACATGCCTACAAGATAAGAAAACAGCACAGCTCCCATGACTTTCGCAGACATTTTTTCACGCTCAGAGTTGCTGAAGCATGGAACAAACTGCCTGCGTCAATTGCTGGTATAGACATGTGATGTGTATGGATGGACTGAGAGAGAAACTAGGTATAAGAGGAATGAGATGTAGGAGAGAAGACTGTGTTGCTATAGACATGTGATGTGTATGGATGAACTGAGAGAGAGACTAGGTATAAGAGGAATCAGATGTAGTGTGTATGAGAGGAGACTGTTGGTATAGTCATGTGATGTGTATGGATGAACTGAGAGAAACTAGGTATAAAAGGAATCAGATGTAGTGTGTAGGAGAGGAGACTGTGTTGGTATAGACATGTGATGTGTATGGATGAACTGAGAGAGAAACTAGGTATAAGAGGAATCAGATGTAGTGTGTAGGAGAGGAGACTGCGTTGGTATAGACATGTGATGTGTATGGATGAACTGAGAGAGAAACTAGGTATAAGAGGTATCAGATGTAGTGTGTAGGAGAGGAGACTGTTGGTATAGACATGTGATGTGTATGGATGAACTGGGAGAAACTAGGTATAAAAGGAATCAGATGTAGTGTGTAGGAGAGGAGACTGTGTTTGTATAGACATGTGATGTGTATGGATGGACTGAGAGAGAAACTAGGTATAAGAGGAATGAGATGTAGGAGAGGAGACTGTGTTGGTATAGACATGTGATGTGTATGGATGAACTGAGAGAGAGACTAGGTATAAGAGGAATCAGATGTAGTGTGTAGGAGAGGAGAATGCGTTGGTATAGACATGTGATGTGTATGGATGGAGAGAGAAACTAGGTATAAGAGGTATCAGATGTAGTGTGTAGGAGAGGAGACTGTTGGTATAGACATGTGATGTGTATGGATGAACTGGGAAAGAAACTAAGTATGAGAGAAATCAGATGTAGTGTGTAGGAGAGGAGACTGTGTTGGTATAGACATGTGATGTGTATGGATGGACTGAGAGAGAAAATAGGTATAAGAGGAATCAGATGTAGTGTGTAGGAGAGGAGACTTTGTTGGTATAGACATGTGATGTGTATGCATGGACTGAGAGTGAAACTATGTATAAGAGGAATCAGATGTAGTGTGTAGGAGAGGAGACTGTGTTGGTATAGACATGTGATGTGTATGGATGAACTGGGAAAGAAACTAAGTATAAGAGAAATCAGATGTAGTGTGTAGGAGAGGAGACTGTTGGTATAGACATGTGATGTGTATGGATGGAAACAGACAGAAACTAGGTATGAGAGGAATCAGATGTAGTGTGTAGGAGAGGAGACTGTGTTGGTATAGACATGTGATGTGTATGGATGAACTGGGAAAGAAACTAAGTATAAGAGAAATCAGATGTAGTGTGTAGGAGAGGAGACTGTTGGTATAGACATGTGATGTGTATGGATGGAAACAGAAACTAGGTATGAGAGGAATCAGATGTAGTGTGTAGGAGAGGAGACTGCGTTGGTATAGACATGTGATGTGTATGGATGAACTGGGAGAGAAACTAGGTATAAGAGGAATCAGATGTAGTGTGTAGGAGAGGAGACTGTATTGGTATAGACATGTGATGTGTATGGATGGAGAGAGAAACTACGTATAAGAGGAATCAGATGTAGTGTGTAGGAGAGGAGACTGTGTTTGTATAGACATGTGATGTGTATGGATGAACTGGGAAAGAAACTAAGTATAAGAGAAATCAGATGTAGTGTGTAGGAGAGGAAACTGTGTTGGTATAGACATGTGATGTGTATGAATTAACTGAGAGAGAAACTAGGTATAAGAGGAATCAGATAGAGGAGACTGTGTTGGTATAGACATGTGATGTGTATGGATGGACTGAGAGAGAAACTAGGTATAAGAGGAATCAGATGTAGTGTGTAGGAGAGGAGACTGTGTTGGTATAGACATGTGATGTGTATGGATGGACTGAGAGAGAAAATAGGTATAAGAGGACTAAGATGTAGTGTGTAGGAGAGGAGACTTTGTTGGTATAGACATGTGATGTGTATGCATGGACTGAGAGTGAAACTATGTATAAGAGGAATCAGATGTAGAGTGTAGGAGAGGAGACTATGTTGGTATAGACATGTGATGTTTATGGATGAACTGAGAGAGAAACTAGGTATAAGAGGAATCAGATGTAGTGTGTAGGAGAGGAGACTGTGTTGGTATAGACATGTGATGTGTATGGATGGAGAGAGAAACTAGGTATAAGAGGAATCATATGTAGTGTGTAGGAGAGGAGACTGCTGGTATAGACATGTGATGTGTATGGATGGACTGAGAGAGAAACTAGGTATAAGAGGAATGAGATGTAGGAGAGGAGACTGTGTTGGTATAGACATGTGATGTGTATGGATGAACTGAGAGAGAGACTAGGTATAAGAGGAATCAGATGTAGTGTGTAGGAGAGGAGAATGCGTTGGTATAGACATGTGATGTGTATGGATGGAGAGAGAAACTAGGTATAAGAGGTATCAGATGTAGTGTGTAGGAGAGGAGACTGTTGGTATAGACATGTGATGTGTATGGATGAACTGGGAAAGAAACTAAGTATAAGAGAAATCAGATGTAGTGTGTAGGAGAGGAGACTGTTGGTATAGACATGTGATGTGTATGGATGGACTGAGAGAGAAACTAGGTATAGAGACGTGCAACCAAGCGCATACTCTCCATCAGTCACCTACCATACTCTGAACGCCTTGCTTCCCTGGGCATGGATTCATTGAAGCTTCGACGTCTGGCAATGGACTTGGTGAATACCCACAAAGTTTTTAACCATCTCGCCAACTGCAGCCCTGAGCGCCTCTTTGATCTCCATGTGTCTAACACACGTGGACATGCCTACAAGATAAGAAAACAGCACAGCTCCCATGACTTTCGCAGACATTTTTTCACGCTCAGAGTTGCTGAAGCATGGAACAAACTGCCTGCGTCAATTGTTAGCTGCCGAGACACTGCATCCTTTAAGACACTCATGCTTCCCAAAATACGCCAAAACTACACCTGATGTACCCCTTCCATACACATGCACACGTGTGTATCGTGACTCGTGCACTGTTCATTTTACTGATGTTTGTGCATTGCCCTATGTACTGTACATGCACTTTTTTGATGAGTTGTGGTGCACCTGGGCACTGTGCACAATATTTCGTTATTGTTATTATATCATGACTCATACACTGTTTATTTTCCTGACATTTGTACATTATTCTATGTACTATACATGCACCTTTGATGAGTTGTAGTGCACCTGAGCACTGTACACAATAATTTCATTATTATTATTATTATAAGAGGAATCAGATGTAGGAGAGGAGACTGTGTTGGTATAGACATGTGATGTGTATGAATGAACTAAGAGAGAAACTAGGTATAAGAGGAATCAGATGTAATGTGTAGGAGAGGAGACTGCGTTGATATAGACATGTGATGTGTATGGATGGACTGAGAGAGAGACTAGGTATAAGAGGAATCAGATGTAGTGTGTAGGAGAGAAGACTGTGTTGGTATAGACATGTGATGTGTATGGATGGAGAGAGAAACTAGGTATAAGAGGAATCAGATGTAGTGTGTAGGAGAGGAGACTGTGTTGGTATAGACATATGATGTGTATGGATGAACTGAGAGAGAAACTAGGTATAAGAGGAATCAGATGTAGTTAGTAGGAGAGAAGACTGTGTTGCTATAGACATGTGATGTGTATGGATGAACTGAGAGAGAGACTAGGTATAAGAGGAATCAGATGTAGTGTGTATGAGAGGAGACTGTTGGTATAGACATGTGATGTGTATGGATGAACTGGGAAAGAAACTAAGTATGAGAGAAATCAGATGTAGTGTGTAGGAGAGGAGACTGTGTTGGTATAGACATGTCATGTGTATGGATGGACTGAGAGAGAAAATAGGTATAAGAGGAATCAGATGTAGTGTGTAGGAGAGGAGACTTTGTTGGTATAGACATGTGATGTGTATGCATGGACTGAGAGTGAAACTATGTATAAGAGGAATCAGATGTAGTGTGTAGGAGAGGAGACTGTGTTGGTATAGACATGTGATGTGTATGGATGAACTGGGAAAGAAACTAAGTATAAGAGAAATCAGATGTAGTGTGTAGGAGAGGAGACTGTTGGTATAGACATGTGATGTGTATGGATGGAAACAGAAACTAGGTATGAGAGGAATCAGATGTAGTGTGTAGGAGAGGAGACTGTGTTGGTATAGACATGTGATGTGTATGGATGAACTGGGAAAGAAACTAAGTATAAGAGAAATCAGATGTAGTGTGTAGGAGAGGAGACTGTTGGTATAGACATGTGATGTGTATGGATGGAAACAGAAACTAGGTATGAGAGGAATCAGATGTAGTGTGTAGGAGAGGAGACTGTGTTGGTATAGACATGTGATGTGTATGGATGAACTGGGAAAGAAACTAAGTATAAGAGAAATCAGATGTAGTGTGTAGGAGAGGAGACTGTTGGTATAGACATGTGATGTGTATGGATGGAAACAGAAACTAGGTATGAGAGGAATCAGATGTAGTGTGTAGGAGAGGAGACTGCGTTGGTATAGACATATGATGTGTATGGATGAACTGGGAGAGAAACTAGGTATAAGAGGAATCAGATGTAGTGTGTATGAGAGGAGACTGTATTGGTATAGACATGTGATGTGTATGGATGGAGAGAGAAACTACGTATAAGAGGAATCATATGTAGTGTGTAGGAGAGGAGACTGTGTTTGTATAGACATGTGATGTGTATGGATGAACTGGGAAAGAAACTAAGTATAAGAGAAATCAGATGTAGTGTGTAGGAGAGGAAACTGTGTTGGTATAGACATGTGATGTGTATGAATTAACTGAGAGAGAAACTAGGTATAAGAGGAATCAGATAGAGGAGACTGTGTTGGTATAGACATGTGATGTGTATGGATGGACTGAGAGAGAAACTAGGTATAAGAGGAATCAGATGTAGTGTGTAGGAGAGGAGACTGTGTTGGTATAGACATGTGATGTGTATGGATGGACTGAGAGAGAAAATAGGTATAAGAGGACTAAGATGTAGTGTGTAGGAGAGGAGACTTTGTTGGTATAGCCATGTGATGTGTATGCATGGACTGAGAGTGAAACTATGTATAAGAGGAATCAGATGTAGAGTGTAGGAGAGGAGACTATGTTGGTATAGACATGTGATGTTTATGGATGAACTGAGAGAGAAACTAGGTATAAGAGGAATCAGATGTAGTGTGTAGGAGAGGAGACTGTGTTGGTATAGACATGTGATGTGTATGGATGGAGAGAGAAACTAGGTATAAGAGGAATCATATGTAGTGTGTAGGAGAGGAGACTGCTGGTATAGACATTTGATGTGTATGGATGGACTGAGAGAGAAACTAGGTATAAGAGGAATGAGATGTAGGAGAGGAGACTGTGTTGGTATAGACATGTGATGTGTATGGATGAACTGAGAGAGAGACTAGGTATAAGAGGAATCAGATGTAGTGTGTAGGAGAGGAGAATGCGTTGGTATAGACATGTGATGTGTATGGATGGAGAGAGAAACTAGGTATAAGAGGTATCAGATGTAGTGTGTAGGAGAGGAGACTGTTGGTATAGACATGTGATGTGTATGGATGAACTGGGAAAGAAACTAAGTATAAGAGAAATCAGATGTAGTGTGTAGGAGAGGAGACTGTTGGTATAGACATGTGATGTGTATGGATGGACTGAGAGAGAAACTAGGTATAGAGACGTGCAACCAAGCGCATACTCTCCATCAGTCACCTACCATACTCTGAACGCCTTGCTTCCCTGGGCATGGATTCATTGAAGCTTCGACGTCTGGCAATGGACTTGGTGAATACCCACAAAGTTTTTAACCATCTCGCCAACTGCAGCCCTGAGCGCCTCTTTGATCTCCATGTGTCTAACACACGTGGACATGCCTACAAGATAAGAAAACAGCACAGCTCCCATGACTTTCGCAGACATTTTTTCACGCTCAGAGTTGCTGAAGCATGGAACAAACTGCCTGCGTCAATTGTTAGCTGCCGAGACACTGCATCCTTTAAGACACTCATGCTTCCCAAAATACGCCAAAACTACACCTGATGTACCCCTTCCATACACATGCACACGTGTGTATCATGACTCGTGCACTGTTCATTTTACTGATGTTTGTGCATTGCCCTATGTACTGTACATGCACTTTTTTGATGAGTTGTGGTGCACCTGGGCACTGTGCACAATATTTCGTTATTGTTATTATATCATGACTCATACACTGTTTATTTTCCTGACATTTGTACATTATTCTATGTACTATACATGCACCTTTGATGAGTTGTAGTGCACCTGAGCACTGTACACAATAATTTCATTATTATTATTATTATAAGAGGAATCAGATGTAGGAGAGGAGACTGTGTTGGTATAGACATGTGATGTGTATGAATGAACTAAGAGAGAAACTAGGTATAAGAGGAATCAGATGTAATGTGTAGGAGAGGAGACTGCGTTGATATAGACATGTGATGTGTATGGATGGACTGAGAGAGAGACTAGGTATAAGAGGAATCAGATGTAGTGTGTAGGAGAGAAGACTGTGTTGGTATAGACATGTGATGTGTATGGATGGAGAGAGAAACTAGGTATAAGAGGAATCAGATGTAGTGTGTAGCAGAGGAGACTGTGTTGGTATAGACATATGATGTGTATGGATGAACTGAGAGAGAAACTAGGTATAAGAGGAATCAGATGTAGTTAGTAGGAGAGAAGACTGTGTTGCTATAGACATGTGATGTGTATGGATGAACTGAGAGAGAGACTAGGTATAAGAGGAATCAGATGTAGTGTGTATGAGAGGAGACTGTTGGTATAGTCATGTGATGTGTATGGATGAACTGAGAGAAACTAGGTATAAAAGGAATCAGATGTAGTGTGTAGGAGAGGAGACTGTGTTGGTATAGACATGTGATGTGTATGGATGAACTGAGAGAGAAACTAGGTATAAGAGGAATCAGATGTAGTGTGTAGGAGAGGAGACTGCGTTGGTATAGACATGTGATGTGTATGGATGAACTGAGAGAGAAACTAGGTATAAGAGGTATCAGATGTAGTGTGTAGGAGAGGAGACTGTTGGTATAGACATGTGATGTGTATGGATGAACTGGGAGAAACTAGGTATAAAAGGAATCAGATGTAGTGTGTAGGAGAGGAGACTGTGTTTGTATAGACATGTGATGTGTATGGATGGACTGAGAGAGAAACTAGGTATAAGAGGAATGAGATGTAGGAGAGGAGACTGTGTTGGTATAGACATGTGATGTGTATGGATGAACTGAGAGAGAGACTAGGTATAAGAGGAATCAGATGTAGTGTGTAGGAGAGGAGAATGCGTTGGTATAGACATGTGATGTGTATGGATGGAGAGAGAAACTAGGTATAAGAGGTATCAGATGTAGTGTGTAAGAGAGGAGACTGTTGGTATAGACATGTGATGTGTATGGATGAACTGGGAAAGAAACTAAGTATAAGAGAAATCAGATGTAGTGTGTAGGAGAGGAGACTGTGTTGGTATAGACATGTGATGTGTATGGATGGACTGAGAGAGAAACTAGGTATAAGAGGAATCAGATGTAGAGTGTAGGAGAGGAGACTATGTTGGTATAGACATGTGATGTTTATGGATGAACTGAGAGAGAAACTAGGTATAAGAGGAATCAGATGTAGTGTGTAGGAGAGGAGACTGTATTGGTATAGACATGTGATGTGTATGGATGAATTGGGAGAGAAACTAGGTATAAGAGGAATCAGATGTAGTGTGTAGGAGAGGAGACTATGTTGCTATAGACATGTGATGTGTATGGATGAACTGAGAGAGAAACTAGGTATAAGAGGAATCAGATGTAGTGTGTAGGAGAGGAGACTGTGTTGGTATAGACATGTGATGTGTATTGATGAATTGGGAGAGAAACTAAGTATAAGAGAAATCAGATGTAGTGTGTAGGAGAGGAAACTGTGTTGGTATAGACATGTGATGTGTATGAATGAACTGAGAGAGAAACTAGGTATAAGAGGAATCAGATAGAGGAGACTGTGTTGGTATAGACATGTGATGTGTATGGATGGACTGAGAGAGAAACTAGGTATAAGAGGAATCAGATGTAGTGTGTAGGAGAGGAGACTGTGTTGGTATAGACATGTGATGTGTATGGATGGACTGAGAGAGAAAATAGGTATAAGAGGACTAAGATGTAGTGTGTAGGAGAGGAGACTTTGTTGGTATAGACATGTGATGTGTATGCATGGACTGAGAGTGAAACTATGTATAAGAGGAATCAGATGTAGAGTGTAGGAGAGGAGACTATGTTGGTATAGACATGTGATGTTTATGGATGAACTGAGAGAGAAACTAGGTATAAGAGGAATCAGATGTAGTGTGTAGGAGAGGAGACTGTGTTGGTATAGACATGTGATGTGTATGGATGGAGAGAGAAACTAGGTATAAGAGGAATCATATGTAGTGTGTAGGAGAGGAGACTGCTGGTATAGACATGTGATGTGTATGGATGGACTGAGAGAGAAACTAGGTATAAGAGGAATGAGATGTAGGAGAGGAGACTGTGTTGGTATAGACATGTGATGTGTATGGATGAACTGAGAGAGAGACTAGGTATAAGAGGAATCAGATGTAGTGTGTAGGAGAGGAGAATGCGTTGGTATAGACATGTGATGTGTATGGATGGAGAGAGAAACTAGGTATAAGAGGTATCAGATGTAGTGTGTAAGAGAGGAGACTGTTGGTATAGACATGTGATGTGTATGGATGAACTGGGAAAGAAACTAAGTATAAGAGAAATCAGATGTAGTGTGTAGGAGAGGAGACTGTGTTGGTATAGACATGTGATGTGTATGGATGGACTGAGAGAGAAACTAGGTATAAGAGGAATCAGATGTAGAGTGTAGGAGAGGAGACTATGTTGGTATAGACATGTGATGTTTATGGATGAACTGAGAGAGAAACTAGGTATAAGAGGAATCAGATGTAGTGTGTAGGAGAGGAGACTGTATTGGTATAGACATGTGATGTGTATGGATGAATTGGGAGAGAAACTAGGTATAAGAGGAATCAGATGTAGTGTGTAGGAGAGGAGACTATGTTGCTATAGACATGTGATGTGTATGGATGAACTGAGAGAGAAACTAGGTATAAGAGGAATCAGATGTAGTGTGTAGGAGAGGAGACTGTGTTGGTATAGACATGTGATGTGTATTGATGAATTGGGAGAGAAACTAAGTATAAGAGAAATCAGATGTAGTGTGTAGGAGAGGAAACTGTGTTGGTATAGACATGTGATGTGTATGAATGAACTGAGAGAGAAACTAGGTATAAGAGGAATCAGATAGAGGAGACTGTGTTGGTATAGACATGTGATGTGTATGGATGGACTGAGAGAGAAACTAGGTATAAGAGGAATCAGATGTAGTGTGTAGGAGAGGAGACTGTGTTGGTATAGACATGTGATGTGTATGGATGGACTGAGAGAGAAAATAGGTATAAGAGGACTAAGATGTAGTGTGTAGGAGAGGAGACTTTGTTGGTATAGACATGTGATGTGTATGCATGGACTGAGAGTGAAACTATGTATAAGAGGAATCAGATGTAGAGTGTAGGAGAGGAGACTATGTTGGTATAGACATGTGATGTTTATGGATGAACTGAGAGAGAAACTAGGTATAAGAGGAATCAGATGTAGTGTGTAGGAGAGGAGACTGTGTTGGTATAGACATGTGATGTGTATGGATGGAGAGAGAAACTAGGTATAAGAGGAATCATATGTAGTGTGTAGGAGAGGAGACTGCTGGTATAGACATGTGATGTGTATGGATGGACTGAGAGAGAAACTAGGTATAAGAGGAATGAGATGTAGGAGAGGAGACTGTGTTGGTATAGACATGTGATGTGTATGGATGAACTGAGAGAGAGACTAGGTATAAGAGGAATCAGATGTAGTGTGTAGGAGAGGAGAATGCGTTGGTATAGACATGTGATGTGTATGGATGGAGAGAGAAACTAGGTATAAGAGGTATCAGATGTAGTGTGTAGGAGAGGAGACTGTTGGTATAGACATGTGATGTGTATGGATGAACTGGGAAAGAAACTAAGTATAAGAGAAATCAGATGTAGTGTGTAGGAGAGGAGACTGTTGGTATAGACATGTGATGTGTATGGATGGACTGAGAGAGAAACTAGGTATAGAGACGTGCAACCAAGCGCATACTCTCCATCAGTCACCTACCATACTCTGAACGCCTTGCTTCCCTGGGCATGGATTCATTGAAGCTTCGACGTCTGGCAATGGACTTGGTGAATACCCACAAAGTTTTTAACCATCTCGCCAACTGCAGCCCTGAGCGCCTCTTTGATCTCCATGTGTCTAACACACGTGGACATGCCTACAAGATAAGAAAACAGCACAGCTCCCATGACTTTCGCAGACATTTTTTCACGCTCAGAGTTGCTGAAGCATGGAACAAACTGCCTGCGTCAATTGTTAGCTGCCGAGACACTGCATCCTTTAAGACACTCATGCTTCCCAAAATACGCCAAAACTACACCTGATGTACCCCTTCCATACACATGCACACGTGTGTATCATGACTCGTGCACTGTTCATTTTACTGATGTTTGTGCATTGCCCTATGTACTGTACATGCACTTTTTTGATGAGTTGTGGTGCACCTGGGCACTGTGCACAATATTTCGTTATTGTTATTATATCATGACTCATACACTGTTTATTTTCCTGACATTTGTACATTATTCTATGTACTATACATGCACCTTTGATGAGTTGTAGTGCACCTGAGCACTGTACACAATAATTTCATTATTATTATTATTATAAGAGGAATCAGATGTAGGAGAGGAGACTGTGTTGGTATAGACATGTGATGTGTATGAATGAACTAAGAGAGAAACTAGGTATAAGAGGAATCAGATGTAATGTGTAGGAGAGGAGACTGCGTTGATATAGACATGTGATGTGTATGGATGGACTGAGAGAGAGACTAGGTATAAGAGGAATCAGATGTAGTGTGTAGGAGAGAAGACTGTGTTGGTATAGACATGTGATGTGTATGGATGGAGAGAGAAACTAGGTATAAGAGGAATCAGATGTAGTGTGTAGCAGAGGAGACTGTGTTGGTATAGACATATGATGTGTATGGATGAACTGAGAGAGAAACTAGGTATAAGAGGAATCAGATGTAGTTAGTAGGAGAGAAGACTGTGTTGCTATAGACATGTGATGTGTATGAATGAACTGAGAGAGAGACTAGGTATAAGAGGAATCAGATGTAGTGTGTATGAGAGGAGACTGTTGGTATAGTCATGTGATGTGTATGGATGAACTGAGAGAAACTAGGTATAAAAGGAATCAGATGTAGTGTGTAGGAGAGGAGACTGTGTTGGTATAGACATGTGATGTGTATGGATGAACTGAGAGAGAAACTAGGTATAAGAGGAATCAGATGTAGTGTGTAGGAGAGGAGACTGCGTTGGTATAGACATGTGATGTGTATGGATGAACTGAGAGAGAAACTAGGTATAAGAGGTATCAGATGTAGTGTGTAGGAGAGGAGACTGTTGGTATAGACATGTGATGTGTATGGATGAACTGGGAGAAACTAGGTATAAAAGGAATCAGATGTAGTGTGTAGGAGAGGAGACTGTGTTTGTATAGACATGTGATGTGTATGGATGGACTGAGAGAGAAAATAGGTATAAGAGGCATCAGATGTAGTGTGTAGGAGAGGAGACTTTGTTGGTATAGACATGTGATGTGTATGCATGGACTGAGAGTGAAACTATGTATAAGAGGAATCAGATGTAGAGTGTAGGAGAGGAGACTATGTTGGTATAGTCATGTGATGTTTATGGATGAACTGAGAGAGAAACTAGGTATAAGAGGAATCAGATGTAGTGTGTAGGAGAGGAGACTGTGTTGGTATAGACATGTGATGTGTATGGATGAATTGGGAGAGAAACTAGGTATAAGAGGAATCAGATGTAGTGTGTAGGAGAGGAGACTATGTTGCTATAGACATGTGATGTGTATGGATGAACTGAGAGAGAAACTAGGTATAAGAGGAATCAGATGTAGTGTGTAGGAGAGGAGACTGTGTTGGTATAGACATGTGATGTGTATGGATGAATTGGGAGAGAAACTAAGTATAAGAGAAATCAGATGTAGTGTGTAGGAGAGGAAACTGTGTTGGTATAGACATGTGATGTGTATGAATGAACTGAGAGAGAAACTAGGTATAAGAGGAATCAGATGTAGGAGAGGAGACTGTGTTGGTATAGACATGTGATGTGTATGGATGGACTGAGAGAGAAACTAGGTATAAGAGGAATCAGATGTAGAGTGTAGGAGAGGAGACTATGTTGGTATAGACATGTGATGTTTATGGATGAACTGAGAGAGAAACTAGGTATAAGAGGAATCAGATGTAGTGTGTAGGAGAGGAGACTGTATTGGTATAGACATGTGATGTGTATGGATGAATTGGGAGAGAAACTAGGTATAAGAGGAATCAGATGTAGTGTGTAGGAGAGGAGACTATGTTGCTATAGACATGTGATGTGTATGGATGAACTGAGAGAGAAACTAGGTATAAGAGGAATCAGATGTAGTGTGTAGGAGAGGAGACTGTGTTGGTATAGACATGTGATGTGTATTGATGAATTGGGAGAGAAACTAAGTATAAGAGAAATCAGATGTAGTGTGTAGGAGAGGAAACTGTGTTGGTATAGACATGTGATGTGTATGAATGAACTGAGAGAGAAACTAGGTATAAGAGGAATCAGATAGAGGAGACTGTGTTGGTATAGACATGTGATGTGTATGGATGGACTGAGAGAGAAACTAGGTATAAGAGGAATCAGATGTAGTGTGTAGGAGAGGAGACTGTGTTGGTATAGACATGTGATGTGTATGGATGGACTGAGAGAGAAAATAGGTATAAGAGGACTAAGATGTAGTGTGTAGGAGAGGAGACTTTGTTGGTATAGACATGTGATGTGTATGCATGGACTGAGAGTGAAACTATGTATAAGAGGAATCAGATGTAGAGTGTAGGAGAGGAGACTATGTTGGTATAGACATGTGATGTTTATGGATGAACTGAGAGAGAAACTAGGTATAAGAGGAATCAGATGTAGTGTGTAGGAGAGGAGACTGTGTTGGTATAGACATGTGATGTGTATGGATGGAGAGAGAAACTAGGTATAAGAGGAATCATATGTAGTGTGTAGGAGAGGAGACTGCTGGTATAGACATGTGATGTGTATGGATGGACTGAGAGAGAAACTAGGTATAAGAGGAATGAGATGTAGGAGAGGAGACTGTGTTGGTATAGACATGTGATGTGTATGGATGAACTGAGAGAGAGACTAGGTATAAGAGGAATCAGATGTAGTGTGTAGGAGAGAAGACTGTGTTGGTATAGACATGTGATGTGTATGGATGGAGAGAGAAACTAGGTATAAGAGGAATCAGATGTAGTGTGTAGCAGAGGAGACTGTGTTGGTATAGACATATGATGTGTATGGATGAACTGAGAGAGAAACTAGGTATAAGAGGAATCAGATGTAGTTAGTAGGAGAGAAGACTGTGTTGCTATAGACATGTGATGTGTATGGATGAACTGAGAGAGAGACTAGGTATAAGAGGAATCAGATGTAGTGTGTATGAGAGGAGACTGTTGGTATAGTCATGTGATGTGTATGGATGAACTGAGAGAAACTAGGTATAAAAGGAATCAGATGTAGTGTGTAGGAGAGGAGACTGTGTTGGTATAGACATGTGATGTGTATGGATGAACTGAGAGAGAAACTAGGTATAAGAGGAATCAGATGTAGTGTGTAGGAGAGGAGACTGCGTTGGTATAGACATGTGATGTGTATGGATGAACTGAGAGAGAAACTAGGTATAAGAGGTATCAGATGTAGTGTGTAGGAGAGGAGACTGTTGGTATAGACATGTGATGTGTATGGATGAACTGGGAGAAACTAGGTATAAAAGGAATCAGATGTAGTGTGTAGGAGAGGAGACTGTGTTTGTATAGACATGTGATGTGTATGGATGGACTGAGAGAGAAACTAGGTATAAGAGGAATGAGATGTAGGAGAGGAGACTGTGTTGGTATAGACATGTGATGTGTATGGATGAACTGAGAGAGAGACTAGGTATAAGAGGAATCAGATGTAGTGTGTAGGAGAGGAGAATGCGTTGGTATAGACATGTGATGTGTATGGATGGAGAGAGAAACTAGGTATAAGAGGTATCAGATGTAGTGTGTAAGAGAGGAGACTGTTGGTATAGACATGTGATGTGTATGGATGAACTGGGAAAGAAACTAAGTATAAGAGAAATCAGATGTAGTGTGTAGGAGAGGAGACTGTGTTGGTATAGACATGTGATGTGTATGGATGGACTGAGAGAGAAACTAGGTATAAGAGGAATCAGATGTAGAGTGTAGGAGAGGAGACTATGTTGGTATAGACATGTGATGTTTATGGATGAACTGAGAGAGAAACTAGGTATAAGAGGAATCAGATGTAGTGTGTAGGAGAGGAGACTGTATTGGTATAGACATGTGATGTGTATGGATGAATTGGGAGAGAAACTAGGTATAAGAGGAATCAGATGTAGTGTGTAGGAGAGGAGACTATGTTGCTATAGACATGTGATGTGTATGGATGAACTGAGAGAGAAACTAGGTATAAGAGGAATCAGATGTAGTGTGTAGGAGAGGAGACTGTGTTGGTATAGACATGTGATGTGTATTGATGAATTGGGAGAGAAACTAAGTATAAGAGAAATCAGATGTAGTGTGTAGGAGAGGAAACTGTGTTGGTATAGACATGTGATGTGTATGAATGAACTGAGAGAGAAACTAGGTATAAGAGGAATCAGATAGAGGAGACTGTGTTGGTATAGACATGTGATGTGTATGGATGGACTGAGAGAGAAACTAGGTATAAGAGGAATCAGATGTAGTGTGTAGGAGAGGAGACTGTGTTGGTATAGACATGTGATGTGTATGGATGGACTGAGAGAGAAAATAGGTATAAGAGGACTAAGATGTAGTGTGTAGGAGAGGAGACTATGTTGCTATAGACATGTGATGTGTATGGATGAACTGAGAGAGAAACTAGGTATAAGAGGAATCAGATGTAGTGTGTAGGAGAGGAGACTGTGTTGGTATAGACATGTGATGTGTATTGATGAATTGGGAGAGAAACTAAGTATAAGAGAAATCAGATGTAGTGTGTAGGAGAGGAAACTGTGTTGGTATAGACATGTGATGTGTATGAATGAACTGAGAGAGAAACTAGGTATAAGAGGAATCAGATAGAGGAGACTGTGTTGGTATAGACATGTGATGTGTATGGATGGACTGAGAGAGAAACTAGGTATAAGAGGAATCAGATGTAGTGTGTAGGAGAGGAGACTGTGTTGGTATAGACATGTGATGTGTATGGATGGACTGAGAGAGAAAATAGGTATAAGAGGACTAAGATGTAGTGTGTAGGAGAGGAGACTTTGTTGGTATAGACATGTGATGTGTATGCATGGACTGAGAGTGAAACTATGTATAAGAGGAATCAGATGTAGAGTGTAGGAGAGGAGACTATGTTGGTATAGACATGTGATGTTTATGGATGAACTGAGAGAGAAACTAGGTATAAGAGGAATCAGATGTAGTGTGTAGGAGAGGAGACTGTGTTGGTATAGACATGTGATGTGTATGGATGGAGAGAGAAACTAGGTATAAGAGGAATCATATGTAGTGTGTAGGAGAGGAGACTGCTGGTATAGACATGTGATGTGTATGGATGGACTGAGAGAGAAACTAGGTATAAGAGGAATGAGATGTAGGAGAGGAGACTGTGTTGGTATAGACATGTGATGTGTATGGATGAACTGAGAGAGAGACTAGGTATAAGAGGAATCAGATGTAGTGTGTAGGAGAGGAGAATGCGTTGGTATAGACATGTGATGTGTATGGATGGAGAGAGAAACTAGGTATAAGAGGTATCAGATGTAGTGTGTAGGAGAGGAGACTGTTGGTATAGACATGTGATGTGTATGGATGAACTGGGAAAGAAACTAAGTATAAGAGAAATCAGATGTAGTGTGTAGGAGAGGAGACTGTTGGTATAGACATGTGATGTGTATGGATGGACTGAGAGAGAAACTAGGTATAGAGACGTGCAACCAAGCGCATACTCTCCATCAGTCACCTACCATACTCTGAACGCCTTGCTTCCCTGGGCATGGATTCATTGAAGCTTCGACGTCTGGCAATGGACTTGGTGAATACCCACAAAGTTTTTAACCATCTCGCCAACTGCAGCCCTGAGCGCCTCTTTGATCTCCATGTGTCTAACACACGTGGACATGCCTACAAGATAAGAAAACAGCACAGCTCCCATGACTTTCGCAGACATTTTTTCACGCTCAGAGTTGCTGAAGCATGGAACAAACTGCCTGCGTCAATTGTTAGCTGCCGAGACACTGCATCCTTTAAGACACTCATGCTTCCCAAAATACGCCAAAACTACACCTGATGTACCCCTTCCATACACATGCACACGTGTGTATCATGACTCGTGCACTGTTCATTTTACTGATGTTTGTGCATTGCCCTATGTACTGTACATGCACTTTTTTGATGAGTTGTGGTGCACCTGGGCACTGTGCACAATATTTCGTTATTGTTATTATATCATGACTCATACACTGTTTATTTTCCTGACATTTGTACATTATTCTATGTACTATACATGCACCTTTGATGAGTTGTAGTGCACCTGAGCACTGTACACAATAATTTCATTATTATTATTATTATAAGAGGAATCAGATGTAGGAGAGGAGACTGTGTTGGTATAGACATGTGATGTGTATGAATGAACTAAGAGAGAAACTAGGTATAAGAGGAATCAGATGTAATGTGTAGGAGAGGAGACTGCGTTGATATAGACATGTGATGTGTATGGATGGACTGAGAGAGAGACTAGGTATAAGAGGAATCAGATGTAGTGTGTAGGAGAGAAGACTGTGTTGGTATAGACATGTGATGTGTATGGATGGAGAGAGAAACTAGGTATAAGAGGAATCAGATGTAGTGTGTAGCAGAGGAGACTGTGTTGGTATAGACATATGATGTGTATGGATGAACTGAGAGAGAAACTAGGTATAAGAGGAATCAGATGTAGTTAGTAGGAGAGAAGACTGTGTTGCTATAGACATGTGATGTGTATGAATGAACTGAGAGAGAGACTAGGTATAAGAGGAATCAGATGTAGTGTGTATGAGAGGAGACTGTTGGTATAGTCATGTGATGTGTATGGATGAACTGAGAGAAACTAGGTATAAAAGGAATCAGATGTAGTGTGTAGGAGAGGAGACTGTGTTGGTATAGACATGTGATGTGTATGGATGAACTGAGAGAGAAACTAGGTATAAGAGGAATCAGATGTAGTGTGTAGGAGAGGAGACTGCGTTGGTATAGACATGTGATGTGTATGGATGAACTGAGAGAGAAACTAGGTATAAGAGGTATCAGATGTAGTGTGTAGGAGAGGAGACTGTTGGTATAGACATGTGATGTGTATGGATGAACTGGGAGAAACTAGGTATAAAAGGAATCAGATGTAGTGTGTAGGAGAGGAGACTGTGTTTGTATAGACATGTGATGTGTATGGATGGACTGAGAGAGAAAATAGGTATAAGAGGCATCAGATGTAGTGTGTAGGAGAGGAGACTTTGTTGGTATAGACATGTGATGTGTATGCATGGACTGAGAGTGAAACTATGTATAAGAGGAATCAGATGTAGAGTGTAGGAGAGGAGACTATGTTGGTATAGTCATGTGATGTTTATGGATGAACTGAGAGAGAAACTAGGTATAAGAGGAATCAGATGTAGTGTGTAGGAGAGGAGACTGTGTTGGTATAGACATGTGATGTGTATGGATGAATTGGGAGAGAAACTAGGTATAAGAGGAATCAGATGTAGTGTGTAGGAGAGGAGACTATGTTGCTATAGACATGTGATGTGTATGGATGAACTGAGAGAGAAACTAGGTATAAGAGGAATCAGATGTAGTGTGTAGGAGAGGAGACTGTGTTGGTATAGACATGTGATGTGTATGGATGAATTGGGAGAGAAACTAAGTATAAGAGAAATCAGATGTAGTGTGTAGGAGAGGAAACTGTGTTGGTATAGACATGTGATGTGTATGAATGAACTGAGAGAGAAACTAGGTATAAGAGGAATCAGATGTAGGAGAGGAGACTGTGTTGGTATAGACATGTGATGTGTATGGATGGACTGAGAGAGAAACTAGGTATAAGAGGAATCAGATGTAGAGTGTAGGAGAGGAGACTATGTTGGTATAGACATGTGATGTTTATGGATGAACTGAGAGAGAAACTAGGTATAAGAGGAATCAGATGTAGTGTGTAGGAGAGGAGACTGTATTGGTATAGACATGTGATGTGTATGGATGAATTGGGAGAGAAACTAGGTATAAGAGGAATCAGATGTAGTGTGTAGGAGAGGAGACTATGTTGCTATAGACATGTGATGTGTATGGATGAACTGAGAGAGAAACTAGGTATAAGAGGAATCAGATGTAGTGTGTAGGAGAGGAGACTGTGTTGGTATAGACATGTGATGTGTATTGATGAATTGGGAGAGAAACTAAGTATAAGAGAAATCAGATGTAGTGTGTAGGAGAGGAAACTGTTGGTATAGACATGTGATGTGTATGAATGAACTGAGAGAGAAACTAGGTATAAGAGGAATCAGATAGAGGAGACTGTGTTGGTATAGACATGTGATGTGTATGGATGGACTGAGAGAGAAACTAGGTATAAGAGGAATCAGATGTAGTGTGTAGGAGAGGAGACTGTGTTGGTATAGACATGTGATGTGTATGGATGGACTGAGAGAGAAAATAGGTATAAGAGGACTAAGATGTAGTGTGTAGGAGAGGAGACTTTGTTGGTATAGACATGTGATGTGTATGCATGGACTGAGAGTGAAACTATGTATAAGAGGAATCAGATGTAGAGTGTAGGAGAGGAGACTATGTTGGTATAGACATGTGATGTTTATGGATGAACTGAGAGAGAAACTAGGTATAAGAGGAATCAGATGTAGTGTGTAGGAGAGGAGACTGTGTTGGTATAGACATGTGATGTGTATGGATGGAGAGAGAAACTAGGTATAAGAGGAATCATATGTAGTGTGTAGGAGAGGAGACTGCTGGTATAGACATGTGATGTGTATGGATGGACTGAGAGAGAAACTAGGTATAAGAGGAATGAGATGTAGGAGAGGAGACTGTGTTGGTATAGACATGTGATGTGTATGGATGAACTGAGAGAGAGACTAGGTATAAGAGGAATCAGATGTAGTGTGTAGGAGAGAAGACTGTGTTGGTATAGACATGTGATGTGTATGGATGGAGAGAGAAACTAGGTATAAGAGGAATCAGATGTAGTGTGTAGGAGAGGAGACTATGTTGCTATAGACATGTGATGTGTATGGATGAACTGAGAGAGAAACTAGGTATAAGAGGAATCAGATGTAGTGTGTAGGAGAGGAGACTGTGTTGGTATAGACATGTGATGTGTATTGATGAATTGGGAGAGAAACTAAGTATAAGAGAAATCAGATGTAGTGTGTAGGAGAGGAAACTGTGTTGGTATAGACATGTGATGTGTATGAATGAACTGAGAGAGAAACTAGGTATAAGAGGAATCAGATAGAGGAGACTGTGTTGGTATAGACATGTGATGTGTATGGATGGACTGAGAGAGAAACTAGGTATAAGAGGAATCAGATGTAGTGTGTAGGAGAGGAGACTGTGTTGGTATAGACATGTGATGTGTATGGATGGACTGAGAGAGAAAATAGGTATAAGAGGACTAAGATGTAGTGTGTAGGAGAGGAGACTATGTTGCTATAGACATGTGATGTGTATGGATGAACTGAGAGAGAAACTAGGTATAAGAGGAATCAGATGTAGTGTGTAGGAGAGGAGACTGTGTTGGTATAGACATGTGATGTGTATTGATGAATTGGGAGAGAAACTAAGTATAAGAGAAATCAGATGTAGTGTGTAGGAGAGGAAACTGTGTTGGTATAGACATGTGATGTGTATGAATGAACTGAGAGAGAAACTAGGTATAAGAGGAATCAGATAGAGGAGACTGTGTTGGTATAGACATGTGATGTGTATGGATGGACTGAGAGAGAAACTAGGTATAAGAGGAATCAGATGTAGTGTGTAGGAGAGGAGACTGTGTTGGTATAGACATGTGATGTGTATGGATGGACTGAGAGAGAAAATAGGTATAAGAGGACTAAGATGTAGTGTGTAGGAGAGGAGACTTTGTTGGTATAGACATGTGATGTGTATGCATGGACTGAGAGTGAAACTATGTATAAGAGGAATCAGATGTAGAGTGTAGGAGAGGAGACTATGTTGGTATAGACATGTGATGTTTATGGATGAACTGAGAGAGAAACTAGGTATAAGAGGAATCAGATGTAGTGTGTAGGAGAGGAGACTGTGTTGGTATAGACATGTGATGTGTATGGATGGAGAGAGAAACTAGGTATAAGAGGAATCATATGTAGTGTGTAGGAGAGGAGACTGCTGGTATAGACATGTGATGTGTATGGATGGACTGAGAGAGAAACTAGGTATAAGAGGAATGAGATGTAGGAGAGGAGACTGTGTTGGTATAGACATGTGATGTGTATGGATGAACTGAGAGAGAGACTAGGTATAAGAGGAATCAGATGTAGTGTGTAGGAGAGGAGAATGCGTTGGTATAGACATGTGATGTGTATGGATGGAGAGAGAAACTAGGTATAAGAGGTATCAGATGTAGTGTGTAGGAGAGGAGACTGTTGGTATAGACATGTGATGTGTATGGATGAACTGGGAAAGAAACTAAGTATAAGAGAAATCAGATGTAGTGTGTAGGAGAGGAGACTGTTGGTATAGACATGTGATGTGTATGGATGGACTGAGAGAGAAACTAGGTATAGAGACGTGCAACCAAGCGCATACTCTCCATCAGTCACCTACCATACTCTGAACGCCTTGCTTCCCTGGGCATGGATTCATTGAAGCTTCGACGTCTGGCAATGGACTTGGTGAATACCCACAAAGTTTTTAACCATCTCGCCAACTGCAGCCCTGAGCGCCTCTTTGATCTCCATGTGTCTAACACACGTGGACATGCCTACAAGATAAGAAAACAGCACAGCTCCCATGACTTTCGCAGACATTTTTTCACGCTCAGAGTTGCTGAAGCATGGAACAAACTGCCTGCGTCAATTGTTAGCTGCCGAGACACTGCATCCTTTAAGACACTCATGCTTCCCAAAATACGCCAAAACTACACCTGATGTACCCCTTCCATACACATGCACACGTGTGTATCATGACTCGTGCACTGTTCATTTTACTGATGTTTGTGCATTGCCCTATGTACTGTACATGCACTTTTTTGATGAGTTGTGGTGCACCTGGGCACTGTGCACAATATTTCGTTATTGTTATTATATCATGACTCATACACTGTTTATTTTCCTGACATTTGTACATTATTCTATGTACTATACATGCACCTTTGATGAGTTGTAGTGCACCTGAGCACTGTACACAATAATTTCATTATTATTATTATTATAAGAGGAATCAGATGTAGGAGAGGAGACTGTGTTGGTATAGACATGTGATGTGTATGAATGAACTAAGAGAGAAACTAGGTATAAGAGGAATCAGATGTAATGTGTAGGAGAGGAGACTGCGTTGATATAGACATGTGATGTGTATGGATGGACTGAGAGAGAGACTAGGTATAAGAGGAATCAGATGTAGTGTGTAGGAGAGAAGACTGTGTTGGTATAGACATGTGATGTGTATGGATGGAGAGAGAAACTAGGTATAAGAGGAATCAGATGTAGTGTGTAGCAGAGGAGACTGTGTTGGTATAGACATATGATGTGTATGGATGAACTGAGAGAGAAACTAGGTATAAGAGGAATCAGATGTAGTTAGTAGGAGAGAAGACTGTGTTGCTATAGACATGTGATGTGTATGAATGAACTGAGAGAGAGACTAGGTATAAGAGGAATCAGATGTAGTGTGTATGAGAGGAGACTGTTGGTATAGTCATGTGATGTGTATGGATGAACTGAGAGAAACTAGGTATAAAAGGAATCAGATGTAGTGTGTAGGAGAGGAGACTGTGTTGGTATAGACATGTGATGTGTATGGATGAACTGAGAGAGAAACTAGGTATAAGAGGAATCAGATGTAGTGTGTAGGAGAGGAGACTGCGTTGGTATAGACATGTGATGTGTATGGATGAACTGAGAGAGAAACTAGGTATAAGAGGTATCAGATGTAGTGTGTAGGAGAGGAGACTGTTGGTATAGACATGTGATGTGTATGGATGAACTGGGAGAAACTAGGTATAAAAGGAATCAGATGTAGTGTGTAGGAGAGGAGACTGTGTTTGTATAGACATGTGATGTGTATGGATGGACTGAGAGAGAAAATAGGTATAAGAGGCATCAGATGTAGTGTGTAGGAGAGGAGACTTTGTTGGTATAGACATGTGATGTGTATGCATGGACTGAGAGTGAAACTATGTATAAGAGGAATCAGATGTAGAGTGTAGGAGAGGAGACTATGTTGGTATAGTCATGTGATGTTTATGGATGAACTGAGAGAGAAACTAGGTATAAGAGGAATCAGATGTAGTGTGTAGGAGAGGAGACTGTGTTGGTATAGACATGTGATGTGTATGGATGAATTGGGAGAGAAACTAGGTATAAGAGGAATCAGATGTAGTGTGTAGGAGAGGAGACTATGTTGCTATAGACATGTGATG
Source organism: Eledone cirrhosa (assembly GCA_964016885.1). Classification (NCBI taxonomy): domain Eukaryota; kingdom Metazoa; phylum Mollusca; class Cephalopoda; order Octopoda; family Eledonidae; genus Eledone; species Eledone cirrhosa. The sequence continues at coordinate 456,310 of CAXHJY010000264.1, read as the reverse complement.
TGTATGGATGAACTGAGAGAGAAACTAGGTATAAGAGGAATCAGATGTAGTGTGTAGGAGAGGAGACTGTGTTGGTATAGACATGTGATGTGTATGGATGAATTGGGAGAGAAACTAAGTATAAGAGAAATCAGATGTAGTGTGTAGGAGAGGAAACTGTGTTGGTATAGACATGTGATGTGTATGAATGAACTGAGAGAGAAACTAGGTATAAGAGGAATCAGATGTAGGAGAGGAGACTGTGTTGGTATAGACATGTGATGTGTATGGATGGACTGAGAGAGAAACTAGGTATAAGAGGAATCAGATGTAGAGTGTAGGAGAGGAGACTATGTTGGTATAGACATGTGATGTTTATGGATGAACTGAGAGAGAAACTAGGTATAAGAGGAATCAGATGTAGTGTGTAGGAGAGGAGACTGTATTGGTATAGACATGTGATGTGTATGGATGAATTGGGAGAGAAACTAGGTATAAGAGGAATCAGATGTAGTGTGTAGGAGAGGAGACTATGTTGCTATAGACATGTGATGTGTATGGATGAACTGAGAGAGAAACTAGGTATAAGAGGAATCAGATGTAGTGTGTAGGAGAGGAGACTGTGTTGGTATAGACATGTGATGTGTATTGATGAATTGGGAGAGAAACTAAGTATAAGAGAAATCAGATGTAGTGTGTAGGAGAGGAAACTGTTGGTATAGACATGTGATGTGTATGAATGAACTGAGAGAGAAACTAGGTATAAGAGGAATCAGATAGAGGAGACTGTGTTGGTATAGACATGTGATGTGTATGGATGGACTGAGAGAGAAACTAGGTATAAGAGGAATCAGATGTAGTGTGTAGGAGAGGAGACTGTGTTGGTATAGACATGTGATGTGTATGGATGGACTGAGAGAGAAAATAGGTATAAGAGGACTAAGATGTAGTGTGTAGGAGAGGAGACTTTGTTGGTATAGACATGTGATGTGTATGCATGGACTGAGAGTGAAACTATGTATAAGAGGAATCAGATGTAGAGTGTAGGAGAGGAGACTATGTTGGTATAGACATGTGATGTTTATGGATGAACTGAGAGAGAAACTAGGTATAAGAGGAATCAGATGTAGTGTGTAGGAGAGGAGACTGTGTTGGTATAGACATGTGATGTGTATGGATGGAGAGAGAAACTAGGTATAAGAGGAATCATATGTAGTGTGTAGGAGAGGAGACTGCTGGTATAGACATGTGATGTGTATGGATGGACTGAGAGAGAAACTAGGTATAAGAGGAATGAGATGTAGGAGAGGAGACTGTGTTGGTATAGACATGTGATGTGTATGGATGAACTGAGAGAGAGACTAGGTATAAGAGGAATCAGATGTAGTGTGTAGGAGAGAAGACTGTGTTGGTATAGACATGTGATGTGTATGGATGGAGAGAGAAACTAGGTATAAGAGGAATCAGATGTAGTGTGTAGCAGAGGAGACTGTGTTGGTATAGACATATGATGTGTATGGATGAACTGAGAGAGAAACTAGGTATAAGAGGAATCAGATGTAGTTAGTAGGAGAGAAGACTGTGTTGCTATAGACATGTGATGTGTATGGATGAACTGAGAGAGAGACTAGGTATAAGAGGAATCAGATGTAGTGTGTATGAGAGGAGACTGTTGGTATAGTCATGTGATGTGTATGGATGAACTGAGAGAAACTAGGTATAAAAGGAATCAGATGTAGTGTGTAGGAGAGGAGACTGTGTTGGTATAGACATGTGATGTGTATGGATGAACTGAGAGAGAAACTAGGTATAAGAGGAATCAGATGTAGTGTGTAGGAGAGGAGACTGCGTTGGTATAGACATGTGATGTGTATGGATGAACTGAGAGAGAAACTAGGTATAAGAGGTATCAGATGTAGTGTGTAGGAGAGGAGACTGTTGGTATAGACATGTGATGTGTATGGATGAACTGGGAGAAACTAGGTATAAAAGGAATCAGATGTAGTGTGTAGGAGAGGAGACTGTGTTTGTATAGACATGTGATGTGTATGGATGGACTGAGAGAGAAACTAGGTATAAGAGGAATGAGATGTAGGAGAGGAGACTGTGTTGGTATAGACATGTGATGTGTATGGATGAACTGAGAGAGAGACTAGGTATAAGAGGAATCAGATGTAGTGTGTAGGAGAGGAGAATGCGTTGGTATAGACATGTGATGTGTATGGATGGAGAGAGAAACTAGGTATAAGAGGTATCAGATGTAGTGTGTAAGAGAGGAGACTGTTGGTATAGACATGTGATGTGTATGGATGAACTGGGAAAGAAACTAAGTATAAGAGAAATCAGATGTAGTGTGTAGGAGAGGAGACTGTGTTGGTATAGACATGTGATGTGTATGGATGGACTGAGAGAGAAACTAGGTATAAGAGGAATCAGATGTAGAGTGTAGGAGAGGAGACTATGTTGGTATAGACATGTGATGTTTATGGATGAACTGAGAGAGAAACTAGGTATAAGAGGAATCAGATGTAGTGTGTAGGAGAGGAGACTGTATTGGTATAGACATGTGATGTGTATGGATGAATTGGGAGAGAAACTAGGTATAAGAGGAATCAGATGTAGTGTGTAGGAGAGGAGACTATGTTGCTATAGACATGTGATGTGTATGGATGAACTGAGAGAGAAACTAGGTATAAGAGGAATCAGATGTAGTGTGTAGGAGAGGAGACTGTGTTGGTATAGACATGTGATGTGTATTGATGAATTGGGAGAGAAACTAAGTATAAGAGAAATCAGATGTAGTGTGTAGGAGAGGAAACTGTGTTGGTATAGACATGTGATGTGTATGAATGAACTGAGAGAGAAACTAGGTATAAGAGGAATCAGATAGAGGAGACTGTGTTGGTATAGACATGTGATGTGTATGGATGGACTGAGAGAGAAACTAGGTATAAGAGGAATCAGATGTAGTGTGTAGGAGAGGAGACTGTGTTGGTATAGACATGTGATGTGTATGGATGGACTGAGAGAGAAAATAGGTATAAGAGGACTAAGATGTAGTGTGTAGGAGAGGAGACTTTGTTGGTATAGACATGTGATGTGTATGCATGGACTGAGAGTGAAACTATGTATAAGAGGAATCAGATGTAGAGTGTAGGAGAGGAGACTATGTTGGTATAGACATGTGATGTTTATGGATGAACTGAGAGAGAAACTAGGTATAAGAGGAATCAGATGTAGTGTGTAGGAGAGGAGACTGTGTTGGTATAGACATGTGATGTGTATGGATGGAGAGAGAAACTAGGTATAAGAGGAATCATATGTAGTGTGTAGGAGAGGAGACTGCTGGTATAGACATGTGATGTGTATGGATGGACTGAGAGAGAAACTAGGTATAAGAGGAATGAGATGTAGGAGAGGAGACTGTGTTGGTATAGACATGTGATGTGTATGGATGAACTGAGAGAGAGACTAGGTATAAGAGGAATCAGATGTAGTGTGTAGGAGAGGAGAATGCGTTGGTATAGACATGTGATGTGTATGGATGGAGAGAGAAACTAGGTATAAGAGGTATCAGATGTAGTGTGTAGGAGAGGAGACTGCTGGTATAGACATGTGATGTGTATGGATGGACTGAGAGAGAAACTAGGTATAAGAGGAATGAGATGTAGGAGAGGAGACTGTGTTGGTATAGACATGTGATGTGTATGGATGAACTGAGAGAGAGACTAGGTATAAGAGGAATCAGATGTAGTGTGTAGGAGAGGAGAATGCGTTGGTATAGACATGTGATGTGTATGGATGGAGAGAGAAACTAGGTATAAGAGGTATCAGATGTAGTGTGTAGGAGAGGAGACTGTTGGTATAGACATGTGATGTGTATGGATGAACTGGGAAAGAAACTAAGTATAAGAGAAATCAGATGTAGTGTGTAGGAGAGGAGACTGTTGGTATAGACATGTGATGTGTATGGATGGACTGAGAGAGAAACTAGGTATAGAGACGTGCAACCAAGCGCATACTCTCCATCAGTCACCTACCATACTCTGAACGCCTTGCTTCCCTGGGCATGGATTCATTGAAGCTTCGACGTCTGGCAATGGACTTGGTGAATACCCACAAAGTTTTTAACCATCTCGCCAACTGCAGCCCTGAGCGCCTCTTTGATCTCCATGTGTCTAACACACGTGGACATGCCTACAAGATAAGAAAACAGCACAGCTCCCATGACTTTCGCAGACATTTTTTCACGCTCAGAGTTGCTGAAGCATGGAACAAACTGCCTGCGTCAATTGTTAGCTGCCGAGACACTGCATCCTTTAAGACACTCATGCTTCCCAAAATACGCCAAAACTACACCTGATGTACCCCTTCCATACACATGCACACGTGTGTATCATGACTCGTGCACTGTTCATTTTACTGATGTTTGTGCATTGCCCTATGTACTGTACATGCACTTTTTTGATGAGTTGTGGTGCACCTGGGCACTGTGCACAATATTTCGTTATTGTTATTATATCATGACTCATACACTGTTTATTTTCCTGACATTTGTACATTATTCTATGTACTATACATGCACCTTTGATGAGTTGTAGTGCACCTGAGCACTGTACACAATAATTTCATTATTATTATTATTATAAGAGGAATCAGATGTAGGAGAGGAGACTGTGTTGGTATAGACATGTGATGTGTATGAATGAACTAAGAGAGAAACTAGGTATAAGAGGAATCAGATGTAATGTGTAGGAGAGGAGACTGCGTTGATATAGACATGTGATGTGTATGGATGGACTGAGAGAGAGACTAGGTATAAGAGGAATCAGATGTAGTGTGTAGGAGAGAAGACTGTGTTGGTATAGACATGTGATGTGTATGGATGGAGAGAGAAACTAGGTATAAGAGGAATCAGATGTAGTGTGTAGCAGAGGAGACTGTGTTGGTATAGACATATGATGTGTATGGATGAACTGAGAGAGAAACTAGGTATAAGAGGAATCAGATGTAGTTAGTAGGAGAGAAGACTGTGTTGCTATAGACATGTGATGTGTATGAATGAACTGAGAGAGAGACTAGGTATAAGAGGAATCAGATGTAGTGTGTATGAGAGGAGACTGTTGGTATAGTCATGTGATGTGTATGGATGAACTGAGAGAAACTAGGTATAAAAGGAATCAGATGTAGTGTGTAGGAGAGGAGACTGTGTTGGTATAGACATGTGATGTGTATGGATGAACTGAGAGAGAAACTAGGTATAAGAGGAATCAGATGTAGTGTGTAGGAGAGGAGACTGCGTTGGTATAGACATGTGATGTGTATGGATGAACTGAGAGAGAAACTAGGTATAAGAGGTATCAGATGTAGTGTGTAGGAGAGGAGACTGTTGGTATAGACATGTGATGTGTATGGATGAACTGGGAGAAACTAGGTATAAAAGGAATCAGATGTAGTGTGTAGGAGAGGAGACTGTGTTTGTATAGACATGTGATGTGTATGGATGGACTGAGAGAGAAAATAGGTATAAGAGGCATCAGATGTAGTGTGTAGGAGAGGAGACTTTGTTGGTATAGACATGTGATGTGTATGCATGGACTGAGAGTGAAACTATGTATAAGAGGAATCAGATGTAGAGTGTAGGAGAGGAGACTATGTTGGTATAGTCATGTGATGTTTATGGATGAACTGAGAGAGAAACTAGGTATAAGAGGAATCAGATGTAGTGTGTAGGAGAGGAGACTGTGTTGGTATAGACATGTGATGTGTATGGATGAATTGGGAGAGAAACTAGGTATAAGAGGAATCAGATGTAGTGTGTAGGAGAGGAGACTATGTTGCTATAGACATGTGATGTGTATGGATGAACTGAGAGAGAAACTAGGTATAAGAGGAATCAGATGTAGTGTGTAGGAGAGGAGACTGTGTTGGTATAGACATGTGATGTGTATGGATGAATTGGGAGAGAAACTAAGTATAAGAGAAATCAGATGTAGTGTGTAGGAGAGGAAACTGTGTTGGTATAGACATGTGATGTGTATGAATGAACTGAGAGAGAAACTAGGTATAAGAGGAATCAGATGTAGGAGAGGAGACTGTGTTGGTATAGACATGTGATGTGTATGGATGGACTGAGAGAGAAACTAGGTATAAGAGGAATCAGATGTAGAGTGTAGGAGAGGAGACTATGTTGGTATAGACATGTGATGTTTATGGATGAACTGAGAGAGAAACTAGGTATAAGAGGAATCAGATGTAGTGTGTAGGAGAGGAGACTGTATTGGTATAGACATGTGATGTGTATGGATGAATTGGGAGAGAAACTAGGTATAAGAGGAATCAGATGTAGTGTGTAGGAGAGGAGACTATGTTGCTATAGACATGTGATGTGTATGGATGAACTGAGAGAGAAACTAGGTATAAGAGGAATCAGATGTAGTGTGTAGGAGAGGAGACTGTGTTGGTATAGACATGTGATGTGTATTGATGAATTGGGAGAGAAACTAAGTATAAGAGAAATCAGATGTAGTGTGTAGGAGAGGAAACTGTGTTGGTATAGACATGTGATGTGTATGAATGAACTGAGAGAGAAACTAGGTATAAGAGGAATCAGATAGAGGAGACTGTGTTGGTATAGACATGTGATGTGTATGGATGGACTGAGAGAGAAACTAGGTATAAGAGGAATCAGATGTAGTGTGTAGGAGAGGAGACTGTGTTGGTATAGACATGTGATGTGTATGGATGGACTGAGAGAGAAAATAGGTATAAGAGGACTAAGATGTAGTGTGTAGGAGAGGAGACTTTGTTGGTATAGACATGTGATGTGTATGCATGGACTGAGAGTGAAACTATGTATAAGAGGAATCAGATGTAGAGTGTAGGAGAGGAGACTATGTTGGTATAGACATGTGATGTTTATGGATGAACTGAGAGAGAAACTAGGTATAAGAGGAATCAGATGTAGTGTGTAGGAGAGGAGACTGTGTTGGTATAGACATGTGATGTGTATGGATGGAGAGAGAAACTAGGTATAAGAGGAATCATATGTAGTGTGTAGGAGAGGAGACTGCTGGTATAGACATGTGATGTGTATGGATGGACTGAGAGAGAAACTAGGTATAATAGGAATGAGATGTAGGAGAGGAGACTGTGTTGGTATAGACATGTGATGTGTATGGATGAACTGAGAGAGAGACTAGGTATAAGAGGAATCAGATGTAGTGTGTAGGAGAGGAGAATGCGTTGGTATAGACATGTGATGTGTATGGATGGAGAGAGAAACTAGGTATAAGAGGTATCAGATGTAGTGTGTAGGAGAGGAGACTGTTGGTATAGACATGTGATGTGTATGGATGAACTGGGAAAGAAACTAAGTATAAGAGAAATCAGATGTAGTGTGTAGGAGAGGAGACTGTTGGTATAGACATGTGATGTGTATGGATGGACTGAGAGAGAAACTAGGTATAGAGACGTGCAACCGAGCGCAAACTCTCCATCAGTCACCTACCATACTCTGAACGCCTTGCTTCCCTGGGCATGGATTCATTGAAGCTTCGACGTCTGGCAATGGACTTGGTGAATACCCACAAAGTTTTTAACCATCTCGCCAACTGCAGCCCTGAGCGCCTCTTTGATCTCCATGTGTCTAACACACGTGGACATGCCTACAAGATAAGAAAACAGCACAGCTCCCATGACTTTCGCAGACATTTTTTCACGCTCAGAGTTGCTGAAGCATGGAACAAACTGCCTGCGTCAATTGTTAGCTGCCGAGACACTGCATCCTTTAAGACACTCATGCTTCCCAAAATACGCCAAAACTACACCTGATGTACCCCTTCCATACACATGCACACGTGTGTATCATGACTTGTGCACTGTTCATTTTACTGATGTTTGTGCATTGCCCTATGTACTGTACATGTACTTTTTTGATGAGTTGTGGTGCACCTGGGCACTGTGCACAATATTTCGTTATTGTTATTATATCATGACTCATACACTGTTTATTTTCCTGACATTTGTACATTATTCTATGTACTATACATGCACCTTTGATGAGTTGTAGTGCACCTGAGCACTGTACACAATAATTTCATTATTATTATTATTATAAGAGGAATCAGATGTAGGAGAGGAGACTGTGTTGGTATAGACATGTGATGTGTATGAATGAACTAAGAGAGAAACTAGGTATAAGAGGAATCAGATGTAATGTGTAGGAGAGGAGACTGCGTTGATATAGACATGTGATGTGTATGGATGGACTGAGAGAGAGACTAGGTATAAGAGGAATCAGATGTAGTGTGTAGGAGAGAAGACTGTGTTGGTATAGACATGTGATGTGTATGGATGGAGAGAGAAACTAGGTATAAGAGGAATCAGATGTAGTGTGTAGCAGAGGAGACTGTGTTGGTATAGACATATGATGTGTATGGATGAACTGAGAGAGAAACTAGGTATAAGAGGAATCAGATGTAGTTAGTAGGAGAGAAGACTGTGTTGCTATAGACATGTGATGTGTATGGATGAACTGAGAGAGAGACTAGGTATAAGAGGAATCAGATGTAGTGTGTATGAGAGGAGACTGTTGGTATAGTCATGTGATGTGTATGGATGAACTGAGAGAAACTAGGTATAAAAGGAATCAGATGTAGTGTGTAGGAGAGGAGACTGTGTTGGTATAGACATGTGATGTGTATGGATGAACTGAGAGAGAAACTAGGTATAAGAGGAATCAGATGTAGTGTGTAGGAGAGGAGACTGCGTTGGTATAGACATGTGATGTGTATGGATGAACTGAGAGAGAAACTAGGTATGAGAGGTATCAGATGTAGTGTGTAGGAGAGGAGACTGTTGGTATAGACATGTGATGTGTATGGATGAACTGGGAGAAACTAGGTATAAAAGGAATCAGATGTAGTGTGTAGGAGAGGAGACTGTGTTTGTATAGACATGTGATGTGTATGGATGGACTGAGAGAGAAACTAGGTATAAGAGGAATGAGATGTAGGAGAGGAGACTGTGTTGGTATAGACATGTGATGTGTATGGATGAACTGAGAGAGAGACTAGGTATAAGAGGAATCAGATGTAGTGTGTAGGAGAGGAGAATGCGTTGGTATAGACATGTGATGTGTATGGATGGAGAGAGAAACTAGGTATAAGAGGTATCAGATGTAGTGTGTAGGAGAGGAGACTGTTGGTATAGACATGTGATGTGTATGGATGAACTGGGAAAGAAACTAAGTATAAGAGAAATCAGATGTAGTGTGTAGGAGAGGAGACTGTGTTGGTATAGACATGTGATGTGTATGGATGGACTGAGAGAGAAAATAGGTATAAGAGGAATCAGATGTAGTGTGTAGGAGAGGAGACTTTGTTGGTATAGACATGTGATGTGTATGCATGGACTGAGAGTGAAACTATGTATAAGAGGAATCAGATGTAGAGTGTAGGAGAGGAAACTATGTTGGTATAGACATGTGATGTTTATGGATGAACTGAGAGAGAAACTAGGTATAAGAGGAATCAGATGTAGTGTGTAGGAGAGGAGACTGTGTTGGTATAGACATGTGATGTGTATGGATGAATTGGGAGAGAAACTAGGTATAAGAGGAATCAGATGTAGTGTGTAGGAGAGGAGACTGTGTTGCTATAGACATGTGATGTGTATGGATGAACTGAGAGAGAAACTAGGTATAAGAGGAATCAGATGTAGTGTGTAGGAGAGGAGACTGTGTTGGTATAGACATGTGATGTGTATGGATGAATTGGGAGAGAAACTAGGTATAAGAGGAATCAGATGTAGTGTGTAGGAGAGGAGACTGTGTTGGTATAGACATGTGATGTGTATGGATGAACTGGGAAAGAAACTAAGTATAAGAGAAATCAGATGTAGTGTGTAGGAGAGGAGACTGTTGGTATAGACATGTGATGTGTATGGATGGAAACAGAAACTAGGTATGAGAGGAATCAGATGTAGTGTGTAGGAGAGGAGACTGCGTTGGTATAGACATATGATGTGTATGGATGAACTGGGAGAGAAACTAGGTATAAGAGGAATCAGATGTAGTGTGTAGGAGAGGAGACTGTATTGGTATAGACATGTGATGTGTATGGATGGAGAGAGAAACTACGTATAAGAGGAATCAGATGTAGTGTGTAGGAGAGGAGACTGTGTTTGTATAGACATGTGATGTGTATGGATGAACTGGGAAAGAAACTAAGTATAAGAGAAATCAGATGTAGTGTGTAGGAGAGGAAACTGTGTTGGTATAGACATGTGATGTGTATGAATTAACTGAGAGAGAAACTAGGTATAAGAGGAATCAGATGTAGGAGAGGAGACTGTGTTGGTATAGACATGTGATGTGTATGGATGGACTGAGAGAGAAACTAGGTATAAGAGGAATCAGATGTAGTGTGTAGGAGAGGAGACTGTGTTGGTATAGACATGTGATGTGTATGGATGGACTGAGAGAGAAAATAGGTATAAGAGGACTAAGATGTAGTGTGTAGGAGAGGAGACTTTGTTGGTATAGACATGTGATGTGTATGCATGGACTGAGAGTGAAACTATGTATAAGAGGAATCAGATGTAGAGTGTAGGAGAGGAGACTATGTTGGTATAGACATGTGATGTTTATGGATGAACTGAGAGAGAAACTAGGTATAAGAGGAATCAGATGTAGTGTGTAGGAGAGGAGACTGTGTTGGTATAGACATGTGATGTGTATGGATGGAGAGAGAAACTAGGTATAAGAGGAATCATATGTAGTGTGTAGGAGAGGAGACTGCTGGTATAGACATGTGATGTGTATGGATGGACTGAGAGAGAAACTAGGTATAAGAGGAATGAGATGTAGGAGAGGAGACTGTGTTGGTATAGACATGTGATGTGTATGGATGAACTGAGAGAGAGACTAGGTATAAGAGGAATCAGATGTAGTGTGTAGGAGAGGAGAATGCGTTGGTATAGACATGTGATGTGTATGGATGGAGAGAGAAACTAGGTATAAGAGGTATCAGATGTAGTGTGTAGGAGAGGAGACTGTTGGTATAGACATGTGATGTGTATGGATGAACTGGGAAAGAAACTAAGTATAAGAGAAATCAGATGTAGTGTGTAGGAGAGGAGACTGTGTTGGTATAGACATGTGATGTGTATGGATGGACTGAGAGAGAAAATAGGTATAAGAGGAATCAGATGTAGTGTGTATGAGAGGAGACTGTTGGTATAGTCATGTGATGTGTATGGATGAACTGAGAGAAACTAGGTATAAAAGGAATCAGATGTAGTGTGTAGGAGAGGAGACTGTGTTGGTATAGACATGTGATGTGTATGGATGAACTGAGAGAGAAACTAGGTATAAGAGGAATCAGATGTAGTGTGTAGGAGAGGAGACTGCGTTGGTATAGACATGTGATGTGTATGGATGAACTGAGAGAGAAACTAGGTATAAGAGGTATCAGATGTAGTGTGTAGGAGAGGAGACTGTTGGTATAGACATGTGATGTGTATGGATGAACTGGGAGAAACTAGGTATAAAAGGAATCAGATGTAGTGTGTAGGAGAGGAGACTGTGTTTGTATAGACATGTGATGTGTATGGATGGACTGAGAGAGAAACTAGGTATAAGAGGAATGAGATGTAGGAGAGGAGACTGTGTTGGTATAGACATGTGATGTGTATGGATGAACTGAGAGAGAGACTAGGTATAAGAGGAATCAGATGTAGTGTGTAGGAGAGGAGAATGCGTTGGTATAGACATGTGATGTGTATGGATGGAGAGAGAAACTAGGTATAAGAGGTATCAGATGTAGTGTGTAGGAGAGGAGACTGTTGGTATAGACATGTGATGTGTATGGATGAACTGGGAAAGAAACTAAGTATAAGAGAAATCAGATGTAGTGTGTAGGAGAGGAGACTGTGTTGGTATAGACATGTGATGTGTATGGATGGACTGAGAGAGAAAATAGGTATAAGAGGAATCAGATGTAGTGTGTAGGAGAGGAGACTTTGTTGGTATAGACATGTGATGTGTATGCATGGACTGAGAGTGAAACTATGTATAAGAGGAATCAGATGTAGAGTGTAGGAGAGGAGACTATGTTGGTATAGACATGTGATGTTTATGGATGAACTGAGAGAGAAACTAGGTATAAGAGGAATCAGATGTAGTGTGTAGGAGAGGAGACTGTGTTGGTATAGACATGTGATGTGTATGGATGAATTGGGAGAGAAACTAGGTATAAGAGGAATCAGATGTAGTGTGTAGGAGAGGAGACTGTGTTGCTATAGACATGTGATGTGTATGGATGAACTGAGAGAGAAACTAGGTATAAGAGGAATCAGATGTAGTGTGTAGGAGAGGAGACTGTGTTGGTATAGACATGTGATGTGTATGGATGAATTGGGAGAGAAACTAGGTATAAGAGGAATCAGATGTAGTGTGTAGGAGAGGAGACTGTGTTGGTATAGACATGTGATGTGTATGGATGAACTGGGAAAGAAACTAAGTATAAGAGAAATCAGATGTAGTGTGTAGGAGAGGAGACTGTTGGTATAGACATGTGATGTGTATGGATGGAAACAGAAACTAGGTATGAGAGGAATCAGATGTAGTGTGTAGGAGAGGAGACTGCGTTGGTATAGACATATGATGTGTATGGATGAACTGGGAGAGAAACTAGGTATAAGAGGAATCAGATGTAGTGTGTAGGAGAGGAGACTGTATTGGTATAGACATGTGATGTGTATGGATGGAGAGAGAAACTACGTATAAGAGGAATCAGATGTAGTGTGTAGGAGAGGAGACTGTGTTTGTATAGACATGTGATGTGTATGGATGAACTGGGAAAGAAACTAAGTATAAGAGAAATCAGGTGTAGTGTGTAGGAGAGGAAACTGTGTTGGTATAGACATGTGATGTGTATGAATTAACTGAGAGAGAAACTAGGTATAAGAGGAATCAGATGTAGGAGAGGAGACTGTGTTGGTATAGACATGTGATGTGTATGGATGGACTGAGAGAGAAACTAGGTATAAGAGGAATCAGATGTAGTGTGTAGGAGAGGAGACTGTGTTGGTATAGACATGTGATGTGTATGGATGGACTGAGAGAGAAAATAGGTATAAGAGGACTAAGATGTAGTGTGTAAGAGAGGAGACTTTGTTGGTATAGACATGTGATGTGTATGCATGGACTGAGAGTGAAACTATGTATAAGAGGAATCAGATGTAGAGTGTAGGAGAGGAGACTATGTTGGTATAGACATGTGATGTTTATGGATGAACTGAGAGAGAAACTAGGTATAAAAGGAATCAGATGTAGTGTGTAGGAGAGGAGACTGTGTTGGTATAGACATGTGATGTGTATGGATGGAGAGAGAAACTAGGTATAAGAGGAATCATATGTAGTGTGTAGGAGAGGAGACTGCTGGTATAGACATGTGATGTGTATGGATGGACTGAGAGAGAAACTAGGTATAAGAGGAATGAGATGTAGGAGAGGAGACTGTGTTGGTATAGACATGTGATGTGTATGGATGAACTGAGAGAGAGACTAGGTATAAGAGGAATCAGATGTAGTGTGTAGGACAGGAGAATGCGTTGGTATGGACATGTGATGTGTATGGATGGAGAGAGAAACTAGGTATAAGAGGTATCAGATGTAGTGTGTAGGAGAGGAGACTGTTGGTATAGACATGTGATGTGTATGGATGAACTGGGAAAGAAACTAAGTATAAGAGAAATCAGATGTAGTGTGTAGGAGAGGAGACTGTGTTGGTATAGACATGTGATGTGTATGGATGGACTGAGAGAGAAAATAGGTATAAGAGGAATCAGATGTAGTGTGTAGGAGAGGAGACTTTGTTGGTATAGACATGTGATGTGTATGCATGGACTGAGAGTGAAACTATGTATAAGAGGAATCAGATGTAGAGTGTAGGAGAGGAGACTATGTTGGTATAGACATGTGATGTTTATGGATGAACTGAGAGAGAAACTAGGTATAAGAGGAATCAGATGTAGTGTGTAGGAGAGGAGACTGTGTTGGTATAGACATGTGATGTGTATGGATGAATTGGGAGAGAAACTAGGTATAAGAGGAATCAGATGTAGTGTGTAGTAGAGGAGACTATGTTGCTATAGACATGTGATGTGTATGGATGAACTGAGAGAGAAACTAGGTATAAGAGGAATCAGATGTAGTGTGTAGGAGAGGAGACTGTGTTGGTATAGACATGTGATGTGTATGGATGAATTGGGAGAGAAACTAAGTATAAGAGAAATCAGATGTAGTGTGTAGGAGAGGAAACTGTGTTGGTATAGACATGTGATGTGTATGAATGAACTGAGAGAGAAACTAGGTATAAGAGGAATCAGATGTAGGAGAGGAGACTGTGTTGGTATAGACATGTGATGTGTATGGATGGACTGAGAGAGAAAATAGGTATAAGAGGAATCAGATGTAGTGTGTAGGAGAGGAGACTGTGTTGGTATAGACATGTGATGTGTATGGATGAACTGGGAAAGAAACTAAGTATAAGAGAAATCAGATGTAGTGTGTAGGAGAGGAGACTGTTGGTATAGACATGTGATGTGTATGGATGGAAACAGAAACTAGGTATGAGAGGAATCAGATGTAGTGTGTAGGAGAGGAGACTGCGTTGGTATAGACATATGATGTGTATGGATGAACTGGGAGAGAAACTAGGTATAAGAGGAATCAGATGTAGTGTGTAGGAGAGGAGACTGTATTGGTATAGACATGTGATGTGTATGGATGGAGAGAGAAACTACGTATAAGAGGAATCAGATGTAGTGTTTAGGAGAGGAGACTGTGTTTGTATAGACATGTGATGTGTATGGATGAACTGGGAAAGAAACTAAGTATAAGAGAAATCAGATGTAGTGTGTAGGAGAGGAAACTGTGTTGGTATAGACATGTGATGTGTATGAATTAACTGAGAGAGAATCTAGGTATAAGAGGAATGAGATAGAGAAGACTGTGTTGGTATAGACATGTGATGTGTATGGATGGACTGAGAGAGAAACTAGGTATAAGAGGAATCAGATGTAGTGTGTAGGAGAGGAGACTGTGTTGGTATAGACATGTGATGTGTATGGATGGACTGAGAGAGAAAATAGGTATAAGAGGAATCAGATGTAGTGTGTAGGAGAGGAGACTTTGTTGGTATAGACATGTGATGTGTATGCATGGACTGAGAGTGAAACTATGTATAAGAGGAATCAGATGTAGAGTGTAGGAGAGGAGACTATGTTGGTATAGACATGTGATGTTTATGGATGAACTGAGAGAGAAACTAGGTATAAGAGGAATCAGATGTAGTGTGTAGGAGAGGAGACTGTGTTGGTATAGACATGTGATGTGTATGGATGAATTGGGAGAGAAACTAGGTATAAGAGGAATCAGATGTAGTGTGTAGGAGAGGAGACTGTGTTGCTATAGACATGTGATGTGTATGGATGAACTGAGAGAGAAACTAGGTATAAGAGGAATCAGATGTAGTGTGTAGGAGAGGAGACTGTGTTGGTATAGACATGTGATGTGTATGGATGAATTGGGAGAGAAACTAGGTATAAGAGGAATCAGATGTAGTGTGTAGGAGAGGAGACTGTGTTGGTATAGACATGTGATGTGTATGGATGAACTGGGAAAGAAACTAAGTATAAGAGAAATCAGATGTAGTGTGTAGGAGAGGAGACTGTTGGTATAGACATGTGATGTGTATGGATGGAAACAGAAACTAGGTATGAGAGGAATCAGATGTAGTGTGTAGGAGAGGAGACTGCGTTGGTATAGACATATGATGTGTATGGATGAACTGGGAGAGAAACTAGGTGTAAGAGGAATCAGATGTAGTGTGTAGGAGAGGAGACTGTATTGGTATAGACATGTGATGTGTATGGATGGAGAGAGAAACTACGTATAAGAGGAATCAGATGTAGTGTGTAGGAGAGGAGACTGTGTTTGTATAGACATGTGATGTGTATGGATGAACTGGGAAAGAAACTAAGTATAAGAGAAATCAGGTGTAGTGTGTAGGAGAGGAAACTGTGTTGGTATAGACATGTGATGTGTATGAATTAACTGAGAGAGAAACTAGGTATAAGAGGAATCAGATGTAGGAGAGGAGACTATGTTGGTATAGACATGTGATGTGTATGGATGGACTGAGAGAGAAAATAGGTATAAGAGGACTAAGATGTAGTGTGTAGGAGAGGAGACTTTGTTGGTATAGACATGTGATGTGTATGCATGGACTCAGAGTGAAACTATGTATAAGAGGAATCAGATGTAGAGTGTAGGAGAGGAGACTATGTTGGTATAGACATGTGATGTTTATGGATGAACTGAGAGAGAAACTAGGTATAAGAGGAATCAGATGTAGTGTGTAGGAGAGGAGACTGTGTTGGTATAGACATGTGATGTGTATGGATGGAGAGAGAAACTAGGTATAAGAGGAATCATATGTAGTGTGTAGGAGAGGAGACTGCTGGTATAGACATGTGATGTGTATGGATGGACTGAGAGAGAAACTAGGTATAAGAGGAATGAGATATAGGAGAGGAGACTGTGTTGGTATAGACATGTGATGTGTATGGATGAACTGAGAGAGAGACTAGGTATAAGAGGAATCAGATGTAGTGTGTAGGAGAGGAGAATGCGTTGGTATGGACATGTGATGTGTATGGATGGAGAGAGAAACTAGGTATAAGAGGTATCAGATGTAGTATGTAGGAGAGGAGACTGTTGGTATAGACATGTGATGTGTATGGATGAACTGGGAAAGAAACTAAGTATAAGAGAAATCAGATGTAGCGTGTAGGAGAGGAGACTGTGTTGGTATAGACATGTGATGTGTATGGATGGACTGAGAGAGAAAATAGGTATAAGAGGAATCAGATGTAGTGTGTAGGAGAGGAGACTTTGTTGGTATAGACATGTGATGTGTATGCATGGACTGAGAGTGAAACTATGTATAAGAGGAATCAGATGTAGAGTGTAGGAGAGGAGACTATGTTGGTATAGACATGTGATGTTTATGGATGAACTGAGAGAGAAACTAGGTATAAGAGGAATCAGATGTAGTGTGTAGGAGAGGAGACTGTGTTGGTATAGACATGTGATGTGTATGGATGAATTGGGAGAGAAACTAGGTATAAGAGGAATCAGATGTAGTGTGTAGGAGAGGAGACTCTGTTGCTATAGACATGTGATGTGTATGGATGAACTGAGAGAGAAACTAGGTATAAGAGGAATCAGATGTAGTGTGTAGGAGAGGAGACTGTGTTGGTATAGACATGTGATGTGTATGGATGAACTGGGAAAGAAACTAAGTATAAGAGAAATCAGATGTAGTGTGTAGGAGAGGAGACTGTTGGTATAGACATGTGATGTGTATGGATGGAAACAGAAACTAGGTATGAGAGGAATCAGATGTAGTGTGTAGGAGAGGAGACTGCGTTGGTATAGACATATGATGTGTATGGATGAACTGGGAGAGAAACTAGGTATAAGAGGAATCAGATGTAGTGTGTAGGAGAGGAGACTGTATTGGTATAGACATGTGATGTGTATGGATGGAGAGAGAAACTACGTATAAGAGGAATCAGATGTAGTGTGTAGGAGAGGAGACTGTGTTTGTATAGACATGTGATGTGTATGGATGAACTGGGAAAGAAACTAAGTATAAGAGAAATCAGATGTAGTGTGTAGGAGAGGAAACTGTGTTGGTATAGACATGTGATGTGTATGAATTAACTGAGAGAGAAACTAGGTATAAGAGGAATCAGATGTAGGAGAGGAGACTGTGTTGGTATAGACATGTGATGTGTATGGATGGACTGAGAGAGAAACTAGGTATAAGAGGAATCAGATGTAGTGTGTAGGAGAGGAGACTGTGTTGGTATAGACATGTGATGTGTATGGATGGACTGAGAGAGAAAATAGGTATAAGAGGACTAAGATGTAGTGTGTAGGAGAGGAGACTTTGTTGGTATAGACATGTGATGTGTATGCATGGACTGAGAGTGAAACTATGTATAAGAGGAATCAGATGTAGAGTGTAGGAGAGGAGACTATGTTGGTATAGACATGTGATGTTTATGGATGAACTGAGAGAGAAACTAGGTATAAGAGGAATCAGATGTAGTGTGTAGGAGAGGAGACTGTGTTGGTATAGACATGTGATGTGTATGGATGGAGAGAGAAACTAGGTATAAGAGGAATCATATGTAGTGTGTAGGAGAGGAGACTGCTGGTATAGACATGTGATGTGTATGGATGGACTGAGAGAGAAACTAGGTATAAGAGGAATGAGATGTAGGAGAGGAGACTGTGTTGGTATAGACATGTGATGTGTATGGATGAACTGAGAGAGAGACTAGGTATAAGAGGAATCAGATGTAGTGTGTAGGAGAGGAGAATGCGTTGGTATAGACATGTGATGTGTATGGATGGAGAGAGAAACTAGGTATAAGAGGTATCAGATGTAGTGTGTAGGAGAGGAGACTGTTGGTATAGACATGTGATGTGTATGGATGAACTGGGAAAGAAACTAAGTATAAGAGAAATCAGATGTAGTGTGTAGGAGAGGAGACTGTGTTGGTATAGACATGTGATGTGTATGGATGGACTGAGAGAGAAAATAGGTATAAGAGGAATCAGATGTAGTGTGTATGAGAGGAGACTGTTGGTATAGTCATGTGATGTGTATGGATGAACTGAGAGAAACTAGGTATAAAAGGAATCAGATGTAGTGTGTAGGAGAGGAGACTGTGTTGGTATAGACATGTGATGTGTATGGATGAACTGAGAGAGAAACTAGGTATAAGAGGAATCAGATGTAGTGTGTAGGAGAGGAGACTGCGTTGGTATAGACATGTGATGTGTATGGATGAACTGAGAGAGAAACTAGGTATAAGAGGTATCAGATGTAGTGTGTAGGAGAGGAGACTGTTGGTATAGACATGTGATGTGTATGGATGAACTGGGAGAAACTAGGTATAAAAGGAATCAGATGTAGTGTGTAGGAGAGGAGACTGTGTTTGTATAGACATGTGATGTGTATGGATGGACTGAGAGAGAAACTAGGTATAAGAGGAATGAGATGTAGGAGAGGAGACTGTGTTGGTATAGACATGTGATGTGTATGGATGAACTGAGAGAGAGACTAGGTATAAGAGGAATCAGATGTAGTGTGTAGGAGAGGAGAATGCGTTGGTATAGACATGTGATGTGTATGGATGGAGAGAGAAACTAGGTATAAGAGGTATCAGATGTAGTGTGTAGGAGAGGAGACTGTTGGTATAGACATGTGATGTGTATGGATGAACTGGGAAAGAAACTAAGTATAAGAGAAATCAGATGTAGTGTGTAGGAGAGGAGACTGTGTTGGTATAGACATGTGATGTGTATGGATGGACTGAGAGAGAAAATAGGTATAAGAGGAATCAGATGTAGTGTGTAGGAGAGGAGACTTTGTTGGTATAGACATGTGATGTGTATGCATGGACTGAGAGTGAAACTATGTATAAGAGGAATCAGATGTAGAGTGTAGGAGAGGAGACTATGTTGGTATAGACATGTGATGTTTATGGATGAACTGAGAGAGAAACTAGGTATAAGAGGAATCAGATGTAGTGTGTAGGAGAGGAGACTGTGTTGGTATAGACATGTGATGTGTATGGATGAATTGGGAGAGAAACTAGGTATAAGAGGAATCAGATGTAGTGTGTAGGAGAGGAGACTGTGTTGCTATAGACATGTGATGTGTATGGATGAACTGAGAGAGAAACTAGGTATAAGAGGAATCAGATGTAGTGTGTAGGAGAGGAGACTGTGTTGGTATAGACATGTGATGTGTATGGATGAATTGGGAGAGAAACTAGGTATAAGAGGAATCAGATGTAGTGTGTAGGAGAGGAGACTGTGTTGGTATAGACATGTGATGTGTATGGATGAACTGGGAAAGAAACTAAGTATAAGAGAAATCAGATGTAGTGTGTAGGAGAGGAGACTGTTGGTATAGACATGTGATGTGTATGGATGGAAACAGAAACTAGGTATGAGAGGAATCAGATGTAGTGTGTAGGAGAGGAGACTGCGTTGGTATAGACATATGATGTGTATGGATGAACTGGGAGAGAAACTAGGTATAAGAGGAATCAGATGTAGTGTGTAGGAGAGGAGACTGTATTGGTATAGACATGTGATGTGTATGGATGGAGAGAGAAACTACGTATAAGAGGAATCAGATGTAGTGTGTAGGAGAGGAGACTGTGTTTGTATAGACATGTGATGTGTATGGATGAACTGGGAAAGAAACTAAGTATAAGAGAAATCAGGTGTAGTGTGTAGGAGAGGAAACTGTGTTGGTATAGACATGTGATGTGTATGAATTAACTGAGAGAGAAACTAGGTATAAGAGGAATCAGATGTAGGAGAGGAGACTGTGTTGGTATAGACATGTGATGTGTATGGATGGACTGAGAGAGAAACTAGGTATAAGAGGAATCAGATGTAGTGTGTAGGAGAGGAGACTGTGTTGGTATAGACATGTGATGTGTATGGATGGACTGAGAGAGAAAATAGGTATAAGAGGACTAAGATGTAGTGTGTAGGAGAGGAGACTTTGTTGGTATAGACATGTGATGTGTATGCATGGACTGAGAGTGAAACTATGTATAAGAGGAATCAGATGTAGAGTGTAGGAGAGGAGACTATGTTGGTATAGACATGTGATGTTTATGGATGAACTGAGAGAGAAACTAGGTATAAGAGGAATCAGATGTAGTGTGTAGGAGAGGAGACTGTGTTGGTATAGACATGTGATGTGTATGGATGGAGAGAGAAACTAGGTATAAGAGGAATCATATGTAGTGTGTAGGAGAGGAGACTGCTGGTATAGACATGTGATGTGTATGGATGGACTGAGAGAGAAACTAGGTATAAGAGGAATGAGATGTAGGAGAGGAGACTGTGTTGGTATAGACATGTGATGTGTATGGATGAACTGAGAGAGAGACTAGGTATAAGAGGAATCAGATGTAGTGTGTAGGACAGGAGAATGCATTGGTATGGACATGTGATGTGTATGGATGGAGAGAGAAACTAGGTATAAGAGGTATCAGATGTAGTGTGTAGGAGAGGAGACTGTTGGTATAGACATGTGATGTGTATGGATGAACTGGGAAAGAAACTAAGTATAAGAGAAATCAGATGTAGTGTGTAGGAGAGGAGACTGTGTTGGTATAGACATGTGATGTGTATGGATGGACTGAGAGAGAAAATAGGTATAAGAGGAATCAGATGTAGTGTGTAGGAGAGGAGACTTTGTTGGTATAGACATGTGATGTGTATGCATGGACTGAGAGTGAAACTATGTATAAGAGGAATCAGATGTAGAGTGTAGGAGAGGAGACTATGTTGGTATAGACATGTGATGTTTATGGATGAACTGAGAGAGAAACTAGGTATAAGAGGAATCAGATGTAGTGTGTAGGAGAGGAGACTGTGTTGGTATAGACATGTGATGTGTATGGATGAATTGGGAGAGAAACTAGGTATAAGAGGAATCAGATGTAGTGTGTAGGAGAGGAGACTATGTTGCTATAGACATGTGATGTGTATGGATGAACTGAGAGAGAAACTAGGTATAAGAGGAATCAGATGTAGTGTGTAGGAGAGGAGACTGTGTTGGTATAGACATGTGATGTGTATGGATGAATTGGGAGAGAAACTAAGTATAAGAGAAATCAGATGTAGTGTGTAGGAGAGGAAACTGTGTTGGTATAGACATGTGATGTGTATGAATGAACTGAGAGAGAAACTAGGTATAAGAGGAATCAGATGTAGGAGAGGAGACTGTGTTGGTATAGACATGTGATGTGTATGGATGGACTGAGAGAGAAAATAGGTATAAGAGGAATCAGATGTAGTGTGTAGGAGAGGAGACTGTGTTGGTATAGACATGTGATGTGTATGGATGAACTGGGAAAGAAACTAAGTATAAGAGAAATCAGATGTAGTGTGTAGGAGAGGAGACTGTTGGTATAGACATGTGATGTGTATGGATGGAAACAGAAACTAGGTATGAGAGGAATCAGATGTAGTGTGTAGGAGAGGAGACTGCGTTGGTATAGACATATGATGTGTATGGATGAACTGGGAGAGAAACTAGGTATAAGAGGAATCAGATGTAGTGTGTAGGAGAGGAGACTGTATTGGTATAGACATGTGATGTGTATGGATGGAGAGAGAAACTACGTATAAGAGGAATCAGATGTAGTGTTTAGGAGAGGAGACTGTGTTTGTATAGACATGTGATGTGTATGGATGAACTGGGAAAGAAACTAAGTATAAGAGAAATCAGATGTAGTGTGTAGGAGAGGAAACTGTGTTGGTATAGACATGTGATGTGTATGAATTAACTGAGAGAGAAACTAGGTATAAGAGGAATCAGATAGAGGAGACTGTGTTGGTATAGACATGTGATGTGTATGGATGGACTGAGAGAGAAAATAGGTATAAGAGGAATCAGATGTAGTGTGTAGGAGAGGAGACTTTGTTGGTATAGACATGTGATGTGTATGCATGGACTGAGAGTGAAACTATGTATAAGAGGAATCAGATGTAGAGTGTAGGAGAGGAGACTATGTTGGTATAGACATGTGATGTTTATGGATGAACTGAGAGAGAAACTAGGTATAAGAGGAATCAGATGTAGTGTGTAGGAGAGGAGACTGTGTTTGTATAGACATGTGATGTGTATGGATGAATTGGGAGAGAAACTAGGTATAAGAGGAATCAGATGTAGTGTGTAGGAGAGGAGACTGTGTTGCTATAGACATGTGATGTGTATGGATGAACTGAGAGAGAAACTAGGTATAAGAGGAATCAGATGTAGTGTGTAGGAGAGGAGACTGTGTTGGTATAGACATGTGATGTGTATGGATGAATTGGGAGAGAAACTAGGTATAAGAGGAATCAGATGTAGTGTGTAGGAGAGGAGACTGTGTTGGTATAGACATGTGATGTGTATGGATGAACTGGGAAAGAAACTAAGTATAAGAGAAATCAGATGTAGTGTGTAGGAGAGGAGACTGTTGGTATAGACATGTGATGTTTATGGATGAACTGAGAGAGAAACTAGGTATAAGAGGAATCAGATGTAGTGTGTAGGAGAGGAGACTGTGTTGGTATAGACATGTGATGTGTATGGATGAATTGGGAGAGAAACTAGGTATAAGAGGAATCAGATGTAGTGTGTAGGAGAGGAGACTGTGTTGGTATAGACATGTGATGTGTATGGATGAATTGGGAGAGAAACTAGGTATAAGAGGAATCAGATGTAGTGTGTAGGAGAGGAGACTGTGTTGCTATAGACATGTGATGTGTATGGATGAACTGAGAGAGAAACTAGGTATAAGAGGAATCAGATGTAGTGTGTAGGAGAGGAGACTGTGTTGGTATAGACATGTGATGTGTATGGATGAATTGGGAGAGAAACTAGGTATAAGAGGAATCAGATGTAGTGTGTAGGAGAGGAGACTGTGTTGCTATAGACATGTGATGTGTATGGATGAATTGGGAGAGAAACTAGGTATAAGAGGAATCAGATGTAGTGTGTAGGAGAGGAGACTGTGTTGGTATAGACATGTGATGTGTATGGATGAATTGGGAGAGAAACTAGGTATAAGAGGAATCAGATGTAGTGTGTAGGAGAGGAGACTATGTTGCTATAGACATGTGATGTGTATGGATGAATTGGGAGAGAAACTAGGTATAAGAGGAATCAGATGTAGTGTGTAGGAGAGGAGACTGTGTTGGTATAGACATGTGATGTGTATGGATGAACTGGGAAAGAAACTAAGTATAAGAGAAATCAGATGTAGTGTGTAGGAGAGGAGACTGTTGGTATAGACATGTGATGTTTATGGATGAACTGAGAGAGAAACTAGGTATAAGAGGAATCAGATGTAGTGTGTAGGAGAGGAGACTGTGTTGGTATAGACATGTGATGTGTATGGATGAATTGGGAGAGAAACTAGGTATAAGAGGAATCAGATGTAGTGTGTAGGAGAGGAGACTATGTTGCTATAGACATGTGATGTGTATGGATGAACTGAGAGAGAAACTAGGTATAAGAGGAATCAGATGTAGTGTGTAGGAGAGGAGACTGTGTTGGTATAGACATGTGATGTGTATGGATGAATTGGGAGAGAAACTAAGTATAAGAGAAATCAGATGTAGTGTGTAGGAGAGGAAACTGTGTTGGTATAGACATGTGATGTGTATGAATGAACTGAGAGAGAAACTAGGTATAAGAGGAATCAGATGTAGGAGAGGAGACTGTGTTGGTATAGACATGTGATGTGTATGGATGGACTGAGAGAGAAAATAGGTATAAGAGGAATCAGATGTAGTGTGTAGGAGAGGAGACTGTGTTGGTATAGACATGTGATGTGTATGGATGAACTGGGAAAGAAACTAAGTATAAGAGAAATCAGATGTAGTGTGTAGGAGAGGAGACTGTTGGTATAGACATGTGATGTGTATGGATGGAAACAGAAACTAGGTATGAGAGGAATCAGATGTAGTGTGTAGGAGAGGAGACTGCGTTGGTATAGACATATGATGTGTATGGATGAACTGGGAGAGAAACTAGGTATAAGAGGAATCAGATGTAGTGTGTAGGAGAGGAGACTGTATTGGTATAGACATGTGATGTGTATGGATGGAGAGAGAAACTACGTATAAGAGGAATCAGATGTAGTGTTTAGGAGAGGAGACTGTGTTTGTATAGACATGTGATGTGTATGGATGAACTGGGAAAGAAACTAAGTATAAGAGAAATCAGATGTAGTGTGTAGGAGAGGAAACTGTGTTGGTATAGACATGTGATGTGTATGAATTAACTGAGAGAGAAACTAGGTATAAGAGGAATCAGATAGAGAAGACTGTCTTGGTATAGACATGTGATGTGTATGGATGGACTGAGAGAGAAACTAGGTATAAGAGGAATCAGATGTAGTGTGTAGGAGAGGAGACTGTGTTGGTATAGACATGTGATGTGTATGGATGGACTGAGAGAGAAAATAGGTATAAGAGGAATCAGATGTAGTGTGTAGGAGAGGAGACTTTGTTGGTATAGACATGTGATGTGTATGCATGGACTGAGAGTGAAACTATGTATAAGAGGAATCAGATGTAGAGTGTAGGAGAGGAGACTATGTTGGTATAGACATGTGATGTTTATGGATGAACTGAGAGAGAAACTAGGTATAAGAGGAATCAGATGTAGTGTGTAGGAGAGGAGACTGTGTTGGTATAGACATGTGATGTGTATGGATGAATTGGGAGAGAAACTAGGTATAAGAGGAATCAGATGTAGTGTGTAGGAGAGGAGACTGTGTTGCTATAGACATGTGATGTGTATGGATGAACTGAGAGAGAAACTAGGTATAAGAGGAATCAGATGTAGTGTGTAGGAGAGGAGACTGTGTTGGTATAGACATGTGATGTGTATGGATGAATTGGGAGAGAAACTAGGTATAAGAGGAATCAGATGTAGTGTGTAGGAGAGGAGACTGTGTTGGTATAGACATGTGATGTGTATGGATGAACTGGGAAAGAAACTAAGTATAAGAGAAATCAGATGTAGTGTGTAGGAGAGGAGACTGTTGGTATAGACATGTGATGTGTATGGATGGAAACAGAAACTAGGTATGAGAGGAATCAGATGTAGTGTGTAGGAGAGGAGACTGCGTTGGTATAGACATATGATGTGTATGGATGAACTGGGAGAGAAACTAGGTATAAGAGGAATCAGATGTAGTGTGTAGGAGAGGAGACTGTATTGGTATAGACATGTGATGTGTATGGATGGAGAGAGAAACTACGTATAAGAGGAATCAGATGTAGTGTGTAGGAGAGGAGACTGTGTTTGTATAGACATGTGATGTGTATGGATGAACTGGGAAAGAAACTAAGTATAAGAGAAATCAGGTGTAGTGTGTAGGAGAGGAAACTGTGTTGGTATAGACATGTGATGTGTATGAATTAACTGAGAGAGAAACTAGGTATAAGAGGAATCAGATGTAGGAGAGGAGACTGTGTTGGTATAGACATGTGATGTGTATGGATGGACTGAGAGAGAAAATAGGTATAAGAGGACTAAGATGTAGTGTGTAGGAGAGGAGACTTTGTTGGTATAGACATGTGATGTGTATGCATGGACTCAGAGTGAAACTATGTATAAGAGGAATCAGATGTAGAGTGTAGGAGAGGAGACTATGTTGGTATAGACATGTGATGTTTATGGATGAACTGAGAGAGAAACTAGGTATAAGAGGAATCAGATGTAGTGTGTAGGAGAGGAGACTGTGTTGGTATAGACATGTGATGTGTATGGATGGAGTGAGAAACTAGGTATAAGAGGAATCATATGTAGTGTGTAGGAGAGGAGACTGCTGGTATAGACATGTGATGTGTATGGATGGACTGAGAGAGAAACTAGGTATAAGAGGAATGAGATGTAGGAGAGGAGACTGTGTTGGTATAGACATGTGATGTGTATGGATGAACTGAGAGAGAGACTAGGTATAAGAGGAATCAGATGTAGTGTGTAGGAGAGGAGAATGCGTTGGTATGGACATGTGATGTGTATGGATGGAGAGAGAAACTAGGTATAAGAGGTATCAGATGTAGTATGTAGGAGAGGAGACTGTTGGTATAGACATGTGATGTGTATGGATGAACTGGGAAAGAAACTAAGTATAAGAGAAATCAGATGTAGTGTGTAGGAGAGGAGACTGTGTTGGTATAGACATGTGATGTGTATGGATGGACTGAGAGAGAAAATAGGTATAAGAGGAATCAGATGTAGTGTGTAGGAGAGGAGACTTTGTTGGTATAGACATGTGATGTGTATGCATGGACTGAGAGTGAAACTATGTATAGGAGGAATCAGATGTAGAGTGTAGGAGAGGAGACTATGTTGGTATAGACATGTGATGTTTATGGATGAACTGAGAGAGAAACTAGGTATAAGAGGAATCAGATGTAGTGTGTAGGAGAGGAGACTGTGTTGGTATAGACATGTGATGTGTATGGATGAATTGGGAGAGAAACTAGGTATAAGAGGAATCAGATGTAGTGTGTAGGAGAGGAGACTCTGTTGCTATAGACATGTGATGTGTATGGATGAACTGAGAGAGAAACTAGGTATAAGAGGAATCAGATGTAGTGTGTAGGAGAGGAGACTGTGTTGGTATAGACATGTGATGTGTATGGATGAATTGGGAGAGAAACTAAGTATAAGAGAAATCAGATGTAGTGTGTAGGAGAGGAAACTGTGTTGGTATAGACATGTGATGTGTATGAATGAACTGAGAGAGAAACTAGGTATCAGAGGAATCAGATGTAGGAGAGGAGACTGTGTTGGTATAGACATGTGATGTGTATGGATGGACTGAGAGAGAAAATAGGTATAAGAGGAATCAGATGTAGTGTGTAGGAGAGGAGACTGTGTTGGTATAGACATGTGATGTGTATGGATGAACTGGGAAAGAAACTAAGTATAAGAGAAATCAGATGTAGTGTGTAGGAGAGGAGACTGTTGGTATAGACATGTGATGTGTATGGATGGAAACAGAAACTAGGTATGAGAGGAATCAGATGTAGTGTGTAGGAGAGGAGACTGCGTTGGTATAGACATATGATGTGTATGGATGAACTGGGAGAGAAACTAGGTATAAGAGGAATCAGATGTAGTGTGTAGGAGAGGAGACTGTATTGGTATAGACATGTGATGTGTATGGATGGAGAGAGAAACTACGTATAAGAGGAATCAGATGTAGTGTGTAGGAGAGGAGACTGTGTTTGTATAGACATGTGATGTGTATGGATGAACTGGGAAAGAAACTAAGTATAAGAGAAATCAGATGTAGTGTGTAGGAGAGGAAACTGTGTTGGTATAGACATGTGATGTGTATGAATTAACTGAGAGAGAAACTAGGTATAAGAGGAATCAGATAGAGAAGACTGTGTTGGTATAGACATGTGATGTGTATGGATGGACTGAGAGAGAAACTAGGTATAAGAGGAATCAGATGTAGTGTGTAGGAGAGGAGACTGTGTTGGTATAGACATGTGATGTGTATGGATGGACTGAGAGAGAAAATAGGTATAAGAGGACTAAGATGTAGTGTGTAGGAGAGGAGACTTTGTTGGTATAGACATGTGATGTGTATGCATGGACTGAGAGTGAAACTATGTATAAGAGGAATCAGATGTAGAGTGTAGGAGAGGAGACTATGTTGGTATAGACATGTGATGTTTATGGATGAACTGAGAGAGAAACTAGGTATAAGAGGAATCAGATGTAGTGTGTAGGAGAGGAGACTGTGTTGGTATAGACATGTGATGTGTATGGATGATTTGGGAGAGAAACTAGGTATAAGAGGAATCAGATGTAGTGTGTAGGAGAGGAGACTGTGTTGGTATAGACATGTGATGTGTATGGATGAACTGAGAGAGAAACTAGGTATAAGAGGAATCAGATGTAGTGTGTAGGAGAGGAGACTGTGTTGGTATAGACATGTGATGTGTATGGATGAATTGGGAGAGAAACTAGGTATAAGAGGAATCAGATGTAGTGTGTAGGAGAGGAGACTGTTGGTATAGACATGTGATGTGTATGGATGGAAACAGAAACTAGGTATGAGAGGAATCAGATGTAGTGTGTAGGAGAGGAGACTGCGTTGGTATAGACATATGATGTGTATGGATGAACTGGGAGAGAAACTAGGTATAAGAGGAATCAGATGTAGTGTGTAGGAGAGGAGACTGTATTGGTATAGACATGTGATGTGTATGGATGGAGAGAGAAACTACGTATAAGAGGAATCAGATGTAGTGTGTAGGAGAGGAGACTGTGTTTGTATAGACATGTGATGTGTATGGATGAACTGGGAAAGAAACTAAGTATAAGAGAAATCAGATGTAGTGTGTAGGAGAGGAAACTGTGTTGGTATAGACATGTGATGTGTATGAATTAACTGAGAGAGAAACTAGGTATAAGAGGAATCAGATGTAGGAGAGGAGACTGTGTTGGTATAGACATGTGATGTGTATGGATGGACTGAGAGAGAAACTAGGTATAAGAGGAATCAGATGTAGTGTGTAGGAGAGGAGACTGTGTTGGTATAGACATGTGATGTGTATGGATGTACTGAGAGAGAAAATAGGTATAAGAGGACTAAGATGTAGTGTGTAGGAGAGGAGACTTTGTTGGTATAGACATGTGATGTGTATGCATGGACTGAGAGTGAAACTATGTATAAGAGGAATCAGATGTAGAGTGTAGGAGAGGAGACTATGTTGGTATAGACATGTGATGTTTATGGATGAACTGAGAGAGAAACTAGGTATAAGAGGAATCAGATGTAGTGTGTAGGAGAGGAGACTGTGTTGGTATAGACATGTGATGTGTATGGATGGAGAGAGAAACTAGGTATAAGAGGAATCATATGTAGTGTGTAGGAGAGGAGACTGCTGGTATAGACATGTGATGTGTATGGATGGACTGAGAGAGAAACTAGGTATAAGAGGAATGAGATGTAGGAGAGGAGACTGTGTTGGTATAGACATGTGATGTGTATGGATGAACTGAGAGAGAGACTAGGTATAAGAGGAATCAGATGTAGTGTGTAGGAGAGGAGAATGCGTTGGTATAGACATGTGATGTATATGGATGGAGAGAGAAACTAGGTATAAGAGGTATCAGATGTAGTGTGTAGGAGAGGAGACTGTTGGTATAGACATGTGATGTGTATGGATGAACTGGGAAAGAAACTAAGTATAAGAGAAATCAGATGTAGTGTGTAGGAGAGGAGACTGTGTTGGTATAGACATGTGATGTGTATGGATGGACTGAGAGAGAAAATAGGTATAAGAGGAATCAGATGTAGTGTGTAGGAGAGGAGACTTTGTTGGTATAGACATGTGATGTGTATGCATGGACTGAGAGTGAAACTATGTATAAGAGGAATCAGATGTAGAGTGTAGGAGAGGAGACTATGTTGGTATAGACATGTGATGTTTATGGATGAACTGAGAGAGAAACTAGGTATAAGAGGAATCAGATGTAGTGTGTAGGAGAGGAGACTGTGTTGGTATAGACATGTGATGTGTATGGATGAATTGGGAGAGAAACTAGGTATAAGAGGAATCAGATGTAGTGTGTAGGAGAGGAGACTATGTTGCTATAGACATGTGATGTGTATGGATGAACTGAGAGAGAAACTAGGTATAAGAGGAATCAGATGTAGTGTGTAGGAGAGGAGACTGTTGGTATAGACATGTGATGTGTATGGATGAATTGGGAGAGAAACTAAGTATAAGAGAAATCAGATGTAGTGTGTAGGAGAGGAAACTGTGTTGGTATAGACATGTGATGTGTATGAATGAACTGAGAGAGAAACTAGGTATAAGAGGAATCAGATGTAGGAGAGGAGACTGTGTTGGTATAGACATGTGATGTGTATGAATGAACTAAGAGAGAAACTAGGTATAAAAGGAATCAGATGTAGTGTGTAGGAGAGGAGACTGTGTTGGTATAGACATGTGATGTGTATGGATGAACTGAGAGAGAAACTAGGTATAAGAGGAATCAGATGTAGAGTGTAGGAGAGGAGACTGCGTTGGTATAGACATGTGATGTGTATGGATGAACTGAGAGAGAAACTAGGTATAAGAGGTATCAGATGTAGTGTGTAGGAGAGGAGACTGTTGGTATAGACATGTGATGTGTATGGATGAACTGGGAGAAACTAGGTATAAAAGGAATCAGATGTAGTGTGTAGGAGAGGAGACTGTGTTTGTATAGACATGTGATGTGTATGGATGGACTGAGAGAGAAACTAGGTATAAGAGGAATGAGATGTAGGAGAGGAGACTGTGTTGGTATAGACATGTGATGTGTATGGATGAACTGAGAGAGAGACTAGGTATAAGAGGAATCAGATGTAGTGTGTAGGAGAGGAGAATGCGTTGGTATAGACATGTGATGTGTATGGATGGAGAGAGAAACTAGGTATAAGAGGTATCAGATGTAGTGTGTAGGAGAGGAGACTGTTGGTATAGACATGTGATGTGTATGGATGAACTGGGAAAGAAACTAAGTATAAGAGAAATCAGATGTAGTGTGTAGGAGAGGAGACTGTGTTGGTATAGACATGTGATGTGTATGGATGGACTGAGAGAGAAAATAGGTATAAGAGGAATCAGATGTAGTGTGTAGGAGAGGAGACTTTGTTGGTATAGACATGTGATGTGTATGCATGGACTGAGAGTGAAACTATGTATAAGAGGAATCAGATGTAGAGTGTAGGAGAGGAGACTATGTTGGTATAGACATGTGATGTTTATGGATGAACTGAGAGAGAAACTAGGTATAAGAGGAATCAGATGTAGTGTGTAGGAGAGGAGACTGTGTTGGTATAGACATGTGATGTGTATGGATGAATTGGGAGAGAAACTAGGTATAAGAGGAATCAGATGTAGTGTGTAGGAGAGGAGACTGTGTTGCTATAGACATGTGATGTGTATGGATGAACTGAGAGAGAAACTAGGTATAAGAGGAATCAGATGTAGTGTGTAGGAGAGGAGACTGTGTTGGTATAGACATGTGATGTGTATGGATGAATTGGGAGAGAAACTAGGTATAAGAGGAATCAGATGTAGTGTGTAGGAGAGGAGACTGTGTTGGTATAGACATGTGATGTGTATGGATGAACTGGGAAAGAAACTAAGTATAAGAGAAATCAGATGTAGTGTGTAGGAGAGGAGACTGTTGGTATAGACATGTGATGTGTATGGATGGAAACAGAAACTAGGTATGAGAGGAATCAGATGTAGTGTGTAGGAGAGGAGACTGCGTTGGTATAGACATATGATGTGTATGGATGAACTGGGAGAGAAACTAGGTATAAGAGGAATCAGATGTAGTGTGTAGGAGAGGAGACTGTATTGGTATAGACATGTGATGTGTATGGATGGAGAGAGAAACTACGTATAAGAGGAATCAGATGTAGTGTGTAGGAGAGGAGACTGTGTTTGTATAGACATGTGATGTGTATGGATGAACTGGGAAAGAAACTAAGTATAAGAGAAATCAGATGTAGTGTGTAGGAGAGGAAACTGTGTTGGTATAGACATGTGATGTGTATGAATTAACTGAGAGAGAAACTAGGTATAAGAGGAATCAGATGTAGGAGAGGAGACTGTGTTGGTATAGACATGTGATGTGTATGGATGGACTGAGAGAGAAACTAGGTATAAGAGGAATCAGATGTAGTGTGTAGGAGAGGAGACTGTGTTGGTATAGACATGTGATGTGTATGGATGGACTGAGAGAGAAAATAGGTATAAGAGGACTAAGATGTAGTGTGTAGGAGAGGAGACTTTGTTGGTATAGACATGTGATGTGTATGCATGGACTGAGAGTGAAACTATGTATAAGAGGAATCAGATGTAGAGTGTAGGAGAGGAGACTATGTTGGTATAGACATGTGATGTTTATAGATGAACTGAGAGAGAAACTAGGTGTAAGAGGAATCAGATGTAGTGTGTAGGAGAGGAGACTGTGTTGGTATAGACATGTGATGTGTATGGATGGAGAGAGAAACTAGGTATAAGAGGAATCATATGTAGTGTGTAGGAGAGGAGACTGCTGGTATAGACATGTGATGTGTATGGATGGACTGAGAGAGAAACTAGGTATAAGAGGAATGAGATGTAGGAGAGGAGACTGTGTTGGTATAGACATGTGATGTGTATGGATGAACTGAGAGAGAGACTAGGTATAAGAGGAATCAGATGTAGTGTGTAGGAGAGGAGAATGCGTTGGTATAGACATGTGATGTGTATGGATGGAGAGAGAAACTAGGTATAAGAGGTATCAGATGTAGTGTGTAGGAGAGGAGACTGTTGGTATAGACATGTGATGTGTATGGATGAACTGGGAAAGAAACTAAGTATAAGAGAAATCAGATGTAGTGTGTAGGAGAGGAGACTGTTGGTATAGACATGTGATGTGTATGGATGGACTGAGAGAGAAACTAGGTATAGAGACGTGCAACCAAGCGCATACTCTCCATCAGTCACCTACCATACTCTGAACGCCTTGCTTCCCTGGGCATGGATTCATTGAAGCTCCGACGTCTGGCAATGGACTTGGTGAATACCCACAAAGTTTTTAACCATCTCGCCAACTGCAACCCTGAGCGCCTCTTTGATCTCCATGTGTCTAACACACGTGGACATGCCTACAAGATAAGAAAACAGCACAGCTCCCATGACTTTCGGAGACATTTTTTCACGCTCAGAGTTGCTGAAGCATGGAACAAACTGCCTGCGTCAATTGTTAGCTGCCGAGACACTGCATCCTTTAAGACACTCATGCTTCCCAAAATACGCCAAAACTACACCTGATGTACCCCTTCCATACACATGCACACGTGTGTATCATGACTCGTGCACTGTTCATTTTACTGATGTTTGTGCATTGCCCTATGTACTGTACATGCACTTTTTTGATGAGTTGTGGTGCACCTGGGCACTGTGCACAATATTTCGTTATTGTTATTATATCATGACTCATACACTGTTTATTTTCCTGACATTTGTACATTATTCTATGTACTATACATGCACCTTTGATGAGTTGTAGTGCACCTGAGCACTGTACACAATAATTTCATTATTATTATTATTATAAGAGGAATCAGATGTAGGAGAGGAGACTGTGTTGGTATAGACATGTGATGTGTATGAATGAACTAAGAGAGAAACTAGGTATAAAAGGAATCAGATGTAGTGTGTAGGAGAGGAGACTGTGTTGGTATAGACATGTGATGTGTATGGATGAACTGAGAGAGAAACTAGGTATAAGAGGAATCAGATGTAGTGTGTAGGAGAGGAGACTGCGTTGGTATAGACATGTGATGTGTATGGATGAACTGAGAGAGAAACTAGGTATAAGAGGTATCAGATGTAGTGTGTAGGAGAGGAGACTGTTGGTATAGACATGTGATGTGTATGGATGAACTGGGAGAAACTAGGTATAAAAGGAATCAGATGTAGTGTGTAGGAGAGGAGACTGTGTTTGTATAGACATGTGATGTGTATGGATGGACTGAGAGAGAAACTAGGTATAAGAGGAATGAGATGTAGTGTGTAGGAGAGGAGACTCTGTTGCTATAGACATGTGATGTGTATGGATGAACTGAGAGAGAAACTAGGTATAAGAGGAATCAGATGTAGTGTGTAGGAGAGGAGACTGTGTTGGTATAGACATGTGATGTGTATGGATGAATTGGGAGAGAAACTAAGTATAAGAGAAATCAGATGTAGTGTGTAGGAGAGGAAACTGTGTTGGTATAGACATGTGATGTGTATGAATGAACTGAGAGAGAAACTAGGTATCAGAGGAATCAGATGTAGGAGAGGAGACTGTGTTGGTATAGACATGTGATGTGTATGGATGGACTGAGAGAGAAAATAGGTATAAGAGGAATCAGATGTAGTGTGTAGGAGAGGAGACTGTGTTGGTATAGACATGTGATGTGTATGGATGAACTGGGAAAGAAACTAAGTATAAGAGAAATCAGATGTAGTGTGTAGGAGAGGAGACTGTTGGTATAGACATGTGATGTGTATGGATGGAAACAGAAACTAGGTATGAGAGGAATCAGATGTAGTGTGTAGGAGAGGAGACTGCGTTGGTATAGACATATGATGTGTATGGATGAACTGGGAGAGAAACTAGGTATAAGAGGAATCAGATGTAGTGTGTAGGAGAGGAGACTGTATTGGTATAGACATGTGATGTGTATGGATGGAGAGAGAAACTACGTATAAGAGGAATCAGATGTAGTGTGTAGGAGAGGAGACTGTGTTTGTATAGACATGTGATGTGTATGGATGAACTGGGAAAGAAACTAAGTATAAGAGAAATCAGATGTAGTGTGTAGGAGAGGAAACTGTGTTGGTATAGACATGTGATGTGTATGAATTAACTGAGAGAGAAACTAGGTATAAGAGGAATCAGATAGAGAAGACTGTGTTGGTATAGACATGTGATGTGTATGGATGGACTGAGAGAGAAACTAGGTATAAGAGGAATCAGATGTAGTGTGTAGGAGAGGAGACTGTGTTGGTATAGACATGTGATGTGTATGGATGGACTGAGAGAGAAAATAGGTATAAGAGGACTAAGATGTAGTGTGTAGGAGAGGAGACTTTGTTGGTATAGACATGTGATGTGTATGCATGGACTGAGAGTGAAACTATGTATAAGAGGAATCAGATGTAGAGTGTAGGAGAGGAGACTATGTTGGTATAGACATGTGATGTTTATGGATGAACTGAGAGAGAAACTAGGTATAAGAGGAATCAGATGTAGTGTGTAGGAGAGGAGACTGTGTTGGTATAGACATGTGATGTGTATGGATGATTTGGGAGAGAAACTAGGTATAAGAGGAATCAGATGTAGTGTGTAGGAGAGGAGACTGTGTTGGTATAGACATGTGATGTGTATGGATGAACTGAGAGAGAAACTAGGTATAAGAGGAATCAGATGTAGTGTGTAGGAGAGGAGACTGTGTTGGTATAGACATGTGATGTGTATGGATGAATTGGGAGAGAAACTAGGTATAAGAGGAATCAGATGTAGTGTGTAGGAGAGGAGACTGTTGGTATAGACATGTGATGTGTATGGATGGAAACAGAAACTAGGTATGAGAGGAATCAGATGTAGTGTGTAGGAGAGGAGACTGCGTTGGTATAGACATATGATGTGTATGGATGAACTGGGAGAGAAACTAGGTATAAGAGGAATCAGATGTAGTGTGTAGGAGAGGAGACTGTATTGGTATAGACATGTGATGTGTATGGATGGAGAGAGAAACTACGTATAAGAGGAATCAGATGTAGTGTGTAGGAGAGGAGACTGTGTTTGTATAGACATGTGATGTGTATGGATGAACTGGGAAAGAAACTAAGTATAAGAGAAATCAGATGTAGTGTGTAGGAGAGGAAACTGTGTTGGTATAGACATGTGATGTGTATGAATTAACTGAGAGAGAAACTAGGTATAAGAGGAATCAGATGTAGGAGAGGAGACTGTGTTGGTATAGACATGTGATGTGTATGGATGGACTGAGAGAGAAACTAGGTATAAGAGGAATCAGATGTAGTGTGTAGGAGAGGAGACTGTGTTGGTATAGACATGTGATGTGTATGGATGTACTGAGAGAGAAAATAGGTATAAGAGGACTAAGATGTAGTGTGTAGGAGAGGAGACTTTGTTGGTATAGACATGTGATGTGTATGCATGGACTGAGAGTGAAACTATGTATAAGAGGAATCAGATGTAGAGTGTAGGAGAGGAGACTATGTTGGTATAGACATGTGATGTTTATGGATGAACTGAGAGAGAAACTAGGTATAAGAGGAATCAGATGTAGTGTGTAGGAGAGGAGACTGTGTTGGTATAGACATGTGATGTGTATGGATGGAGA
Organism: Eledone cirrhosa; assembly: GCA_964016885.1. NCBI lineage: Eukaryota > Metazoa > Mollusca > Cephalopoda > Octopoda > Eledonidae > Eledone > Eledone cirrhosa. The sequence continues at coordinate 419,710 of CAXHJY010000264.1, read as the reverse complement.
GAGAAACTAGGTATAAGAGGAATCATATGTAGTGTGTAGGAGAGGAGACTGCTGGTATAGACATGTGATGTGTATGGATGGACTGAGAGAGAAACTAGGTATAAGAGGAATGAGATGTAGGAGAGGAGACTGTGTTGGTATAGACATGTGATGTGTATGGATGAACTGAGAGAGAGACTAGGTATAAGAGGAATCAGATGTAGTGTGTAGGAGAGGAGAATGCGTTGGTATAGACATGTGATGTATATGGATGGAGAGAGAAACTAGGTATAAGAGGTATCAGATGTAGTGTGTAGGAGAGGAGACTGTTGGTATAGACATGTGATGTGTATGGATGAACTGGGAAAGAAACTAAGTATAAGAGAAATCAGATGTAGTGTGTAGGAGAGGAGACTGTGTTGGTATAGACATGTGATGTGTATGGATGGACTGAGAGAGAAAATAGGTATAAGAGGAATCAGATGTAGTGTGTAGGAGAGGAGACTTTGTTGGTATAGACATGTGATGTGTATGCATGGACTGAGAGTGAAACTATGTATAAGAGGAATCAGATGTAGAGTGTAGGAGAGGAGACTATGTTGGTATAGACATGTGATGTTTATGGATGAACTGAGAGAGAAACTAGGTATAAGAGGAATCAGATGTAGTGTGTAGGAGAGGAGACTGTGTTGGTATAGACATGTGATGTGTATGGATGAATTGGGAGAGAAACTAGGTATAAGAGGAATCAGATGTAGTGTGTAGGAGAGGAGACTATGTTGCTATAGACATGTGATGTGTATGGATGAACTGAGAGAGAAACTAGGTATAAGAGGAATCAGATGTAGTGTGTAGGAGAGGAGACTGTTGGTATAGACATGTGATGTGTATGGATGAATTGGGAGAGAAACTAAGTATAAGAGAAATCAGATGTAGTGTGTAGGAGAGGAAACTGTGTTGGTATAGACATGTGATGTGTATGAATGAACTGAGAGAGAAACTAGGTATAAGAGGAATCAGATGTAGGAGAGGAGACTGTGTTGGTATAGACATGTGATGTGTATGAATGAACTAAGAGAGAAACTAGGTATAAAAGGAATCAGATGTAGTGTGTAGGAGAGGAGACTGTGTTGGTATAGACATGTGATGTGTATGGATGAACTGAGAGAGAAACTAGGTATAAGAGGAATCAGATGTAGAGTGTAGGAGAGGAGACTGCGTTGGTATAGACATGTGATGTGTATGGATGAACTGAGAGAGAAACTAGGTATAAGAGGTATCAGATGTAGTGTGTAGGAGAGGAGACTGTTGGTATAGACATGTGATGTGTATGGATGAACTGGGAGAAACTAGGTATAAAAGGAATCAGATGTAGTGTGTAGGAGAGGAGACTGTGTTTGTATAGACATGTGATGTGTATGGATGGACTGAGAGAGAAACTAGGTATAAGAGGAATGAGATGTAGGAGAGGAGACTGTGTTGGTATAGACATGTGATGTGTATGGATGAACTGAGAGAGAGACTAGGTATAAGAGGAATCAGATGTAGTGTGTAGGAGAGGAGAATGCGTTGGTATAGACATGTGATGTGTATGGATGGAGAGAGAAACTAGGTATAAGAGGTATCAGATGTAGTGTGTAGGAGAGGAGACTGTTGGTATAGACATGTGATGTGTATGGATGAACTGGGAAAGAAACTAAGTATAAGAGAAATCAGATGTAGTGTGTAGGAGAGGAGACTGTGTTGGTATAGACATGTGATGTGTATGGATGGACTGAGAGAGAAAATAGGTATAAGAGGAATCAGATGTAGTGTGTAGGAGAGGAGACTTTGTTGGTATAGACATGTGATGTGTATGCATGGACTGAGAGTGAAACTATGTATAAGAGGAATCAGATGTAGAGTGTAGGAGAGGAGACTATGTTGGTATAGACATGTGATGTTTATGGATGAACTGAGAGAGAAACTAGGTATAAGAGGAATCAGATGTAGTGTGTAGGAGAGGAGACTGTGTTGGTATAGACATGTGATGTGTATGGATGAATTGGGAGAGAAACTAGGTATAAGAGGAATCAGATGTAGTGTGTAGGAGAGGAGACTGTGTTGCTATAGACATGTGATGTGTATGGATGAACTGAGAGAGAAACTAGGTATAAGAGGAATCAGATGTAGTGTGTAGGAGAGGAGACTGTGTTGGTATAGACATGTGATGTGTATGGATGAATTGGGAGAGAAACTAGGTATAAGAGGAATCAGATGTAGTGTGTAGGAGAGGAGACTGTGTTGGTATAGACATGTGATGTGTATGGATGAACTGGGAAAGAAACTAAGTATAAGAGAAATCAGATGTAGTGTGTAGGAGAGGAGACTGTTGGTATAGACATGTGATGTGTATGGATGGAAACAGAAACTAGGTATGAGAGGAATCAGATGTAGTGTGTAGGAGAGGAGACTGCGTTGGTATAGACATATGATGTGTATGGATGAACTGGGAGAGAAACTAGGTATAAGAGGAATCAGATGTAGTGTGTAGGAGAGGAGACTGTATTGGTATAGACATGTGATGTGTATGGATGGAGAGAGAAACTACGTATAAGAGGAATCAGATGTAGTGTGTAGGAGAGGAGACTGTGTTTGTATAGACATGTGATGTGTATGGATGAACTGGGAAAGAAACTAAGTATAAGAGAAATCAGATGTAGTGTGTAGGAGAGGAAACTGTGTTGGTATAGACATGTGATGTGTATGAATTAACTGAGAGAGAAACTAGGTATAAGAGGAATCAGATGTAGGAGAGGAGACTGTGTTGGTATAGACATGTGATGTGTATGGATGGACTGAGAGAGAAACTAGGTATAAGAGGAATCAGATGTAGTGTGTAGGAGAGGAGACTGTGTTGGTATAGACATGTGATGTGTATGGATGGACTGAGAGAGAAAATAGGTATAAGAGGACTAAGATGTAGTGTGTAGGAGAGGAGACTTTGTTGGTATAGACATGTGATGTGTATGCATGGACTGAGAGTGAAACTATGTATAAGAGGAATCAGATGTAGAGTGTAGGAGAGGAGACTATGTTGGTATAGACATGTGATGTTTATAGATGAACTGAGAGAGAAACTAGGTGTAAGAGGAATCAGATGTAGTGTGTAGGAGAGGAGACTGTGTTGGTATAGACATGTGATGTGTATGGATGGAGAGAGAAACTAGGTATAAGAGGAATCATATGTAGTGTGTAGGAGAGGAGACTGCTGGTATAGACATGTGATGTGTATGGATGGACTGAGAGAGAAACTAGGTATAAGAGGAATGAGATGTAGGAGAGGAGACTGTGTTGGTATAGACATGTGATGTGTATGGATGAACTGAGAGAGAGACTAGGTATAAGAGGAATCAGATGTAGTGTGTAGGAGAGGAGAATGCGTTGGTATAGACATGTGATGTGTATGGATGGAGAGAGAAACTAGGTATAAGAGGTATCAGATGTAGTGTGTAGGAGAGGAGACTGTTGGTATAGACATGTGATGTGTATGGATGAACTGGGAAAGAAACTAAGTATAAGAGAAATCAGATGTAGTGTGTAGGAGAGGAGACTGTTGGTATAGACATGTGATGTGTATGGATGGACTGAGAGAGAAACTAGGTATAGAGACGTGCAACCAAGCGCATACTCTCCATCAGTCACCTACCATACTCTGAACGCCTTGCTTCCCTGGGCATGGATTCATTGAAGCTCCGACGTCTGGCAATGGACTTGGTGAATACCCACAAAGTTTTTAACCATCTCGCCAACTGCAACCCTGAGCGCCTCTTTGATCTCCATGTGTCTAACACACGTGGACATGCCTACAAGATAAGAAAACAGCACAGCTCCCATGACTTTCGGAGACATTTTTTCACGCTCAGAGTTGCTGAAGCATGGAACAAACTGCCTGCGTCAATTGTTAGCTGCCGAGACACTGCATCCTTTAAGACACTCATGCTTCCCAAAATACGCCAAAACTACACCTGATGTACCCCTTCCATACACATGCACACGTGTGTATCATGACTCGTGCACTGTTCATTTTACTGATGTTTGTGCATTGCCCTATGTACTGTACATGCACTTTTTTGATGAGTTGTGGTGCACCTGGGCACTGTGCACAATATTTCGTTATTGTTATTATATCATGACTCATACACTGTTTATTTTCCTGACATTTGTACATTATTCTATGTACTATACATGCACCTTTGATGAGTTGTAGTGCACCTGAGCACTGTACACAATAATTTCATTATTATTATTATTATAAGAGGAATCAGATGTAGGAGAGGAGACTGTGTTGGTATAGACATGTGATGTGTATGAATGAACTAAGAGAGAAACTAGGTATAAAAGGAATCAGATGTAGTGTGTAGGAGAGGAGACTGTGTTGGTATAGACATGTGATGTGTATGGATGAACTGAGAGAGAAACTAGGTATAAGAGGAATCAGATGTAGTGTGTAGGAGAGGAGACTGCGTTGGTATAGACATGTGATGTGTATGGATGAACTGAGAGAGAAACTAGGTATAAGAGGTATCAGATGTAGTGTGTAGGAGAGGAGACTGTTGGTATAGACATGTGATGTGTATGGATGAACTGGGAGAAACTAGGTATAAAAGGAATCAGATGTAGTGTGTAGGAGAGGAGACTGTGTTTGTATAGACATGTGATGTGTATGGATGGACTGAGAGAGAAACTAGGTATAAGAGGAATGAGATGTAGGAGAGGAGACTGTGTTGGTATAGACATGTGATGTGTATGGATGAACTGAGAGAGAAACTAGGTATAAGAGGAATCAGATGTAGTGTGTAGGAGAGGAGACTGCGTTGGTATAGACATGTGATGTGTATGGATGAACTGAGAGAGAAACTAGGTATAAGAGGTATCAGATGTAGTGTGTAGGAGAGGAGACTGTTGGTATAGACATGTGATGTGTATGGATGAACTGGGAGAAACTAAGTATAAAAGGAATCAGATGTAGTGTGTAGGAGAGGAGACTGTGTTTGTATAGACATGTGATGTGTATGGATGGACTGAGAGAGAAACTAGGTATAAGAGGAATGAGATGTAGGAGAGGAGACTGTGTTGGTATAGACATGTGATGTGTATGGATGAACTGAGAGAGAGACTAGGTATAAGAGGAATCAGATGTAGTGTGTAGGAGAGGAGAATGCGTTGGTATAGACATGTGATGTGTATGGATGGAGAGAGAAACTAGGTATAAGAGGTATCAGATGTAGTGTGTAAGAGAGGAGACTGTTGGTATAGACATGTGATGTGTATGGATGAACTGGGAAAGAAACTAAGTATAAGAGAAATCAGATGTAGTGTGTAGGAGAGGAGACTGTGTTGGTATAGACATGTGATGTGTATGGATGGACTGAGAGAGAAAATAGGTATAAGAGGAATCAGATGTAGTGTGTAGGAGAGGAGACTTTGTTGGTATAGACATGTGATGTGTATGCATGGACTGAGAGTGAAACTATGTATAAGAGGAATCAGATGTAGAGTGTAGGAGAGGAGACTATGTTGGTATAGACATGTGATGTTTATGGATGAACTGAGAGAGAAACTAGGTATAAGAGGAATCAGATGTAGTGTGTAGGAGAGGAGACTGTGTTGGTATAGACATGTGATGTGTATGGATGAATTGGGAGAGAAACTAGGTATAAGAGGAATCAGATGTAGTGTGTAGGAGAGGAGACTATGTTGCTATAGACATGTGATGTGTATGGATGAACTGAGAGAGAAACTAGGTATAAGAGGAATCAGATGTAGTGTGTAGGAGAGGAGACTGTGTTGGTATAGACATGTGATGTGTATGGATGAACTGGGAAAGAAACTAAGTATAAGAGAAATCAGATGTAGTGTGTAGGAGAGGAGACTGTTGGTATAGACATGTGATGTGTATGGATGGAAACAGAAACTAGGTATCAGAGGAATCAGATGTAGTGTGTAGGAGAGGAGACTGCGTTGGTATAGACATATGATGTGTATGGATGAACTGGGAGAGAAACTAGGTATAAGAGGAATCAGATGTAGTGTGTAGGAGAGGAGACTGTATTGGTATAGACATGTGATGTGTATGGATGGAGAGAGAAACTACGTATAAGAGGAATCAGATGTAGTGTGTAGGAGAGGAGACTGTGTTTGTATAGACATGTGATGTGTATGGATGAACTGGGAAAGAAACTAAGTATAAGAGAAATCAGATGTAGTGTGTAGGAGAGGAAACTGTGTTGGTATAGACATGTGATGTGTATGAATTAACTGAGAGAGAAACTAGGTATAAGAGGAATCAGATGTAGGAGAGGAGACTGTGTTGGTATAGACATGTGATGTGTATGGATGGACTGAGAGAGAAACTAGGTATAAGAGGAATCAGATGTAGTGTGTAGGAGAGGAGACTGTGTTGGTATAGACATGTGATGTGTATGGATGGACTGAGAGAGAAAATAGGTATAAGAGGACTAAGATGTAGTGTGTAGGAGAGGAGACTTTGTTGGTATAGACATGTGATGTGTATGCATGGACTGAGAGTGAAACTACGTATAAGAGGAATCAGATGTAGAGTGTAGGAGAGGAGACTATGTTGGTATAGACATGTGATGTTTATGGATGAACTGAGAGAGAAACTAGGTATAAGAGGAATCAGATGTAGTGTGTAGGAGAGGAGACTGTGTTGGTATAGACATGTGATGTGTATGGATGGAGAGAGAAACTAGGTATAAGAGGAATCATATGTAGTGTGTAGGAGAGGAGACTGCTGGTATAGACATGTGATGTGTATGGATGGACTGAGAGAGAAACTAGGTATAAGAGGAATGAGATGTAGGAGAGGAGACTGTGTTGGTATAGACATGTGATGTGTATGGATGAACTGAGAGAGAGACTAGGTATAAGAGGAATCAGATGTAGTGTGTAGGAGAGGAGAATGCGTTGGTATAGACATGTGATGTGTATGGATGGAGAGAGAAACTAGGTATAAGAGGTATCAGATGTAGTGTGTAGGAGAGGAGACTGTTGGTATAGACATGTGATGTGTATGGATGAACTGGGAAAGAAACTAAGTATAAGAGAAATCAGATGTAGTGTGTAGGAGAGGAGACTGTTGGTATAGACATGTGATGTGTATGGATGGACTGAGAGAGAAACTAGGTATAGAGACGTGCAACCAAGCGCATACTCTCCATCAGTCACCTACCATACTCTGAACGCCTTGCTTCCCTGGGCATGGATTCATTGAAGCTCCGACGTCTGACAATGGACTTGGTGAATACCCACAAAGTTTTTAACCATCTCGCCAACTGCAACCCTGAGCGCCTCTTTGATCTCCATGTGTCTAACACACGTGGACATGCCTACAAGATAAGAAAACAGCACAGCTCCCATGACTTTCGCAGACATTTTTTCACGCTCAGAGTTGCTGAAGCATGGAACAAACTGCCTGCGTCAATTGTTAGCTGCCGAGACACTGCATCCTTTAAGACACTCATGCTTCCCAAAATACGCCAAAACTACACCTGATGTACCCCTTCCATACACATGCACACGTGTGTATCATGACTCGTGCACTGTTCATTTTACTGATGTTTGTGCATTGCCCTATGTACTGTACATGCACTTTTTTGATGAGTTGTGGTGCACAATATTTCGTTATTGTTATTATATCATGACTCATACACTGTTTATTTTCCTGACATTTGTACATTATTCTATGTACTATACATGCACCTTTGATGAGTTGTAGTGCACCTGAGCACTGTACACAATAATTTCATTATTATTATTATTATAAGAGGTATCAGATGTAGGAGAGGAGACTGTGTTGGTATAGACATGTGATGTGTATGAATGAACTAAGAGAGAAACTAGGTATAAGAGGAATCAGATGTAATGTGTAGAAGAGGAGACTGCGTTGATATAGACATGTGATGTGTATGGATGGACTGAGAGAGAGACTAGGTATAAGAGGAATCAGATGTAGTGTGTAGGAGAGAAGACTGTGTTGGTATAGACATGTGATGTGTATGGATGGAGAGAGAAACTAGGTATAAGAGGAATCAGATGTAGTGTGTAGGAGAGGAGACTGTGTTGGTATAGACATATGATGTGTATGGATGAACTGAGAGAGAAACTAGGTATAAGAGGAATCAGATGTAGTTAGTAGGAGAGAAGACTGTGTTGCTATAGACATGTGATGTGTATGGATGAACTGAGAGAGAGACTAGGTATAAGAGGAATCAGATGTAATGTGTAGGAGAGGAGACTGCGTTGGTATAGACATGTGATGTGTATGGATGGAGAGAGAAACTAGGTATAAGAGGTATCAGATGTAGTGTGTATGAGAGGAGACTGTTGGTATATTCATGTGATGTGTATGGATGAACTGAGAGAAACTAGGTATAAAAGGAATCAGATGTAGTGTGTAGGAGAGGAGACTGTGTTGGTATTGACATGTAATGTGTATGGATGGAGAGAGAAACTAGGTATCAGAGGAATCAGATGTAGAGTGTAGGAGAGGAAACTGTGTTGGTATAGACATGTGATGTGTATGGATGAACTGGGAAAGAAACTAAGTATAAGAGAAATCAGATGTAGTGTGTAGGAGAGGAGACTGTGTTGGTATAGACATGTGATGTGTATGAATGAACTGAGAGAGAAACTAGGTATAAGAGGAATCAGATGTAGGAGTGGAGACTGTGTTGGTATAGACATGTGATGTGTATGAATGAACTAAGAGAGAAACTAGCTATAAGAGGAATCAGATGTAATGTGTAGGAGAGGAGACTGCGTTGGTATAGACATGTGATGTGTATGGATGAACTGGGAGAAACTAGGTATAAAAGGAATCTGATGTAGTGTGTAGGAGAGGAGACTGTGTTTGTATAGACATGTGATGTGTATGGATGAACTGGGAGAGAAACTAGGAATAAGAGGAATCAGATGTAGTGTGTAGGAGAGAAGACTTTTGGTATAGACATGTGATGTGTATGGATGGACTGAGAGAGAAACTAGGTATAAGAGGAATCAGATGTAGTGTGTAGGAGAGGAGACTGTGTTGGTATAGACATTTGATGTGTATGGATAGAGAGAGAAACTAGGTATAAGAGGAATCATATGTAGTGTGTAGGAGAGGAGACTGCTGGTATAGACATGTGATGTGTATGGATGGACTGAGAGAGAAACTAGGTATAAGAGGAATCAGATGTAGGAGAGGAGACTGTGTTGGTATAGACATGTGATGTGTATGGATGAACTGAGAGAGAAACTAGGTATAAGAGGAATCAGATGTAGTGTGTAGGAGAGGAGACTGCGTTGGTATAGACATGTGATGTGTATGGATGAACTGAGAGAGAAACTAGGTATAAGAGGTATCAGATGTAGTGTGTAGGAGAGGAGACTGTTGGTATAGACATGTGATGTGTATGGATGAACTGGGAGAAACTAGGTATAAAAGGAATCAGATGTAGTGTGTAGGAGAGGAGACTGTGTTTGTATAGACATGTGATGTGTATGGATGAACTGGGAGAGAAACTAGGTGTAAGAGGAATCAGATGTAGTGTGAGGGAGAGAAGACTGTTGGTATAGACATGTGATGTGTATGGATGGAGAGAGAAACTAGGTATAAGAGGAATCAGATGTAGTGTGTAGGAGAGGAGACTGATGGTATAGACATGTGATGTGTATGGATGAACTGGGAGAGAAACTAGGTATAAGAGGAATCAGATGTAGCGTGTAGGGGAGGAGACTGTTGGTATAGACATGTGCTGTGTATGGATGAACTGAGAGAGAAACTAGGTATAAGAGGAAATAGATGTAGGAGAGGAGACTGTGTTGGTATAGACATGTGATGTGTATGGTTGGAGAGAGAAACGAGGTATAACAGGAATCAGATGTAGTGTGTGGGAGAGGAGACTGTTGGTATAGACATGTGATGTGTATGGATGAACTGAGAGAAACTAGGTATAAAAGGAATCAGATGTAGTGTGTAGGAGAGGAGACTGTTGGTATAGACATGTGATGTGTATGGATGGAGAGAGAAAGTAGGTATAAGAGGAATCAGATGTAGTGTGTAGGAGAGGAGACTGTTGGTATAGACATGTAATGTATATGGATGAACTGGGAGAGAAACTAGATATAAGAGGAATCAGGTGTAGTGTGTAGGAGAGGAGACTGTGTTGGTATAGACATGTGATGTGTATGGATGAACTGGGAGAGAAACTAGGTATAAGAGGAATCAGATGTAGGAGAGGAGACTGTTGGTATAGACATGTGATGTGAATGGTTGAACTAAGATAGAAACTAGGTATAAGAGGAATCAGATGTAATGTGTAGGAGAGGAGACTGTGTTGGTATAGACATGTGATGTGTATGGATGGACTGAGAGCGGAAAAATAACCACCCCAAAAGTGCAATCTGGGAAACTTCAGCGGTCCGACTTGCCAGGAAAGAACGTCGGAACGCTGAACGGGAATATAAACTGCATAGATCAGATGCCAACAGAAAAAAGCGGAATAAATCTTCTAACCATTTCAAGCAAGTGACAAAGAAGGCAGTGCTTGAATTTGAACAGTGCATCGCAACCAATCCTGACAGTAAGGTGTTCTGGAAATATGTTCATTCAAAGCAGAGACCTCACTCTCCAGTTGGTCCTCTTCGCAATCCCCACACAAGCTAGATCACTGACGATCCCAAGGAATGCGCAGAACTCATTGCTGAGTGCTATGCAAGTATTTTTACTGTTGAAAACCAGAATGTACCATCTCCACCATCTCTAACATCAAATTCCATAACAACTATGGAATTTACACCTGCAATGTTGCGACGTCACCTTAAGAATAAGCGCAACTATGCCTCCCCTGGTCTTGATGGTGTGACATACCTGCTTCTCAAACGTGGCGGGGATTTCCTTTTGCGCCAGCTTTCTTTTTTCTTTCAATACTGTCTCAGCAATGGTGCTACTCCGGAGCAGTGGAAAACTGCCAGTGTCATTCCCCTGTTCAAAAAGGGCAACCGCATGTCACCTGTCAACTATCGTCCAGTCAGTCTTACTAGCTGTATGGCCAAACTGATGGAATCCTGTGTCAGAGAAACACTTTGGAACTTCTGGAGCTCTCACAGCCTCATCCGGCCCTCACAGTTTGGATTTATCCCTAACTCCAGCTGCTGTGATCAGCTTATCGAGTTCCTTGAGGATATCACCCGGATCACTGACAGCGGCTCATGGGTGGATGTTGTTTACCTTGACTTTGCTAAGGCTTTTAATTCTGTGCCACACAAAAGACTTATGGCAAAACTCTCTGCAATGGGTGTGAGGGATGATCTTTTCGACTGGCTGAAATCCTTCATTCTCAGCCGAAAGGAAGTAGTCACGGTTCTAGGACAGCATTCTTCACCATATGAGATGTCATCTGGTGTACCACAGGGATCTGTTCTTGGTCCTCTTTTGTTTGTGGCATATATTAATGACATAGATGCCAACTTACAGAATGCCACGGTACTAAAATATGCAGATGACATCAAGCTGTACCTTGAAATCAAAAGGACTGATCTTGAAATTTACAACTCTTTCCTACAATCAGACCTGGACACAATGCAGCAATGGATCACAGACTGGCAACTGAAGCTGGCTGTGGACAAGTGTACCACCATGCATTTTGGAAGGAAAAATCCAGCGTCCACATACTCCCTCCACAACACTGACATCAAAAAGTCCTCTTGTGAACGTGACCTGGGCATTACTGTCAGCAACGATTTGCGTTGGACAAAGCATGTCTCTAAGATTGTCAAGAAGGCCGAGGGTGTCTTGGCATCACTCAGCAAGACCTTTGTTAGCCGCTCTCCAGCCATCTATTTAAAACTGTATACAGCTATGGTGCGACCACACTTGGAATTCGCATCATCAGTCTGGAACCCCTATCTTACTCGGAACATTGACCTCCTGGAAACTGTTCAGAGACGTGCAACCAAGCGCATACCCTCCATCAGACACCTACCATACTCTGAACGCCTTGCTTCCCTGGGCATGGATTCATTAAAGCTCCGACGTCTGGCAATGGACTTGGTGAATAGCCACAAAGTTTTTAACCATCTCGCCAACTGCAACCCTGAGCGCCTCTTTGATCTCCATGTGTCTAACACACGTGGACATGCCTACAAGATAAGAAAACAGCACAGCTCCCATGACTTTCGCAGACATTTTTTCACACTCAGAGTTGCTGAAGCATGGAACAAACTGCCTGCGTCAATTGTTAGCTGCCGAGACACTGCATCCTTTAAGACACTCATGCTTCCCGAAATACGCCAAAACTGCACCTGATGTACCCCTTCCATACACATGCACACATGTGTGTATCATGACTCGTGCACTGTTCATTTTACTGATGTTTGTGCATTGCCCTATGTACTGTACATGTACTTTTTTGATGAGTTGTGGTGCACCTGGGCACTGTACACAATATTTCATTATTGTTATTGTTATTATATCATGACTCATACACTGTTTATTTTCCTGACATTTGTACATTATTCTATGTACTATACATGCACCTTTGATGAGTTGTAGTGCACCTGAGCACTGTACACAATAATTTAATTATTGTTATTTAAACTAGGTATACGAGGAATCAGATGTAGTGTGTAGGAGAGGAGTCTGTGTTAGTATAGACATGTGATGTGTATGGATGGACTGAGAGAGAAACTAGGTATGAGAGGAATCAGATGTAGTGTGTAGGAGAGGAGACTGTGTTGGTATAGACATGTGATGTGTATGGATGGAGAGAGAAACTAGGTATCAGAGGAATCAGATGTAGTGTGTATGAGAGGAGACTGCGTTGGTATAGACATGTGATGTGTATGGATGGAGAGAGAAACTAGGTATAAGAGGTATCAGATGTAGTGTGTAGGAGAGGAGACTGTGTTGGTATAGACATGTGATGTGTATGGATGGACTGAGAGAGAAACTAGGTATAAGAGGAATCAGATGTAGTGTGTAGGAGAGGAGACTGTGTTGGTATAGACATGTGATGTGTATGGATGAACTGGGAGAAAAACTAAGTATAAGAGGAATCAGATGTAGTGTGTAGGAGAGGAGACTGTGTTGGTATAGACATGTGATGTGTATGGATGGAGAGAGAAACTAGGTAAGAGAGGAATCAGATATAGTGTGTAGGAGAGGAGACTGTGTTGGTATAGACATATGATGTGTATGGATGAAGTGAGAGAGAAACTAGGTATAAGAGGAATCAGATGTAGTGTGTAAGAGAGGAGACTGTTGGTATAGACATGTGATGTGTATGGATGGACTGAGAGAGAAACTAGATATAAGAGGAATCAGATGTAGTGTGTAGGAGAGGAGACTGTGTTGGTATAGACATGTGATGTGTATGAATGAACTAAGAGAGAAACTATGTATAAGAGGAATCAGATGTAATGTGTAGGAGAGGAGACTGTGTTGGTATAGACATGTGATGTGTATGGATGGACTGAGAGAGAAACTAGGTATAAGAGGAATCAGATGTAGGAGAGGAGACTGTGTTGGTATACACATGTGATGTGTATGAATGAACTAAGAGAAACTGTATAAGAGGAATCAGATGTAATGTGTAGGAGAGGAGACTGTGTTGGTATAGACATGTGATGTGTATGGATGGACTGAGAGAGAAACTAGGTATAAGAGGAATCAGATGTAGTGTGTAGGAGAGGAGACTGTGTTGGTATAGACATGTGATGTGTATGGATGGACTGAGAGAGAAACTAGGTATAAGAGGAATCAGATGTAGGAGAGGAGACTGTGTTGGTATAGACATGTGATGTGTATGGATGAACTGAGAGAGAAACTAGGTATAAGAGGAATCAGATGTAGTGTGTAGGAGAGGAGACTGTTGGTATAGACATGTAATGTGTATGGATGGAGAGAGACACTAGGTATAAGAGGAATCAGATGTAGTGTGTATGAGAGGAGACTGCGTTGGTATAGACATGTGATGTGTATGGATGGAGAGAGAAACTAGGTATAAGAGGTATCAGATGTAGTGTGTAGGAGAGGAGACTGTTGGTATAGACATGTGATGTGTATGGATGGAGAGAGAAACTAGGTATAAGAGGAATCAGATGTAGTGTGTAGGAGAGGAGACTGTGTTGGTATAGTCATGTGATGTGTATGGATGAACTGGGAGAGAAACTAGGTATAAGAGGAATCAGATGTAGAGTGTAGGAGAGGAGACTGTGTTGGTATATAACATGTGATGTGTATGGATGGAGATGGAAACTAGGTATAAGAGGAATCAGATGTAGTGTGAAGGAGAGGAGACTGTGTTGGTATAGACATGTGATGTGTATGGATGGAGAGAGAAACTAGGTATAAGAGGAATCAGATGTAGTGTGTAGGAGAGGAGACTGTATTGGTATAGACACGTGATGTGTATCGATGGAGAGAGAAACTAGGTATGAGAGGAATTATCTGTAGTGTGTAGGAGAGAAGACTGTGTTGGTATAGACTTGTGATGTGTATGGATGGAGAGAGAAACTAGGTATAAGAGGAATCATATGTAGTGTGTAGGAGAGGAGACTGCTCGTATAGACATGTGATGTGTATGGATGGACTGAGAGAGAAACTAGGTATAAGAGGAATCAGATGTAGGAGAGGAGACTGTGTTGGTATAGACATGTGATGTGTATGGATGAACTGAGAGAGAAACTAGGTATAAGAGGAATCAGATGTAGTGTGTAGGAGAGGAGACTGTTGGTATAGTCATGTGATGTGTATGGATGAACTGAGAGAAACTAGGTATAAAAGGAATCAGATGTAGTGTGTAGGAGAGGAGACTGTGTTGGTATAGACATGTGATGCGTATGGATGAACTGGGAAAGAAACTAAGTATAAAAGGAATCAGATGTAGTGTGTAGGAGAGGAGACTGTGTTGGTATAGACATGTGATGTGTATGGATGAACTGGGAAAGAAACTAAGTATAAGAGAAATCAGATGTAGTGTGTAGGAGAGGAGACTGTTGGTATAGACATGTGATGTGTATGGTTGAACTAAGAGAGAAACTAGGTATAAGGGGAATCAGATGTAGTGTGTAGGAGAGGAGTCTGTGTTGGTATAGACATGTGATGTGTATGGATGGAGACAGAAACTAGGTATGAGAGGAATCAGATGTAGTGTGTTGGAGAGGAGACTGCGTTGGTATAGACATATGATGTGTATGGATGAACTGGGAGAGAAACTAGGTATAAGAGGAATCAGATGTAGTGTGTAGGAGAGGAGACTGTATTGGTATAGACATGTGATGTGTATGGATGGAGAGAGAAACTATGTATAAGAGGAATCAGATGTAGTGTGTAGGAGAGGAGACTGTGTTTGTATAGACATGTGATGTGTATGGATGAACTGGGAAAGAAACTAAGTATAAGAGAAATCAGATGTAGTGTGTAGGAGAGGAAACTGTGTTGGTATAGACATGTGATGTGTATGAATGAACTGAGAGAGAAACTAGGTATAAGAGGAATCAGATGTAGGAGAGGAGACTGTGTTGGTATAGACATGTGATGTGTATGGATGGACTGAGAGAGAAAATAGGTATAAGAGGAATCAGATGTAGTGTGTAGGAGAGGAGACTTTGTTGGTATAGACATGTGATGTGTATGCATGGACTGAGAGTGAAACTATGTATAAGAGGAATCAGATGTAGAGTGTAGGAGAGGAGACTGTATTGGTATAGACATGTGATGTGTATGGATGGAGAGAGAAACTAGGTATAAGAGGAATCATATGTAGTGAGTAGGAGAGGAGACTGCTGGTATAGACATGTGATGTGTATGGATGGACTGAGAGAGAAACTAGGTATAAGAGGAATGAGATGTAGGAGAGGAGACTGTGTTGGTATAGACATGTGATGTGTATGGATGGAGAGAGAAACTAGGTAGTGTGTAGGAGAGGAGACTGCTGGTATAGACATGTGATGTGTATGGATGGACTGAGAGAGAAACTAGGTATAAGCGGAATGAGATGTAGGAGAGAAGACTGTGTTGGTATAGACATGTGATGTGTATGGATGAACTGAGAGAGAAACTAGGTATAAGAGGAATCAGATGTAGTGTGTAGGAGAGGAGAATGCGTTGGTATAGACATGTGATGTGTATGGATATAGAGAGAAACTAGGTATAAGAGGTATCAGATGTAGTGTGTAGGAGAGGAGACTGTTAGTATAGACATGTGATGTGTATGGATGAACTGGGAGAAACTAGGTATAAAAGGAATCAGATGTAATGTGTAGGAGAGGAGACTGTGTTTGTATAGACATGTGATGTGTATGGATGAACTGGGAAAGAAACTAAGTATAAGAGAAATCAGATGTAGTGTGTAGGAGAGGAGACTGTGTTGGTATAGACATGTGATGTGTATGGATGGACTGAGAGAGAAACTAGGTATAGGGACGTGCAACCAAGCGTATACTCTCCATCAGACACCTACCATACTCTGAACGCCTTGCTTCCCTGGGCATGGATTCATTGAAGCTCCGACGTCTGGCAATGGACTTGGTGAATACCCACAAAGTTTTTAACTATCTCGCCAACTGCAACCCTGAGCGCCTCTTTGATCTCCATGTGTCTAACACACGTGGACATGCCTACAAGATAAGAAAACAGCACAGCTCCCATGACTTTCGCAGACATTTTTTCACGCTCAGAGTTGCTGAAGCATGGAACAAACTGCCTGCGTCAATTGTTAGCTGCCGAGACACTGCATCCTTTAAGACACTCATGCTTCCCAAAATACGCCAAAACTACACCTGATGTACCCCTTCCATACACATGCACACGTGTGTATCATGACTCGTGCACTGTTCATTTTACTGATGTTTGTGCATTGCCCTATGTACTGTACATGCACTTTTTTGATGAGTTGTGGTGCACCTGGGCACTGTGCACAATATTTCGTTATTGTTATTATATCATGACTCATACACTGTTTATTTTCCTGACATTTGTACATTATTCTATGTACTATACATGCACCTTTGATGAGTTGTAGTGCACCTGAGCACTGTACACAATAATTTCATTATTATTATTATTATAAGAGGAATCAGATGTAGGAGAAGAGACTGTGTTGGTATAGACATGTGATGTGTATGAATGAACTAAGAGAGAAACTAGGTATAAAAGGAATCAGATGTAATGTGTAGGAGAGGAGACTGCGTTGATATAGACATGTGATGTGTATGGATGGACTGAGAGAGAGACTAGGTATAAGAGGAATCAGATGTAGTGTGTAGGAGAGAAGACTGTGTTGGTATAGACATGTGATGTGTATGGATGGAGAGAGAAACTAGGTATAAGAGGAATCAGATGTAGTGTGTAGGAGAGGAGACTGTGTTGGTATAGACATATGATGTGTATGGATGAACTGAGAGAGAAACTAGGTATAAGAGGAATCAGATGTAGTTAGTAGGAGAGAAGACTGTGTTGCTATAGACATGTGATGTGTATGGATGAACTGAGAGAGAGACTAGGTATAAGAGGAATCAGATGTAGTGTGTATGAGAGGAGACTGTTGGTATAGTCATGTGATGTGTATGGATGAACTGAGAGAAACTAGGTATAAAAGGAATCAGATGTAGTGTGTAGGAGAGGAGACTGTGTTGGTATTGACATGTGATGTGTATGGATGGAGAGAGAAAATAGGTATCAGAGGAATCAGATGTAGAGTGTAGGAGAGGAGACTGTGTTGGTATAGACATGTGATGTGTATGGATGAACTGGGAAAGAAACTAAGTATAAGAGAAATCAGATGTAGTGTGTAGGAGAGGAGACTGTGTTGGTATAGACATGTGATGTGTATGAATGAACTGAGAGAGAAACTAGGTATAAGAGGAATCAGATGTAGGAGTGGAGACTGTGTTGGTATAGACATGTGATGTGTATGAATGAACTAAGAGAGAAACTAGGTATAAGAGGAATCAGATGTAATGTGTAGGAGAGGAGACTGCGTTGGTATAGACATGTGATGTGTATGGATGGAGAGAGAAACTAGGTATAAGAGGAATCAGATGTAGTGTGTAGGAGAGGAGACTGTGTTGGTATAGACATGTGATGTGTATGGATGGAGAGAGAAACTAGGTATAAGAGGAATCATATGTAGTGTGTAGGAGAGGAGACTGCTGGTATAGACATGTGATGTGTATGGATGGACTGAGAGTGAAACTAGGTATAAGAGGAATGAGATGTAGGAGAGGAGACTGTTGGTATAGACATGTGATGTGTATGGATGAACTGAGAGAGAAACTAGGTATAAGAGGAATCAGATGTAGTGTGTAGGAGAGGAGAATGCGTTGGTATAGACATGTGATGTGTATGGATGGAGAGAGAAACTAGGTATAAGAGGAATCAGATGTAGTGTGTAGGAGAGAAGACTGTATTGGTATAGACATGTGATGTGTATGGATGAACTGGGAGAGAAACTAGGTATAAGAGGAATCACATGTAGCGTGTAGGAGAGGAGACTGTGTTGGTATAGACATGTGATGTGTATGGATGAACTGAGAGAGAAAGTAGCTATAAGAGGAATCAGATGTTGTGTGTAGGAGAGGAGACTGTGTTGGTATAGACATGTGATGTGTATGGATGGAGAGAGAAACTAGGTATAAGAGGAATCAGATATAGTGTGTAGGAGAGGAGACTGTGTTGGTATAGAAATGTGATGTGTATGGATGAACTGAGAGAGAAACTAGGTATAAGAGGAATCAGATGTAGAGTGTAGGAGATGAGACCGTGTTGGTATAGACATGTGATGTGTATGGATGGAGAGAGAAACTAGGTATAAGAGGAATCAGATGTAGTGTGTATGAGAGGAGACTGTGTTGGTATAGACATGTGGTGTGTATGGATGGACAGAGAGAGAAACTAGGTATAAGAGGAATCAGATGTAGGGTGTAGGAGAGGAGACTGTGTTTGTATAGACATGTGATGTGTATGGATGAACTGGGAAAGAAACTAAGTATAAGAGGAATCAGATGTAGTGTGTAGGAGAGGACACTGTGTTGGTATAGACATGTGATGTGTATGGATGAACTGAGAGAGAAAGTAGCTATAAGAGGAATCAGATGTAGTGTGTAGGAGAGGAGACTGTGTTGGTATAGACATGTGATGTGTATGGATGGAGAGAGAAACTAGGTATAAGAGGAATCAGATGTAGTGTGTAGGAGAGGAGACTGTGTTGGTATAGACATGTGATGTGTATGGATGAACTGAGAGAGAAACTAGGTATAAGAGGAATCAGATGTAGTGTGTAGCAGAGGACACTGTGTTGGTATAGACATGTGATGTGTATGGATGGAGAGAGAAACTAGGTATGAGAGGAATCAGATGTAGTGTGTAGGAGAGGAGACTGTGTTGGTATAGACATGTGATGTGTATGGATGGAGAGAGAAACTAGGTATAAGAGGAATCAGATGTAGTGTGTAGGAGAGGAGACTATGTTGGTATAGACATGTGATGTGTATGGATGAACTGAGAGAGAGACTAGGTATAAGAGGAATCAGATGTAGTGTGTAGGAGAGGAGACAGTGTTGGTATAGACATGTGATGTGTATGGATGGAGAGAGAAACTAGGTATAAGAGGAATCAGATGTAGTGTGTAGGAGAGGAGACTGCGTTGGTATAGACATGTGATGTGTATGGATGGAGAGAGAAACTAGGTATAAGAGGAATCAGATGTAGTGTGTAGGAGAGGAGACTGTGTTGGCATAGGCATGTGATGTGTATGGATGAACTGATAGAAAAACTAGGTATAAGAGGAATCAGATGTAGTGTGTAGGAGGGGAGACTGTGTTGGTATAGAGATGTGATGTGTATGGATGGACTGAGAGAGAAACTAGGTATGAGAGGAATCAGATGTAGTGTGTAGGAGAGGAGTTTGTGTTGGTATAGACATGTGATGTGTATGGATGGAGAGAGAAACTAGGTTTAAGAGGAATCAGATGTAGTGTGTAGGAGAGAAGACTGTGTTGGTATAGACATGTGATGTGTATGGATGGAGAGAGAAATTATGTATAAAAGGAATCAGATGTAGTGTGTAGGAGAGGAGACTGTGTTGGTATAGACATGTAATGTGTATGGATGGACTGAGAGAGAAACTAGGTATAAGAGGAATCAGATGTAGTGTGTATGAGAGGAGACTGTGTTGGTATATAACATGTGATGTGTATGGATGGACTGAGAGAGAAACTAGGTATAAGAGGAATCAGATGTCGTGTGTAGGAGAGAAGACTGTGTTGGTATAGACATGTGATGTGTATGGATGGACTGAGAGAGAAACTAGGTATAAGAGGAATCAGATGTCGTGTGTAGGAGAGAAGACTGTGTTGGTATAGACATGTGATGTGTATGGATGGACTGAGAGAGAATCTGGGTGTTAGAGGAATCAGATATAGAGTGTAGCAGAGGAGACTGTGTTGGTTTAGACATGTGATGTGTATGGATGGAGAGAGAGAGAAACTAGGTATAAGAGGAATCAGATGTAGTGTGTAGGAGAGGAGACTGTTGGTATAGACATGTGATGTATATGGATGAACTAGGTATAAGAGGAATCAGATGTAGCGTGTAGGAGAGGAGACTGTTGGTTTAGACATGTGCTGTGTATGGATGAACTGAGAGAGAAACTAGGTATAAGAGGAATCAGATGTAGTGTGTAGGAGAGGAGATTGTGTTGGTATAGACATGTGACGTGTATGGATGAACTGAGAGAGAAACTAGGTATAAGAGGAATCAGATGTAGTGTGTATGAGAGGAGACTGATGGTATAGACATGTGATGTGTATGGATGAACTGGGAGAGAAACTAGGTATAAGAGGAATCAGATGTAGTGTTTAGGAGAGGAGACTGTGTTGGTATAGACATGTGATGTGTATGGATGAACTGAGAGAGAAACTAGGTATAAGAGGAATCAGATGTAGTTTGTAGGAGAGGAGACTGTTGGTATAGACATGTGATGTGTATGGATGAACTGAAAGAGAAACTAGGTATGAGAGGAAATAGATGTAGGAGAGGAGACTGTGTTGGTATAGACATGTGATGTGTATGGTTGGAGAGAGAAACGAGGTATAAGAGGAATCAGATGTAGTGTGTAGGAGAGGAGACTGTTGGTATAGACATGTGATGTGTATGGATGAACTGAGAGAGAAACTAGGTATAAGAGGAATCAGATGTAGTGTGTATGAGAGGAGACTGTGTTGGTATAGACATGTGATGTGTATGGATGGACAGAGAGAGAAACTAGGTATAAGAGGAATCAGATGTAGGGTGTAGGAGAGGAGACTGTGTTTGTATAGACATGTGATGTGTATGGATGAACTGGGAAAGAAACTAAGTATAAGAGGAATCAGATGTAGTGTGTAGGAGAGGACACTGTGTTGCTATAGACATGTGATGTGTATGGATGGACTGAGAGAGAAAGTAGCTATAAGAGGAATCAGATGTAGTGTGTAGGAGAGGAGACTGTGTTGGTATAGACATGTGATGTGTATGGATGGAGAGAGAAACTAGGTATGAGAGGAATCAGATGTAGTGTGTAGGAGAGGAGACTGTGTTGGTATAGACATGTGATGTGTATGGATGAACTGAGAGAGAAACTAGGTATAAGAGGAATCAGATGTAGTGTGTAGCAGAGGACACTGTGTTGGTATAGACATGTGATGTGTATGGATGGAGAGAGAAACTAGGTATGAGAGGAATCAGATGTAGTGTGTAGGAGAGGAGACTGTGTTGGTATAGACATGTGATGTGTATGGATGGAGAGAGAAACTAGGTATAAGAGGAATCAGATGTAGTGTGTAGGAGAGGAGACTATGTTGGTATAGACATGTGATGTGTATGGATGAACTGAGAGAGAGACTAGGTATAAGAGGAATCAGATGTAGTGTGTAGGAGAGGAGACTGTGTTGGCATAGGCATGTGATGTGTATGGATGAACTGATAGAAAAACTAGGTATAAGAGGAATCAGATGTAGTGTGTAGGAGGGGAGACTGTGTTGGTATAGAGATGTGATGTGTATGGATGGACTGAGAGAGAAACTAGGTATGAGAGGAATCAGATGTAGTGTGTAGGAGAGGAGTTTGTGTTGGTATAGACATGTGATGTGTATGGATGGAGAGAGAAACTAGGTTTAAGAGGAATCAGATGTAGTGTGTAGGAGAGAAGACTGTGTTGGTATAGACATGTGATGTGTATGGATGGAGAGAGAAATTATGTATAAAAGGAATCAGATGTAGTGTGTAGGAGAGGAGACTGTGTTGGTATAGACATGTAATGTGTATGGATGAACTGGGAGAGAAACTAGGTATAAGAGGAATCAGATGTAGTGTGTAGGAGAGGAGACTGTGTTGGTATAGACATGTGATGTGTATGGATGGACTGAGAGAGAAACTAGGTATAAGAGGAATCAGATGTAGTGTGTATGAGAGGAGACAGTGTTGGTATATAACATGTGATGTGTATGGATGGACTGAGAGAGAAACTAGGTATAAGAGGAATCAGATGTCGTGTGTAGGAGAGGAGACTGTGTTGGTATAGACATGTGATGTGTATGGATGGACTGAGAGAGAATCTGGGTGTTAGAGGAATCAGATATAGAGTGTAGCAGAGGAGACTGTGTTGGTTTAGACATGTGATGTGTATGGATGGAGAGAGAGAGAAACTAGGTATAAGAGGAATCAGATGTAGCGTGTAGGAGAGGAGATTGTGTTGGTATAGACATGTGACGTGTATGGATGAACTGAGAGAGAAACTAGGTATAAGAGGAATCAGATGTAGTGTGTAGGAGAGGAGACTGATGGTATAGACATGTGATGTGTATGGATGAACTGGGAGAGAAACTAGGTATAAGAGGAATCAGATGTAGTGTTTAGGAGAGGAGACTGTGTTGGTATAGACATGTGATGTGTATGGTTGGAGAGAGAAACGAGGTATAAGAGGAATCAGATGTAGTGTGTAGGAGAGGAGACTGTTGGTATAGACATGTGATGTGTATGGATGAACTGAGAGAGAAACTAGGTATAAGAGGAATCAGATGTAGTGCGTAGGAGACTAGACTGTGTTGGTATAGACATGTGATGTGTATGGATGGAGAGAGAAGCTAGGTATAAGAGGAATCAGATGTAGAGTGTAGGGGAGGAGACTGTTGGTATAGACATGTAATGTGTATGGATGAACTGAGAGAGAAACTAGGTATAAGAGGAATCAGATGTAGTGTGTAGCAGAGGACACTGTGTTGGTATAGACATGTGATGTGTATGGATGGAGAGAGAAACTAGGTATGAGAGGAATCAGATGTAGTGTGTAGGAGAGGAGACTGTGTTGGTATAGACATGTGATGTGTATGGATGGAGAGAGAAACTAGGTATAAGAGGAATCAGATGTAGTGTGTAGGAGAGGAGACTATGTTGGTATAGACATGTGATGTGTATGGATGAACTGAGAGAGAGACTAGGTATAAGAGGAATCAGATGTAGTGTGTAGGAGAGGAGACAGTGTTGGTATAGACATGTGATGTGTATGGATGGAGAGAGAAACTAGGTATAAGAGGAATCAGATGTAGTGTGTAGGAGAGGAGACTGTGTTGGCATAGGCATGTGATGTGTATGGATGGAGAGAGAGAGAAACTAGGTATAAGAGGAACCAGATGTAGTGTGTAGGAGAGGAGACTGTTGGTATAGACATGTGATGTATATGGATGAACTAGGAGAGAAACTAGGTATAAGAGGAATCAGATGTAGCGTGTAGGAGAGGAGATTGTGTTGGTATAGACATGTGACGTGTATGGATGAACTGAGAGAGAAACTAGGTATAAGAGGAATCAGATGTAGTGTGTAGGAGAGGAGACTGATGGTATAGACATGTGATGTGTATGGATGAACTGGGAGAGAAACTAGGTATAAGAGGAATCAGATGTAGTGTTTAGGAGAGGAGACTGTGTTGGTATAGACATGTGATGTGTATGGTTGGAGAGAGAAACGAGGTATAAGAGGAATCAGATGTAGTGTGTAGGAGAGGAGACTGTTGGTATAGACATGTGATGTGTATGGATGAACTGAGAGAGAAACTAGGTATAAGAGGAATCAGATGTAGTGCGTAGGAGACTAGACTGTGTTGGTATAGACATGTGATGTGTATGGATGGAGAGAGAAGCTAGGTATAAGAGGAATCAGATGTAGAGTGTAGGGGAGGAGACTGTTGGTATAGACATGTAATGTGTATGGATGAACTGAGAGAGAAACTAGGTATAAGAGGAATCAGATGTAGTGTGTAGCAGAGGACACTGTGTTGGTATAGACATGTGATGTGTATGGATGGAGAGAGAAACTAGGTATAAGAGGAATCAGATGTAGTGTGTAGGAGAGGAGACTATGTTGGTATAGACATGTGATGTGTATGGATGAACTGAGAGAGAGACTAGGTATAAGAGGAATCAGATGTAGTGTGTAGGAGAGGAGACAGTGTTGGTATAGACATGTGATGTGTATGGATGGAGAGAGAAACTAGGTATGAGAGGAATCAGATGTAGTGTGTAGGAGAGGAGACTGTGTTGGTATAGACATGTGATGTGTATGGATGGAGAGAGAAACTAGGTATAAGAGGAATCAGATGTAGTGTGTAGGAGAGGAGACTATGTTGGTATAGACATGTGATGTGTATGGATGAACTGAGAGAGAGACTAGGTATAAGAGGAATCAGATGTAGTGTGTAGGAGAGGAGACAGTGTTGGTATAGACATGTGATGTGTATGGATGGAGAGAGAAACTAGGTATAAGAGGAATCAGATGTAGTGTGTAGGAGAGGAGACTGCGTTGGTATAGACATGTGATGTGTATGGATGGAGAGAGAAACTAGGTATAAGAGGAATCAGATGTAGTGTGTAGGAGAGGAGACTGTGTTGGCATAGGCATGTGATGTGTATGGATGAACTGATAGAAAAACTAGGTATAAGAGGAATCAGATGTTGTGTGTAGGAGGGGAGACTGTGTTGGTATAGAGATGTGATGTGTATGGATGGACTGAGAGAGAAACTAGGTATGAGAGGAATCAGATGTAGTGTGTAGGAGAGGAGTTTGTGTTGGTATAGACATGTGATGTGTATGGATGGAGAGAGAAACTAGGTTTAAGAGGAATCAGATGTAGTGTGTAGGAGAGAAGACTGTGTTGGTATAGACATGTGATGTGTATGGATGGAGAGAGAAATTATGTATAAAAGGAATCAGATGTAGTGTGTAGGAGAGGAGACTGTGTTGGTATAGACATGTAATGTGTATGGATGAACTGGGAGAGAAACTAGGTATAAGAGGAATCAGATGTAGTGTGTAGGAGAGGAGACTGTGTTGGTATAGACATGTGATGTGTATGGATGGACTGAGAGAGAAACTAGGTATAAGAGGAATCAGATGTAGTGTGTATGAGAGGAGACTGTGTTGGTATATAACATGTGATGTGTATGGATGGACTGAGAGAGAAACTAGGTATAAGAGGAATCAGATGTCGTGTGTAGGAGAGGAGACTGTGTTGGTATAGACATGTGATGTGTATGGATGGACTGAGAGAGAATCTGGGTGTTAGAGGAATCAGATATAGAGTGTAGCAGAGGAGACTGTGTTGGTTTAGACATGTGATGTGTATGGATGGAGAGAGAGAGAAACTAGATATAAGAGGAACCAGATGTAGTGTGTAGGAGAGGAGACTGTTGGTATAGACATGTGATGTATATGGATGAACTAGGAGAGAAACTAGGTATAAGAGGAATCAGATGTAGCGTGTAGGAGAGGAGATTGTGTTGGTATAGACATGTGACGTGTATGGATGAACTGAGAGAGAAACTAGGTATAAGAGGAATCAGATGTAGTGTGTAGGAGAGGAGACTGATGGTATAGACATGTGATGTGTATGGATGAACTGGGAGAGAAACTAGGTATAAGAGGAATCAGATGTAGTGTTTAGGAGAGGAGACTGTGTTGGTATAGACATGTGATGTGTATGGTTGGAGAGAGAAACGAGGTATAAGAGGAATCAGATGTAGTGTGTAGGAGAGGAGACTGTTGGTATAGACATGTGATGTGTATGGATGAACTGAGAGAGAAACTAGGTATAAGAGGAATCAGATGTAGTGCGTAGGAGACTAGACTGTGTTGGTACAGACATGTGATGTGTATGGATGGAGAGAGAAGCTAGGTATAAGAGGAATCAGATGTAGAGTGTAGGAGAGGAGACTGTTGGTATAGACATGTAATGTGTATGGATGAACTGAGAGAGAAACTAGGTATAAGAGGAATCAGATGTAGTGTATAGGAGAGGAGACTGTGTTGGTATAGACATGTGATGTGTATGGATGAACTAAGAGAGAAACTAGGTATAAGAGGAATCAGATGTAGTGTGTAGGAGAGGAGACTTTGTTGGTATAGACATGTGATGTGTATGGATGAACTGAGAGAGAAACTAGGTATAATAGGAATCAGATGTAGGAGAGGAGACTCTGTTGGTATAGACATGTGATGTGTATGGATGGAGAGAGAAACTAGGTATAAGAGGAATCAGATGTAGTGTGTATGAGAGGAGACTGTGTTGGTATAGATATGCGATGTGTATGGATGGACTGAGAGAGAAACTAGGTAGAAGAGGAATCAGATATAGTGTAGGAGAGGAGACTGTTGGTATAGACATGTGATGTGTATGGATGGACTGAAAGAGAAACTAGGTATAAGAGGAATTAGATGTAGTGTATAGGAGAGGAGACTGTGTTGCTATAGACATGTGATGTGTTTGTAGGATGACAGCAGTATAAAAGGGAACAGGACACTCAAAGTTGAAGGAAGCTATAGAGTAGGAAGGCATAGGAAGACTTGGGATCAGGTGATAAAAGCTGAACTTGCACAATTGGACCTCTCAAAGACAATGACACAGGGCATATCTCTGGCGTTATGTATTCGTACAGAAAACCCAACTTCCCATATGCACAGGTTGAAGCATACACTCTGTGTGCGCCACTTTGCTCTACCTACCTCTCCCCTGTCCTAACACCCCACACTTCACCCACCTTCCTACGCCACTACTAGATCTACATCTCCCATCCCTATGCACCTTCCTCGCTCCATCCCCTTGTCTACACTGTAAAGTTCTTTAATAATTCAAATCTTTACAGTAAGACATTGATATTAGTTCTGGTAAGTCCTTAATTTTCTAGGGGCCGTCCTGACATTTGGTGGCAATAGTGAAACTGGTCTTTTCTGGTATATTGATGACAAGGAGATTGTGTGAGAATTATATTGGTGGTTATATTTTGTGTTGGTCAGGGTTGGCCTAAATGACCTAAAAGACCATTGGTGAAGAGACAAAATAAGATTAAAGTGATAATGAAATGTTGGTGACACTTCATCATCATCATCATCATCATCATCATCATCGTTTAACGTCCATTTTCCACGTTAGCATGGGTCTGAACGGGAATTGTCCCACTTGAGGCAAGAGTGGTTGTCTTGCTCGTATAGGACTGTCTGGCAGGTTTTCTACAGCTGGATGCCCTTCCTAACACCAACCACATTTACAGTGTGGGGCTGGGAGGTTTTTACCGTGTTACCTACACGGCCACATTACAGCGTGGGCTGTGTGTTTTTTTTGTCGTGACACCTACACGACCTCATTTGTTTCGGACTGGATGTTGTGGTACCAACATAACTTTACATTTAAGGGGGTGGTGTGGATGTGGTGGGGGGTAGTGGGACGGGGGTGTATTTTTGTTAGAGGAGCCTACTGACTGTAGTAGGTTTCACTTTGTACTTAGGTAAGGCGGGTCTTCTGTATGACTGTAGCGCCAAAGATCTCGGTCCAGTGACATTGACTTGGAGAGGTGTAAGTGTGTGAGGTCGGAATTTATCAGCTCGTCCCAGGTTTTTCTAGGTCTGCCTACTCCGTGGCTATCGTCTATTTTTATTGCCCTGCACTTTTTTATACAGCTGTCGTCTTTCATGCGCATCACGTGACCATACCAACGTAGCCTTCTCTCGAGTAAACAACATCTGATCCCTCTTATTCCTAATTTCTCCCTTAGTTCGTTTATGCTTTGCCGTTCACGTATATTACTATTACACATCCAGCGGAGCATGCAAGCTTCGTATTTTACAAATGAGAAAGAAATGTTTTATGATAGGAGGCGGTGATTAAGTGATGTCATCTTTAGTGAAGAAACTATAAAATTAATGTTGAAAAGACAATAATAAGCTGGTTGGTGTTGGTGGAGGGCTTATAGGGATGTATGTACAAATGTGAAGTGAGTGTCATGAAAAATTGGAAACTCACACACATATATGTGTATATAGGTAGCTCAGGTGTAGGCAAATAGAATTTAATTTGAAGTTTATTTGAAAATTTTGAATGGGGTGAAGAGAAACAAAGTTGCTATGTTTATATCATTAGAAGTTTCATTAATAAATATTAGATTATAACAACTGAACTAGAATTATATACCAAATGGTGATAAATGAAGACTTGTTCAAAAGTTTATCGTCAGAAATAATATCTAAGATGATATTTTAAGTTTAATCAAATTATATGTGTGTGTGTATATATATATATATATGAAATTTCGTTTCATTCTATTCCATATATATATATATACACACATATAATTTGACTAAACTTAAAATAATATCTTAGATATTATTTCTGGTCATCTGCATACAGGAATTCCTGTGTGTGTGTGTGTGTGTGTGTATATATTTCTCTCTCTCTATATATATATATATACACACACAGGAATTCCTGTATGCAGATGACCTAACCCTTATAGCTGAATTAGAGAAG
The DNA here is from genome assembly GCA_964016885.1 of Eledone cirrhosa. NCBI lineage: Eukaryota > Metazoa > Mollusca > Cephalopoda > Octopoda > Eledonidae > Eledone > Eledone cirrhosa. Next base: position 390,854 of record CAXHJY010000264.1, on the reverse strand, counting down.
AAATTCCAAACCTGGAAACCTGACCTGGAATCAAAAGATCTTGTCAAAAACTAAAGTCCTAGTATGTAGAAAGGAAAACAGGGCCCATATTCCCCCTTGCTCAGTGTGCAAAAAAGGAGCAGGTAAAAATCCTGTCCTATCTCCCAAATGCAAGCCATAGGTACATAGATGTAGTGGGATCACAGACAGGCTATCAAAGAATATAGGTTTTATATGCAGCTGATGCACAGGTGCAGTAAATAGCAAGTAGAAGTAGTAGATAGTTTGTTACCGGGATGACCAAATTAGCAATGGAGGAGGGCATTCTGAAAGTACAGTAGCCAGAGTGAGAACGGGTTGGAGAAAGTTCAGGGAGCTAATACCGCTGGACACTTTGTGCTGAGGACCTAAGATTTGAAAGAAATAAAGCTTCCATGCTTCGATGGATGTGCAATACATGAATGGCAAAGCTTAAATGAATTGAGAGAGAAACTGGGCATAAGAGGGATCAGATGCAGTGTACAGGAGAGGGGATTGCATTGGTATGGATATGTGATACGTATGAAAGATGACAGCTGTATAAAAAGGTGCAAAGCGCTCAAAGTTGATGGAAGCTGTATAGTGGGCAGACCTAAAAGAACTTGGGATGAGGTGATAAAAGCTGATCTTGCGCAATTGTACCTCTCACAGGTGATGACACAGGACTGTATTCTCTCGCTTTATGTAGTAATACAGAAGATGCAGTATACATCATCTTCCTTCCCATCATGCCCCCCAAGCACTTCCCACCTTGTAATCCTCCTACACACGTCCTAACACATCACCCCTAGATCTACCTCCTCAATTCCCATGCATCTCGCCATCCAAGTCCCCAATCCATACTATAAAGTGGTAATCTTGGTGGCACAACAATGAATGCCCAGTCCACAATGTAAAGTAGTCAAGTAGGTGTCACAACAAAAAGTACCCAGTCCACACTGTAAAGTGGTCATGTAGGTGTCACAACAATGAATGCCCAGTCCACAATGTAAGGTAGTCAAGTAGGTGTCACAACAAAAAGTACCCAGTCCACACTGTAAAGTGGTCATGTAGGTGTCACAACAATGAGCGCCCAGTCCACACTGTAAAGTGGTCATGTAGGTGTCACAACAAAAAGTACCCAGTCCACACTGTAAAGTGGTCATGTAGGTGTCACAACAATGAGCGCCCAGTCCACACTGTAAAGTGGTCATGTAGGTGTCACAACAAAAAGTACCCAGTCCACACTGTAAAGTGGTCATGTAGGTGTCACAACAATGAGCGCCCAGTCCACACTGTAAAGTGGTCATGTAGGTGTCACAACAAAAAGTACCCAGTCCACACTGTAAAGTGGTCATGTAGGTGTCACAACAAAAGTACCCAGTCCACACTGTAAAGTGGTCATGTAGGTGTCACAACAATGAGCGCCCAGTCCACACTGTAAAGTGGTCATGTAGGTGTCACAACAAAAAGTACCCAGTCCACACTATAAAGTGGTCATGTAGGTGTCACAACAATGAGCGCCCAGTCCACACTGTAAAGTGGTCATGTAGGTGTCACAACAAAAGTACCCAGTCCACACTGTAAAGTGGTCATGTAGGTGTCACAACAAAAGTACCCAGTCCACACTGTAAAGTGGTCAAGTAGGTTAGTGTTAGGAAGGGCATCCAGCCATAGAAACCAAGCCAAAATCAGTTCTGTGTGTGCAAAACATGGTCCTCCGACATGGCTTGTCTCACAATGTGACAGCTCATCTAACCCATGCTAGCATGGAAAATGGATGTTAAACAATGATGATATCATCATTCATTTTATTTCACGTCCACTTTTCCCTGATTGCAAGGGTGGGACGGGAACTGATTCTGGCTTGATTTCTACAGCTGGATGCCCTTCCTAACACCAACCTCATTTACAGTGAGTGCTGGGTGCTTTTTTGCCGTGGCACCTCCACGTCCACTTTGCAGTGGAATGATAGGGACCCCAGTCCCTACCATCTCATTTCTACAGCTGAGTAAACTGGAGCAATGTGAAATAAAGTGTCTTGCTCAAGGAAACAACACATCACCCGGTCTGAGAATTGAACTCACAACCTTTCGATTGCAAGGCCAATGCTCTAACCACTAAGCCATGTGCCTCCATATGTATGTGTCTATATACATTTGTGTGTATGTGTCTGAATATATATATATATATATATATATATATATATATATAAGTATCATCATCATCGTTTTTACATCCGTTGCTTGCATGGGTTGGATGTATAATATGCATAATGTAAATCTTAGATACACAAGAGGTGTAGTGGATAAAAGGCAGGCAAACAGGAACAGTAAATTTTGTAATAGATGTACAGGGATAGTTGGTAGAAAGTGTTTCAATGAAATAAACATTTTCCAATCCCATGAAGGATCCAGTGTGAATATTTGGTCAGCTGTGCTGCATCCGGGGCAAAAACCACACTGTTTGTCAGCTAGTCTGCACTCAACAATCTCCCTGCATCTTTGCTAGACACTTACATAGAATTTACTGGGAAGGCTTAATAATGAGATCCCTCTGTAATTGGAACAATCTTTCTTGTCTCCCTTTTTGAAAATTGGGATTATCACTCCCAATTGCCATTAGTTACGTGCCCTTCCAGAGATCCAGGCCACCAAACATATGAGTCAGCCAGAGAATACTTTCTCTATTTAAGGCTTTTAACATCTCAGTGGTCTTGCCACATTATGACCTCAGCCTCTGAGAGATCAGTCACCACTCTCAGATGCACCTCCTGTATATCCAAAGATGCTGTTTTGATCGGATTTAGGAGATCAGCAAAATATTCTCTCCATCTTGCGAGGATACACCTCTCTGAAGAGAGGGGAACCTCAGATACAATCCTGATAGCAGGTGTGAAGAAAGGCTTCTTATTACGAAGTCAGTTGATGGTCTGCCAGAACACTTTATTTGCTGATCTGAAGTCAGATTCCAGCTTAACCCCAAAGTCTTCCCGTGTCTTAACTTTAGACACCTTTACTGTCTCTGCTGCGATTTTTTGTGCCTGATTGTGCAAGAAGGACTTATTTTCAAACAAAGCTTTGTAAGCCTCCTTCTTTGCTCGGATGGCATCTTTGACTTCTTGATTGAACCAAGCCTCTTTTTCCTGCAACATTTAACAGCTGGAGCAGAATCAGCTGAGCTAAACAATCTCCACTGTATCAACGTCCTCAGTTTGCATGGGGAGTTCTCTGAATTTGGATATAATAGTATCTACATACCTCTTCCTGGACCTGCCAGTAATACACCAGCTTCGACATTCAGTAATCAGAAAAAGGGAGGTAGGTGTAAAAGCCAAACTCGCTATCTTCAATTCAGTATTTGTGCCAACCCTTACCTATTGTCATGAATCTTGGGTAATGACCAAAAGAATACAATCGCGAATACAAGTGGCCGTAATAGGCTTACTCCGAAGGTTCTTTGGAGTAACGTTACTCAATAAAGTGCATATCTCAAAGATCAAGGAGTCACTCCGAATAGAGCTACTACTTCAAATTGAGAGATCACAGCTCTGATACTACAGACATGTGGTTAGAATGTCTCAGGAAAGAATCTCTGGATTGAGAGATCACAACTCTGATACTACAGACATGTGGATAGAATGTCTCAGGAAAGAATCACTGGATTGAGAGATCACAGCTCTGATACTACAGACATGTGGTTAGAATGTCTCAGGAAAGAATCACTGGATTGAGAGATCACAGCTCTGATACTACAGACATGTGGTTAGAATGTCTCAGGAAAGAATCTCTGGATTGAGAGATCACAACTCTGATACTACAGACATGTGGATAGAATGTCTCAGGAAAGAATCACTGGATTGAGAGATCACAGCTCTGATACTACAGACATGTGGTTAGAATGTCTCAGGAAAGAATCACTGGATTGAGAGATCACAGCTCTGATACTACAGACATGTGGTTAGAATGTCTCAGGAAAGAATCTCTGGATTGAGAGATCACAACTCTGATACTACAGACATGTGGATAGAATGTCTCAGGAAAGAATCACTGGATTGAGAGATCACAGCTCTGATACTACAGACATGTGGTTAGAATGTCTCAGGAAAGAATCTCTGGATTGAGAGATCACAGCTCTGATACTACAGACATGTGGTTAGAATGTCTCAGGAAAGAATCACTGGATTGAGAGATCACAGCTCTGATACTACAGACATGTGGTTAGAATGTCTCAGGAGAGAATCTCTGGATTGAGAGATCACAGCTCTGATACTACAGACATGTGGTTAGAATGTCTCAGGAGAGAATCTCTGGATTGAGAGATCACAGCTCTGATACTACAGACATGTGGTTAGAATGTCTCAGGAAAGAATCACTGAATTGAGAGATCACAGCTCTGATACTACAGACATGTGGTTAGAATGTCTCAGGAAAGAATCTCTGGATTGAGAGATCACAACTCTGATACTACAGACATGTGGATAGAATGTCTCAGGAAAGAATCACTGGATTGAGAGATCACAGCTCTGATACTACAGACATGTGGTTAGAATGTCTCAGGAAAGAATCACTGGATTGAGAGATCACAGCTCTGATACTACAGACATGTGGTTAGAATGTCTCAGGAAAGAATCTCTGGATTGAGAGATCACAACTCTGATACTACAGACATGTGGATAGAATGTCTCAGGAAAGAATCACTGGATTGAGAGATCACAGCTCTGATACTACAGACATGTGGTTAGAATGTCTCAGGAAAGAATCACTGGATTGAGAGATCACAGCTCTGATACTACAGACATGTGGTTAGAATGTCTCAGGAAAGAATCTCTGGATTGAGAGATCACAGCTCTGATACTACAGACATGTGGTTAGAATGTCTCAGGAAAGAATCACTGGATTGAGAGATCACAGCTCTGATACTACAGACATGTGGTTAGAATGTCTCAGGAGAGAATCTCTGGATTGAGAGATCACAACTCTGATACTACAGACATGTGGTTAGAATGTCTCAGGAAAGAATCACTGGATTGAGAGATCACAGCTCTGATACTACAGACATGTAGTTAGAATGTCTCAGGAAAGAATCTCTGGACAGATTTTTCAGGCAAACCAACGGTAGTCCCTCGGGAAGATGGTTGGATAACATCCATCAGCTTGGCTGGTCTCGCTTGGGAATCCAGCCAGATCAGTTTGAGATGTTTGCTTCTGACAGGACCTGCTGGAAGGAGTGTTTGAGGACTCTGCCCCCACAACCCTCTCAGGAATAATTGGGTAAAGAAGAAGGAAGGATCAATATAGAAGTGGTTGATAGTTTCTGCTACCTAGGTGATATAATTAGCAGTGGAGAAGGTTGCTTTGAGAGCATAGTAATTAGAATAAGAACAAGGTTTCTCTCTATGAATGAAAGGCTGGCTATATGATGCCTGTGTGTGGTGTGCAATGTTGCATGATAGTGAAACATGGGCAGGGAATACAGTGGATATGTGAAAGCTAAAGAGAAATAGAATAAGCATACTTTGATGGATGTACAATTGTAATGTGCATGAATGACAGAGCATGGGTGAACTGAGAGAAAAACTGGGATCAGATGTTGTACACAGGAGAGAAGACTGCACTGGTATAGATGATGAGTGTTGGGTGAAGAAGTGCTAAGAAATCTCAGTAGAGGGAAACCAAGGAAGACCTAGAGAGAGGCTGTGATCTGATCTTTAATCTCTGAAGCTCACAGTGGAGGGATGCTGTGCTGGCAGCAATCCATGTAATCATAGGAGAGAAGACATAACAAACTGTGCATAACAGATATCATGCTATGTGCAAGAGAGGGGTGTATGGATGATGATTGTTGGGTGAGGAAGTGTTAGGTGTTCTCAGTGGAAGGAAGCTGTTGAAGAGGGAGACCAAGGGAAACCTGGACAGAGGGAGTGAGAACTGATCTCAAAATGATGAAGCTCACAGAGTAGATGACAATGGAATACAACAGGTGAAGGAAACATGCTAGAGAAAACCTGACCAACCCTTGAAAGCATGAAAAAACATGTAAAATAATGATGACAGTTTATGTTAACATTTTTGTGAGACCATTTGGTGTTATGTTTTAACCAGGAGCCTGCCTGTTTTATATAGCTTAAGGCCTCTAAGTTTAAATTAGGCACTACCAGATTCCTATTCCTTCACAGTTGCAATCCATTTTGGCAAATAAGTCATCTTCATGACCTGTATTTTCTATCTAACCCTTTCATTACCATATTTCTAATGAAAGACACTGTCTATGTCATTAACCCTTTCGTTATCATATTTCTAATGAAAGACACTGTCTATGTCATTAACCCTTTCATTACCATATTTCTAATGAAAGACACTGTCTATGTCGTTAACCCTTTCATTACCATATTTCTAATGAAAGACACTGTCTATGTCATTAACCATTTCATTACCATATTTCTAATGAAAGACACTGTCTATGTCATTAACCCTTTCATTACCATATTTCTAATGAAAGACACTGTCTATGTCGTTAACCCTTTCATTACCATATTTCTAATGAAAGACACTGTCTATGTCTTTAACCCTTTCATTGCCATATTTCTAATGAAAGACATTGTCTATGTCATTTACCCTTTCATTACCATATTTCTAATGAAAGACACTGTCTATGTCTTTAACCCTTTCATTACCATATTTCTAATGAAAGACACTGTCTATGTCTTTAACCCTTTCATTGCCATATTTCTAATGAAAGACATTGTCTATGTCATTTACCCTTTCATTACCATATTTCTAATGAAAGACACTGTCTATGTCTTTAACCCTTTCATTACCATATTTCTAATGAAAGACACTGTCTATGTCTTTAACCCTTTCATTGCCATATTTCTAATGAAAGACATTGTCTATGTCATTTACCCTTTCATTACCATATTTCTAATGAAAGACACTGTCTATGTCGTTAACCATTTCATTGCCATATTTCTAATGAAAGACACTGTCTATGTCTTTAACCCTTTCATTGCCATATTTCTAATGAAAGACATTGTCTATGTCATTTACCCTTTCATTACCATATTTCTAATGAAAGACACTGTCTATGTCTTTAACCATTTCATTGCCATATTTCTAATGAAAGACACTGTCTATGTCTTTAACCCTTTCATTACCATATTTCTAATGAAAGACAGTCTATATTTTCAGAGAATTTTGGAAATAGTCAAGAATTTGGAGGGATTTAGTAATATAACTAACTCATTATCAAGTTGGTTTTTAGAAGATAACTTAACAAAGATTCTTATATAAAATTACTAGCAGTGCTACCCGGCGTTGCACAGGATAAGGTATTTTGGAATGCGGGCCGTCAATAGACCTAAAAACTGCATGCCTGGACAATATATAAAGAAAATAAACCGAATACTCTGATGGCTGGATAATCTTTAAGATTTTACCCAAAGAAGCAGGAAAATTGTAGGTTTTCACCTAATGCGGGCCCTAGGGGATCAAGAAAATGAATTTTTTTATGTGCAAATTTCGGGTAAATCGGCTAGACGTAACATCTCCAAAAAGCCCTAAGAAGCTGAAAAAATGAAGTTTTTCACCTAATGCGGGCCCTAGGCCATAAGAAAGTTGGATTTTCTTTCTTTACGGTATAAAGAAAAGATTGACTTATACATAGTTACAATTTCAAGGAAATCGGTTTGACGTAACGACTCAAAAAACCCGTAAAAAGGTTAAACAACGCAGTTTTTCACCTAATGCGGGCCGTAGGAGATAAAAAAAAGTTGAATTTTTTTATGTGCATAACACTCCCTGAAACATAAGTAATACACATGTAAAGTTTGAAAAAAATCTGTTGGGTACTTCTCGAGTTTTAGGGATTCAAACTCACACACACAGACATCCTGAAGGAGGTGACGTAATGCAGACATACAGACATATTATAAGGGCACGACGTTATAAGTATGTATCTATCTAAAAAGAGAAAGACTAAGAATTATAGAGCGAGATCGCTAAATGGGGCATAAAAAATTTTAAATTTTTTTTGCTCAGAACACTCCCTGAAACATAAGTATTACATGTGTAAAGTTTAAAAACAGTCGGTTGGGTGGTTATTGAGTTTTAGGGATTCAAACTCACACACACACACACACAGACAGACATCCTCAGTTTTATATATATAGATGATGGGTGGTTTGTAGATGAATATAAACACTTGAAATCAGTTTTGTATCAGAGAAACATGGCCAGTTTCATGTTATTTGGTTAAATAATGTTTTTAAAAATATATTCCAATGGAACACATTTATTATTTAATAGTGAAATTCATGGGGTATAAAGAAAAATGTATAGTAACAAAAAATTCTTTATGAGATCGACAGAAACAAATCGAGCATTTGTTTGTTATTACCTCAGGGATTGGAAAAAAATGTTGTTATACTGAAAAATTAGTTATAATGGTATTGGTTATAACGGAATTTTACCTATATTTGTCATAGGAAAATATTTCTCAATATAGTTTCTTTTTTTATTTGAGGTGTTTTGTTGTAGACCTAATACCTGTGTTTAAAGATTATTGTATAACATATTTATAAAGATTTTACATTTTAGCAAATATTTAAAAAAATAAAAGATTTTGTCTTGATTGCTGTAGAACTTTCTAAATTCTAGCATGGGTTGTAGTTTGGGAGTTGTAGCTCTATATCTTAAACAATGTCACCGTGATTGTAGCCATTATCAAGATGGTGAATTGGCAAAAATTATTAGAACATTAGACAAAATACTTTGCAATACATAATTACGTCCCTTTACATACTGTGTTTAAATCATGCCATTGTCAACTTCACTTTTCATGATTGCATAGTCAATAAAATAAAGTACTAAGTACCAATCAAGTACTGGTATCCATTTAATTAATTTTACCCTCCTCCTAAATTGCTGGTCTTGTGCCTACATTACAAACGATTATTGTAGCCATCATCATTACCATTTATATTAAAACATTTATTATCACAACCACTGTTGACATCATTAAAACTTCATTTTTATTGTTATTTAGGTCAGAACAATTGAGGAAGTAAAACGAAAGTTGGACATTTTAAAAGATTCTTGGGATAAAGGACAACTTCCAGATATTGTAAAAATAAAGATGACACACTTAGCTTGTGGTATGTCTAAAATATTTAACCCTTTCATATCCATATTTCTAATAAAACATACTGAACATTGAAAAATTAGGAATTTAGTACATAGTTCATTCTTTCACAATTAAGCTGCAGTGAGGAACATAACTTAACGACCATTAAATTGTAATGGAAGGTATTCAGATAAATATAAGCACTTTAACACTTACTGTCATATACCACATAAAACAGTATTAGCAAGACATTTCTCAAAGTACAAGGCAGAAATATGTCTAAGTCACATAAAATAATTAAAGTTTTCTTCTAATTTTACAAATTTTGACAATAATCTTTCCATTAATAAAGATAGTATGAACATTTAAATAAAAAAACGGTTGACATCTACCGTGTTCTATAGTTCCTTTAGACAGTATATCTACCATGTTCTATAGTTCCTTTAGACTGTATATCTACCATGTTAGATATCACACTGTTGACATCTACCATATTCTATAGTACCGTTAGACAGTATATCTACCATGTTACATATCACACTGTTGACATCTACCATGTTAGATATCACACTGTTGCATCTACCATGTTCTATAGTACCTTTAGTCAGTATATCTACCATGTTAGATATCACACTGTTGACATGTACCATGTTCTAGAGTGCTTTAGACAGTATATCTACCATGCTAGATATCACACTGTTGACACCTACCATGTTCTATAGTTCCTTTAGACAGTATATCTACCATGTTAGATATCTCCCTGTTGACACCTACCATGTTCTATAGTTCCTTTAGACAGTATATCTACCATGTTAGATATCACACTGTTGACATCTACCATGTTAGATATCACACTGTCGACATGTACCATGTTCTATAATACCTTTAGACAGTATATCTACCATGCTATATATCACACTGTTGACATCTACCATGTTCTATAGTTCCTTTAGACAGTATATCTACCATGTTTGATATCACACTGTTGACATGTACCATGTTCAATAGTTCCTTTAGACAGTATATCTACCATGTTAGATATCACACTGATGACGTGTACCATGTTCTATAGTTCCTTTAGACAGTATATTTACCATGTTAGATATCTCACTGTTGCATCTACCATGTTCTATAGTACCTTTAGACAGTATATCTACCATGTTAGATATCACACTGTTGACCTGTACCATGTTCTAGAGTGCTTTAGACTATATCTACCATGTTAGATATCACACTGTTGACATGTACCATGTTCAATAGTTCCTTTAGACAGTATATCTACCATGTTAGATATCACACTGTTGACACCTACCATGTTAGATATCACACTGTTGACATCTACCATGTTCTATAGTACATTTAGACAGTATATCTACCATGTTAGATATCACACTGTTGACATGTACCATGTTCTATAGTTCCTTTAGACAGTATATCTACCATGTTAGATATCACACTGTTGACATCTACCATGTTCAATAGTTCCTTTAGACAGTATATCTACTATGTCATATATCACACTGTTGACATGTACCATGTTCTATAGTACCTTTAGACAGTACATTTACCATGTTAGATATCACACTGTTGACATGTACCATGTTCTATAGTACCTTTAGACAGTACATTTACCATGTTAGATATCACACTGTTGACATGTACCATGTTCTATAGTACCTTTAGACAGTACATTTACCATGTTAGATATCACACTGTTGACATCTACCATGTTCTATAGTGCCTTTAGACAGTATATCTACCATGTTAGATATCACACTGTTGACCTGTACCATGTTCTATAGTACCTTTAGACAGTACATTTACCATGTTAGATATCACACTGTTGACATGTACCATGTTCTATAGTACCTTTAGACAGTACATTTACCATGTTAGATATCACACTGTTGACATGTACCATGTTCTATAGTTCCTTTAGACAGTATATCTACTATGTCATATATCACACTGTTGACATGTACCATGTTCTATAGTACCTTTAGACAGTACATTTACCATGTTAGATATCACACTGTTGACATCTACCATGTTCTATAGTTCCTTTAGACAGTATATCTACTATGTTATATATCACACTGTTGACATGTACCAAGTTCTATAGTACCTTTAGACTGTATATCTACCATGTTAGATATCACCCTGTTGACACCTACCATGTTCTATAGTACATTTATACACTATGTCTACCATGTTAGATATCTCAGTGTTGCATCTACCATGTTCTATAGTACCATTAGACAGTATATCTACCATGTTAGATATCACACTGTTGACCTGTACCATGTTCTAGAGTGCTTTAGAAAATATATCTACCATGTTAGATATCACACTGTTGACATCTACCATGTTAGATATCACACTGTTGACATCTACCATGTTCTATAGTACCTTTAGACAGTATATCTACCATGTTTGATATCACACTGTTGACATGTACCATGTTCTATAGTTCCTTTAGACAGTATATTTACCATGTTAGATATCACAGTGTTGACATCTACCATGTTAGATATCACCCTGTTGACACCTACCATGTTCTATAGTTCCTTTAGAAAGTATATCTACCATGATAGATATCTCACTGTTGACATGTACCATGTTCTATCGTTCCTTTAGACAGTATATCTACCATGTTAGATATCACACTGTTGACACCTACCATGTTAGATATCACCCTGTTGACACCTACCATGTTCTATAGTACCTTTAGACGGTATATCTACCATGTTAGATATCACACTGTTGACACCTACCATGTTAGATATCACCCTGTTGACATCTACCATGTTCTATAGTACCTTTAGACGGTATATCTACCATGTTAGATATCACCCTGTTGACACCTACCATGTTCTATAGTTCCTTTAGACAGTATATCTACCATGTTAGATATCACACTGTTGACATGTACCATGTTCTATAGTTCCTTTACACAGTATATCTACCATGTTAGATATCACACTGATGACATCTACCATGTTAGATATCACAGTGTTGACATGTACCATGTTCTATAGTTCCTTTAGACAGTATATTTACCATGTTAGATATCACACTGTTGACATGTACCATGTTCTATAGTTCCTTTAGACAGTATATCTACCATGTTAGATATCACACTGTTGACATCTACCATGTTAGATATCACACTGTTGACATCTACCATGTTAGATATCACAGTGTTGACATGTACCATGTTCTATAGTTCCTTTAGACAGTATATCTACCATGCTATATATCACACTGTTGACATGTACCATGTTCTATAGTACCTTTAGACAGTATATCTACCATTTTAGATATCACACTGATGACGTGTACCATGTTCTATAGTTCCTTTAGACAGTATATCTACAATGTTAGATATCACATTGTTGACATCTACCATGTTAGATATCACACTGTTGACATGTACCATGTTCTATAATACCTTTAGACAGTATATCTACCATGTTAGATATCACACTGTTGACATGTACCATGTTCTATAATACCTTTAGACAGTATATCTACCATGTTAGATATCACACTGTTGACATCTACCATGTTCTATAGTTCCTTTAGACAGTATATCTACCATGTTAGATATCACACTGTTGACACCTACCTTGTTAGATATCACCCTGTTGACATCTACCATGTTCTATAGTTCCTTTAGACAGTATATCTACCATTTTAGATATCACACTGTTGACATGTACCATGTTCTATAGTTCCTTTAGACAGTATATCTACCATGTTAGATATCACACTGTTGACATGTACTATGTTCTATAGTACCTTTAGACAGTATATCTACCATGTTAGATATCACACTGATGACGTGTACCATGTTCTATAGTTCCTTTAGACAGTATATCTACCATGTTAGATATCACACTGTTGACACCTACCATGTTCTATAGTACCTTTAGACAGTATATCTACCATGTTAGATATCACACTGTTGACTTGTACCATGTTCTATAGTGCCTTTAGACAGTATATCTACCATGTTAGATATCACACTGTTGACCTGTACCATGTTCTAGAGTGCTTTAGACAGTATATCTACTATGTTATATATCACACTGTTGACATGTACCATGTTCTATAGTTCCTTTAGACAGTATATCTACCATGTTAGATATCACACTGTTGACATCTACCATGTTAAATATCACACTGTTGACATCTACCATGTTCAATAGTTCCTTTAGACAGTATATCTACCATGTTAGATATCACAGTGTTGACATGTACCATGTTCTATAGTACCTTTAGACAGTACATTTACCATGTTAGATATCACACTGTTGACATGTACCATGTTCTATAGTTCCTTTAGACAGTATATCTACTATGTTATATATCACACTGTTGACCTGTACCAAGTTCTATAGTACCTTTAGACTGTATATCTACCATGTTAGATATCACCCTGTTGACACCTACCATGTTCTATAGTACATTTACACACTATGTCTAAAATGTTAGATATCTCAGTGTTGCATCTACCATGTTCTATAGTACCATTAGACAGTATATCTACCATGTTAGATATCAGACTGTTGACCTGTACCATGTTCTAGAGTGCTTTAGACAATATATCTACCATGTTAGATATCACACTGTTCACATCTACCATGTTCTATAGTACCTTTAGTCAGTATATCTACCATGTTAGATATCACACTGTTGACATGTACCATGTTCTATAGTTCCTTCACGACAGTATATCTACCATGTTAGATATCACCCTGTTGACACCTACCATGTTCTATAGTTCCTTTAGACAGTATATCTACCATGTTAGATATCACCCTGTTGACACCTACCATGTTCTATAGTTCCTTTAGACAGTATATCTACCATGTTAGATATCACCCTGTTGACACCTACCATGTTCTATAGTTCCTTTAGACTGTATATTTACCATGTTAGATATCTCACTGTTGCATCTACTATGTTCTATAGTACCTTTAGACAGTATATCTACCATGTTAGATATCACACTGTTGACCTGTACCATGTTCTATAGTGCCTTTAGACAGTATATCTACCATGTTAGATATCACACTGTTGACCTGTACCATGTTCTAGAGTGCTTTAGACAGTATATCTACTATGTTATACATCACACTGTTGATATGTACCATGTTCTATAGTTCCTTTAGACAGTATATCTACCATGTTAGATATCACACTGTTGACATCTACCATGTTAAATATCACACTGTTGACATCTACCATGTTCAATAGTTCCTTTAGACAGTATATCTACCATGTTAGATATCACAGTGTTGACATGTACCATGTTCTATAGTACCTTTAGACAGTATATCTACCATGTTAGATATCACACTGTTGACCTGTACCATGTTCTAGAGTGCTATAGACTATATCTACCATGTTAGATATCACACTGTTGACATGTACCATGTTCAATAGTTCCTTTAGACAGTATATCTACCATGTTAGATATCACACTGTTGACACCTACCATGTTAGATATCACCCTGTTGACATCTACCATGTTCTATAGTACATTTAGACAGTATATCTACCATGTTAGATATCACACTGTTGACACCTACCATGTTAGATATCACCCTGTTGACATCTACCATGTTCTATAGTTCCTTTAGACAGTATATCTACCATGTTAGATATCACACTGTTGACATCTACCATGTTCAATAGTTCCTTTAGACAGTATATCTACTATGTCATATATCACACTGTTGACATGTACCATGTTCTATAGTACCTTTAGACAGTATATCTACCATGTTAGATATCACACTGTTGACATGTACCATGTTCTATAGTTCCTTTAGACAGTATATCTACCATGTTAGATATCACACTGTTGACATCTACCATGTTCAATAGTTCCTTTAGACAGTATATCTACCATGTTAGATATCACACTGTTGACATGTACCATGTTCTATAGTTCCTTTAGACAGTATATCTACTATGTCATATATCACACTGTTGA
Source organism: Eledone cirrhosa (assembly GCA_964016885.1). Taxonomy (NCBI): domain Eukaryota; kingdom Metazoa; phylum Mollusca; class Cephalopoda; order Octopoda; family Eledonidae; genus Eledone; species Eledone cirrhosa. Next base: position 375,730 of record CAXHJY010000264.1, on the reverse strand, counting down.
CATGTACCATGTTCTATAGTACCTTTAGACAGTACATTTACCATGTTAGATATCACACTGTTGACATGTACCATGTTCTATAGTTCCTTTAGACAGTATATCTACTATGTTATATATCACACTGTTGACATGTACCAAGTTCTATAGTACCTTTAGACTGTATATCTACCATGTTAGATATCACCCTGTTGACACCTACCATGTTCTATAGTACATTTACACACTATGTCTACCATGTTAGATATCTCAGTGTTGCATCTACCATGTTCTATAGTACCATTAGACAGTATATCTACCATGTTAGATATCAGACTGTTGACCTGTACCATGTTCTAGAGTGCTTTAGAAAATATATCTACCATGTTAGATATCACACTGTTCACATCTACCATGTTCTATAGTACCTTTAGTCAGTATATCTACCATGTTAGATATCACACTGTTGACACCTACCATGTTCTATAGTTCCTTTAGACAGTATATTTACCATGTTAGATATCACACTGTTGACATGTACCATGTTCTATAGTTCCTTTAGACAGTATATCTACCATGTTAGATATCACACTGTTGACATCTACCATGTTAGATATCACACTGTTGACATGTACCATGTTCTATAGTACCTTTAGACAGTATATCTACCATGCTATATATCACACTGTTGACATCTACCATGTTCTATAGTTCCTTTAGACAGTATATCTACCATGTTAGATATCACACTGTTGACACCTACCATGTTAGATATCACCCTGTTGACATCTACCATGTTCTATAGTTCCTTTAGACAGTATATCTACCATGTTAGATATCACCCTGTTGACACCTACCATGTTCTATAGTTCCTTTAGACAGTATATCTACCATGTTAGATATCACCCTGTTGACACCTATCATGTTCTATAGTTCCTTTAGACAGTATATCTACCATGTTAGATATCACCCTGTTGACACCTACCATGTTCTATAGTTCCTTTAGACTGTATATTTACCATGTTAGATATCTCACTGTTGCATCTACCATGTTCTATAGTACCTTTAGACAGTATATCTACCATGTTAGATATCACACTGTTGACCTGTACCATGTTCTATAGTGCCTTTAGACAGTATATCTACCATGTTAGATATCACACTGTTGACCTGTACCATGTTCTAGAGTGCTTTAGACAGTATATCTACTATGTTATATATCACACTGTTGACATGTACCATGTTCTATAGTTCCTTTAGACAGTATATCTACCATGTTAGATATCACACTGTTGACATCTACCATGTTAAATATCACACTGTTGACATCTACCATGTTCAATAGTTCCTTTAGACAGTATATCTACCATGTTAGATATCACAGTGTTGACATGTACCATGTTCTATAGTACCTTTAGACAGTATATCTACCATGTTAGATATCACACTGTTGACCTGTACCATGTTCTAGAGTGCTATAGACTATATCTACCATGTTAGATATCACACTGTTGACATGTACCATGTTCAATAGTTCCTTTAGACAGTATATCTACCATGTTAGATATCACACTGTTGACACCTACCATGTTAGATATCACCCTGTTGACATCTACCATGTTCTATAGTACATTTAGACAGTATATCTACCATGTTAGATATCACACTGTTGACATGTACCATGTTCTATAGTTCCTTTAGACAGTATATCTACCATGTTAGATATCACACTGTTGACATCTACCATGTTCAATAGTTCCTTTAGACAGTATATCTACCATGTTAGATATCACACTGTTGACATGTACCATGTTCTATAGTTCCTTTAGACAGTATATCTACTATGTCATATATCACACTGTTGACATGTACCATGTTCTATAGTACCTTTAGACAGTACATTTACCATGTTAGATATCACACTGTTGACATCTACCATGTTCTATAGTTCCTTTAGACAGTATATCTACTATGTTATATATCACACTGTTGACATGTACCATGTTCTATAGTACCTTTAGACTGTATATCTACCATGTTAGATATCACCCTGTTGACACCTACCATGTTCTATAGTACATTTATACACTATGTCTACCATGTTAGATATCTCAGTGTTGCATCTACCATGTTCTATAGTACCATTAGACAGTATATCTACCATGTTAGATATCACACTGTTGACCTGTACCATGTTCTAGAGTGCTTTAGAAAATATATCTACCATGTTAGATATCACACTGTTGACATCTACCATGTTAGATATCACACTGTTGACATCTACCATGTTCTATAGTACCTTTAGACAGTATATCTACCATGTTTGATATCACACTGTTGACATGTACCATGTTCTATAGTTCCTTTAGACAGTATATTTACCATGTTAGATATCACAGTGTTGACATCTACCATGTTAGATATCACCCTGTTGACACCTACCATGTTCTATAGTTCCTTTAGAAAGTATATCTACCATGATAGATATCTCACTGTTGACATGTACCATGTTCTATCGTTCCTTTAGACAGTATATCTACCATGTTAGATATCACACTGTTGACACCTACCATGTTAGATATCACCCTGTTGACACCTACCATGTTCTATAGTACCTTTAGACGGTATATCTACCATGTTAGATATCACACTGTTGACACCTACCATGTTAGATATCACCCTGTTGACATCTACCATGTTCTATAGTACCTTTAGACGGTATATCTACCATGTTAGATATCACCCTGTTGACACCTACCATGTTCTATAGTTCCTTTAGACAGTATATCTACCATGTTAGATATCACACTGTTGACATGTACCATGTTCTATAGTTCCTTTACACAGTATATCTACCATGTTAGATATCACACTGATGACATCTACCATGTTAGATATCACAGTGTTGACATGTACCATGTTCTATAGTTCCTTTAGACAGTATATTTACCATGTTAGATATCACACTATTGACATGTACCATGTTCTATAGTACCTTTAGACAGTATATCTACCATGCTATATATCACACTGTTGACATGTACCATGTTCTATAGTACCTTTAGACAGTATATCTACCATTTTAGATATCACACTGATGACATATACCATATTCTATAGTTCCTTTAGACAGTATATCTACCATGTTAGATATCACACTGTTGACATCTACCATGTTAGATATCACACTGTTGACATCTACCATGTTAGATATCACAGTGTTGACATGTACCATGTTCTATAGTTCCTTTAGACAGTATATCTACCATGCTATATATCACACTGTTGACATGTACCATGTTCTATAGTACCTTTAGACAGTATATCTACCATTTTAGATATCACACTGATGACATATACCATGTTCTATAGTTCCTTTAGACAGTATATCTACCATTTTAGATATCACACTGATGACGTGTACCATGTTCTATAGTTCCTTTAGACAGTATATCTACAATGTTAGATATCACATTGTTGACATCTACCATGTTAGATATCACACTGTTGACATGTACCATGTTCTATAATACCTTTAGACAGTATATCTACCATGTTAGATATCACACTGTTGACATGTACCATGTTCTATAATACCTTTAGACAGTATATCTACCATGTTAGATATCACACTGTTGACATCTACCATGTTCTATAGTTCCTTTAGACAGTATATCTACCATGTTAGATATCACACTGTTGACACCTACCTTGTTAGATATCACCCTGTTGACATCTACCATGTTCTATAGTTCCTTTAGACAGTATATCTACCATTTTAGATATCACACTGTTGACATGTACCATGTTCTATAGTTCCTTTAGACAGTATATCTACCATGTTAGATATCACACTGTTGACATGTACTATGTTCTATAGTACCTTTAGACAGTATATCTACCATGTTAGATATCACACTGATGACGTGTACCATGTTCTATAGTTCCTTTAGACAGTATATCTACCATGTTAGATATCACACTGTTGACACCTACCATGTTCTATAGTACCTTTAGACAGTATATCTACCATGTTAGATATCACACTGTTGACTTGTACCATGTTCTATAGTGCCTTTAGACAGTATATCTACCATGTTAGATATCACACTGTTGACCTGTACCATGTTCTAGAGTGCTTTAGACAGTATATCTACTATGTTATATATCACACTGTTGACATGTACCATGTTCTATAGTTCCTTTAGACAGTATATCTACCATGTTAGATATCACACTGTTGACATCTACCATGTTAAATATCACACTGTTGACATCTACCATGTTCAATAGTTCCTTTAGACAGTATATCTACCATGTTAGATATCACAGTGTTGACATGTACCATGTTCTATAGTACCTTTAGACAGTACATTTACCATGTTAGATATCACACTGTTGACATGTACCATGTTCTATAGTTCCTTTAGACAGTATATCTACTATGTTATATATCACACTGTTGACCTGTACCAAGTTCTATAGTACCTTTAGACTGTATATCTACCATGTTAGATATCACCCTGTTGACACCTACCATGTTCTATAGTACATTTACACACTATGTCTAAAATGTTAGATATCTCAGTGTTGCATCTACCATGTTCTATAGTACCATTAGACAGTATATCTACCATGTTAGATATCAGACTGTTGACCTGTACCATGTTCTAGAGTGCTTTAGACAATATATCTACCATGTTAGATATCACACTGTTCACATCTACCATGTTCTATAGTACCTTTAGTCAGTATATCTACCATGTTAGATATCACACTGTTGACATGTACCATGTTCTATAGTTCCTTCACGACAGTATATCTACCATGTTAGATATCACCCTGTTGACACCTACCATGTTCTATAGTTCCTTTAGACAGTATATCTACCATGTTAGATATCACCCTGTTGACACCTACCATGTTCTATAGTTCCTTTAGACAGTATATCTACCATGTTAGATATCACCCTGTTGACACCTACCATGTTCTATAGTTCCTTTAGACTGTATATTTACCATGTTAGATATCTCACTGTTGCATCTACTATGTTCTATAGTACCTTTAGACAGTATATCTACCATGTTAGATATCACACTGTTGACCTGTACCATGTTCTAGAGTGCTTTAGACAGTATATCTACTATGTTATACATCACACTGTTGACATGTACCATGTTCTATAGTTCCTTTAGACAGTATATCTACCATGTTAGATATCACACTGTTGACATCTACCATGTTAAATATCACACTGTTGACATCTACCATGTTCAATAGTTCCTTTAGACAGTATATCTACCATGTTAGATATCACAGTGTTGACATGTACCATGTTCTATAGTACCTTTAGACAGTATATCTACCATGTTAGATATCACACTGTTGACCTGTACCATGTTCTAGAGTGCTATAGACTATATCTACCATGTTAGATATCACACTGTTGACATGTACCATGTTCAATAGTTCCTTTAGACAGTATATCTACCATGTTAGATATCACACTGTTGACACCTACCATGTTAGATATCACCCTGTTGACATCTACCATGTTCTATAGTACATTTAGACAGTATATCTACCATGTTAGATATCACACTGTTGACACCTACCATGTTAGATATCACCCTGTTGACATCTACCATGTTCTATAGTTCCTTTAGACAGTATATCTACCATGTTAGATATCACACTGTTGACATGTACCATGTTCTATAGTTCCTTTAGACAGTATATCTACCATGTTAGATATCACACTGTTGACATCTACCATGTTCAATAGTTCCTTTAGACAGTATATCTACCATGTTAGATATCACACTGTTGACATGTACCATGTTCTATAGTTCCTTTAGACAGTATATCTACTATGTCATATATCACACTGTTGACATGTACCATGTTCTATAGTACCTTTAGACAGTACATTTACCATGTTAGATATCACACTGTTGACATGTACCATGTTCTATAGTTCCTTTAGACAGTATATCTACTATGTTATATATCACACTGTTGACATGTACCAAGTTCTATAGTACATTTACACACTATGTCTACCATGTTAGATATCTCAGTGTTGCATCTACCATGTTCTATAGTACCATTAGACAGTATATCTACCATGTTAGATATCAGACTGTTGACCTGTACCATGTTCTAGAGTGCTTTAGAAAATATATCTACCATGTTAGATATCACACTGTTCACATCTACCATGTTCTATAGTACCTTTAGTCAGTATATCTACCATGTTAGATATCACACTGTTGACACCTACCATGTTCTATAGTTCCTTTAGACAGTATATTTACCATGTTAGATATCACACTGTTGACATGTACCATGTTCTATAGTTCCTTTAGACAGTATATCTACCATGTTAGATATCACACTGTTGACATCTACCATGTTAGATATCACACTGTTGACATGTACCATGTTCTATAGTACCTTTAGACAGTATATCTACCATGCTATATATCACACTGTTGACATCTACCATGTTCTATAGTTCCTTTAGACAGTATATCTACCATATTAGATATCACACTGTTGACACCTACCATGTTAGATATCACCCTGTTGACATCTACCATGTTCTATAGTTCCTTTAGACAGTATATCTACCATGTTAGATATCACCCTGTTGACACCTACCATGTTCTATAGTTCCTTTAGACAGTATATCTACCATGTTAGATATCACCCTGTTGACACCTATCATGTTCTATAGTTCCTTTAGACAGTATATCTACCATGTTAGATATCACCCTGTTGACACCTACCATGTTCTATAGTTCCTTTAGACTGTATATTTACCATGTTAGATATCTCACTGTTGCATCTACCATGTTCTATAGTACCTTTAGACAGTATATCTACCATGTTAGATATCACACTGTTGACCTGTACCATGTTCTATAGTGCCTTTAGACAGTATATCTACCATGTTAGATATCACACTGTTGACCTGTACCATGTTCTAGAGTGCTTTAGACAGTATATCTACTATGTTATATATCACACTGTTGACATGTACCATGTTCTATAGTTCCTTTAGACAGTATATCTACCATGTTAGATATCACACTGTTGACATCTACCATGTTAAATATCACACTGTTGACATCTACCATGTTCAATAGTTCCTTTAGACAGTATATCTACCATGTTAGATATCACAGTGTTGACATGTACCATGTTCTATAGTACCTTTAGACAGTATATCTACCATGTTAGATATCACACTGTTGACCTGTACCATGTTCTAGAGTGCTATAGACTATATCTACCATGTTAGATATCACACTGTTGACATGTACCATGTTCAATAGTTCCTTTAGACAGTATATCTACCATGTTAGATATCACACTGTTGACACCTACCATGTTAGATATCACCCTGTTGACATCTACCATGTTCTATAGTACATTTAGACAGTATATCTACCATGTTAGATATCACACTGTTGACATGTACCATGTTCTATAGTTCCTTTAGACAGTATATCTACCATGTTAGATATCACACTGTTGACATCTACCATGTTCAATAGTTCCTTTAGACAGTATATCTACCATGTTAGATATCACACTGTTGACATGTACCATGTTCTATAGTTCCTTTAGACAGTATATCTACTATGTCATATATCACACTGTTGACATGTACCATGTTCTATAGTACCTTTAGACAGTACATTTACCATGTTAGATATCACACTGTTGACATCTACCATGTTCTATAGTTCCTTTAGACAGTATATCTACTATGTTATATATCACACTGTTGACATGTACCATGTTCTATAGTACCTTTAGACTGTATATCTACCATGTTAGATATCACCCTGTTGACACCTACCATGTTCTATAGTACATTTATACACTATGTCTACCATGTTAGATATCTCAGTGTTGCATCTACCATGTTCTATAGTACCATTAGACAGTATATCTACCATGTTAGATATCACACTGTTGACCTGTACCATGTTCTAGAGTGCTTTAGAAAATATATCTACCATGTTAGATATCACACTGTTGACATCTACCATGTTAGATATCACACTGTTGACATCTACCATGTTCTATAGTACCTTTAGACAGTATATCTACCATGTTTGATATCACACTGTTGACATGTACCATGTTCTATAGTTCCTTTAGACAGTATATTTACCATGTTAGATATCACAGTGTTGACATCTACCATGTTAGATATCACCCTGTTGACACCTACCATGTTCTATAGTTCCTTTAGAAAGTATATCTACCATGATAGATATCTCACTGTTGACATGTACCATGTTCTATCGTTCCTTTAGACAGTATATCTACCATGTTAGATATCACACTGTTGACACCTACCATGTTAGATATCACCCTGTTGACACCTACCATGTTCTATAGTACCTTTAGACGGTATATCTACCATGTTAGATATCACACTGTTGACACCTACCATGTTAGATATCACCCTGTTGACATCTACCATGTTCTATAGTACCTTTAGACGGTATATCTACCATGTTAGATATCACCCTGTTGACACCTACCATGTTCTATAGTTCCTTTAGACAGTATATCTACCATGTTAGATATCACACTGTTGACATGTACCATGTTCTATAGTTCCTTTACACAGTATATCTACCATGTTAGATATCACACTGATGACATCTACCATGTTAGATATCACAGTGTTGACATGTACCATGTTCTATAGTTCCTTTAGACAGTATATTTACCATGTTAGATATCACACTGTTGACATGTACCATGTTCTATAGTTCCTTTAGACAGTATATCTACCATGTTAGATATCACACTGTTGACATCTACCATGTTAGATATCACACTGTTGACATCTACCATGTTAGATATCACACTATTGACATGTACCATGTTCTATAGTACCTTTAGACAGTATATCTACCATGCTATATATCACACTGTTGACATGTACCATGTTCTATAGTACCTTTAGACAGTATATCTACCATTTTAGATATCACACTGATGACATATACCATGTTCTATAGTTCCTTTAGACAGTATATCTACCATTTTAGATATCACACTGATGACGTGTACCATGTTCTATAGTTCCTTTAGACAGTATATCTACAATGTTAGATATCACATTGTTGACATCTACCATGTTAGATATCACACTGTTGACATGTACCATGTTCTATAATACCTTTAGACAGTATATCTACCATGTTAGATATCACACTGTTGACACCTACCATGTTCTATAGTACCTTTAGACAGTATATCTACCATGTTAGATATCACACTGTTGACCTGTACCATGTTCTATAATACCTTTAGACAGTATATCTACCATGTTAGATATCACACTGTTGACATGTACCATGTTCTATAGTTCCTTTAGACAGTATATCTACCATGTTAGATATCACACTGTTGACATGTACTATGTTCTATAGTACCTTTAGACAGTATATCTACCATGTTAGATATCACACTGATGACGTGTACCATGTTCTATAGTTCCTTTAGACAGTATATCTACCATGTTAGATATCACACTGTTGACACCTACCATGTTCTATAGTACCTTTAGACAGTATATCTACCATGTTAGATATCACATTGTTGACCTGTACCATGTTCTATAGTGCCTTTAGACAGTATATCTACCATGTTAGATATCACACTGTTGACCTGTACCATGTTCTAGAGTGCTTTAGACAGTATATCTACTATGTTATATATCACACTGTTGACATGTACCATGTTCTATAGTTCCTTTAGACAGTATATCTACCATGTTAGATATCACACTGTTGACATCTACCATGTTAAATATCACACTGTTGACATCTACCATGTTCAATAGTTCCTTTAGACAGTATATCTACCATGTTAGATATCACAGTGTTGACATGTAGCATGTTCTATAGTACCTTTAGACAGTACATTTACCATGTTAGATATCACACTGTTGACACCTACCATGTTCTATAGTTCCTTTAGACTGTATATTTACCATGTTAGATATCTCAGTGTTGCATCTACCATGTTCTATAGTACCTTTAGACAGTATATCTACCATGTTAGATATCACACTGTTGACCTGTACCATGTTCTATAGTGCCTTTAGACAGTATATCTACCATGTTAGATATCACACTGTTGACCTGTACCATGTTCTAGAGTGCTTTAGACAGTATATCTACTATGTTATATATCACACTGTTGACATGTACCATGTTCTATAGTTCCTTTAGACAGTATATCTACCATGTTAGATATCACAGTGTTGACATGTACCATGTTCTATAGTACCTTTAGACAGTACATTTACCATGTTAGATATCACACTGTTGACATGTACCATGTTCTATAGTTCCTTTAGACAGTATATCTACTATGTTATATATCACACTGTTGACATGTACCAAGTTCTATAGTACCTTTAGACTGTATATCTACCATGTTAGATATCACCCTGTTGACACCTACCATGTTCTATAGTACATTTACACACTATGTCTACCATGTTAGATATCTCAGTGTTGCATCTACCATGTTCTATAGTACCATTAGACAGTATATCTACCATGTTAGATATCAGACTGTTGACCTGTACCATGTTCTAGAGTGCTTTAGACAATATATCTACCATGTTAGATATCACACTGTTCACATCTACCATGTTCTATAGTACCTTTAGTCAGTATATCTACCATGTTAGATATCACACTGTTGACATGTACCATGTTCTATAGTTCCTTTAGACAGTATATCTACCATGTTAGATATCACCCTGTTGACACCTACCATGTTCTATAGTTCCTTTAGACAGTATATCTACCATGTTAGATATCACCCTGTTGACACCTACCATGTTCTATAGTTCCTTTAGACAGTATATTTACCATGTTAGATATCACACTGTTGACATGTACCATGTTCTATAGTTCCTTTAGCCAGTATATCTACCATGTTAGATATCACACTGTTGACATCTACCATGTTAGATATCACACTGTTGACCTGTACCATGTTCTATAGTGCCTTTAGACAGTATATCTACTATGTTATATATCACACTGTTGACATCTACCATGTTCTATAGTTCCTTTAGACAGTATATCTACCATGTTAGATATCACACTGTTGACATCTACCATGTTCTATAGTTCCTTTAGACAGTATATCTACCATGTTAGATATCACACTGTTGACATGTACCATGTTCTATAGTTCCTTTAGACAGTACATTTACCATGTTAGATATCACACTGTTGACACCTACCATGTTCTATAGTTCCTTTAGACAGTATATCTACCATGTTAGATATCACCCTGTTGACACCTATCATGTTCTATAGTTCCTTTAGACAGTATATCTACCATGTTAGATATCACCCTGTTGACACCTACCATGTTCTATAGTTCCTTTAGACTGTATATTTACCATGTTAGATATCTCACTGTTGCATCTACCATGTTCTATAGTACCTTTAGACAGTATATCTACCATGTTAGATATCACACTGTTGACCTGTACCATGTTCTATAGTGCCTTTAGACAGTATATCTACCATGTTAGATATCACACTGTTGACCTGTACCATGTTCTAGAGTGCTTTAGACAGTATATCTACTATGTTATATATCACACTGTTGACATGTACCATGTTCTATAGTTCCTTTAGACAGTATATCTACCATGTTAGATATCACACTGTTGACATCTACCATGTTAAATATCACACTGTTGACATCTACCATGTTCAATAGTTCCTTTAGACAGTATATCTACCATGTTAGATATCACAGTGTTGACATGTACCATGTTCTATAGTACCTTTAGACAGTATATCTACCATGTTAGATATCACACTGTTGACCTGTACCATGTTCTAGAGTGCTATAGACTATATCTACCATGTTAGATATCACACTGTTGACATGTACCATGTTCAATAGTTCCTTTAGACAGTATATCTACCATGTTAGATATCACACTGTTGACACCTACCATGTTAGATATCACCCTGTTGACATCTACCATGTTCTATAGTACATTTAGACAGTATATCTACCATGTTAGATATCACACTGTTGACATGTACCATGTTCTATAGTTCCTTTAGACAGTATATCTACCATGTTAGATATCACACTGTTGACATGTACCATGTTCTATAGTTCCTTTAGACAGTATATCTACCATGTCATATATCACACTGTTGACATGTACCATGTTCTATAGTACCTTTAGACAGTACATTTACCATGTTAGATATCACACTGTTGACATCTACCATGTTCTATAGTTCCTTTAGACAGTATATCTACTATGTTATATATCACACTGTTGACATGTACCATGTTCTATAGTACCTTTAGACTGTATATCTACCATGTTAGATATCACCCTGTTGACACCTACCATGTTCTATAGTACATTTATACACTATGTCTACCATGTTAGATATCTCAGTGTTGCATCTACCATGTTCTATAGTACCATTAGACAGTATATCTACCATGTTAGATATCACACTGTTGACCTGTACCATGTTCTAGAGTGCTTTAGACAATATATCTACCATGTTAGATATCACACTGTTGACATCTACCATGTTAGATATCACACTGTTGACATCTACCATGTTCTATAGTACCTTTAGACAGTATATCTACCATGTTTGATATCACACTGTTGACATGTACCATGTTCTATAGTTCCTTTAGACAGTATATTTACCATGTTAGATATCACAGTGTTGACATCTACCATGTTAGATATCACCCTGTTGACACCTACCATGTTCTATAGTTCCTTTAGAAAGTATATCTACCATGTTAGATATCTCACTGTTGTCATGTACCATGTTCTATCGTTCCTTTAGACAGTATATCCACCATGTTAGATATCACACTGTTGACACCTACCATGTTAGATATCACCCTGTTGACACCTACCATGTTCTATAGTACCTTTAGACGGTATATCTACCATGTTAGATATCACACTGTTGACACCTACCATGTTAGATATCACCCTGTTGACATCTACCATGTTCTATAGTACCTTTAGACGGTATATCTACCATGTTAGATGTCACCCTGTTGACACCTACCATGTTCTATAGTTCCTTTAGACAGTATATCTACCATGTTAGATATCACACTGTTGACATGTACCATGTTCTATAGTTCCTTTAGACAGTATATCTACCATGTTAGATATCACACTGTTGACATCTACCATGTTAGATATCACACTGTTGACATGTACCATGTTCTATAGTACCTTTAGACAGTATATCTACCATGCTATATATCACACTGTTGACATGTACCATGTTCTATAGTACCTTTAGACAGTATATCTAGCATTTTAGATATCACACTGATGACATCTACCATGTTCTATAGTTCCTTTAGACAGTATATCTAGCATTTTAGATATCACACTGATGACGTGTACCATGTTCTATAGTTCCTTTAGACAGTATATCTACAATGTTAGATATCACATTGTTGACATCTACCATGTTAGATATCACACTGTTGACATGTACCATGTTCTATAATACCTTTAGACAGTATATCTACCATGTTAGATATCACACTGTTGACATGTACCATGTTCTATAATACCTTTAGACAGTATATCTACCATGTTAGATATCACATTGTTGACATCTACCATGTTCTATAGTTCCTTTAGACAGTATATCTACCATGTTAGATATCACACTGTTGACACCTACCTTGTTAGATATCACCCTGTTGACATCTACCATGTTCTATAGTTCCTTTAGACAGTATATCTACCATGTTAGATATCACACTGTTGACATGTACTATGTTCTATAGTACCTTTAGACAGTATATCTACCATGTTAGATATCACACTGATGACGTGTACCATGTTCTATAGTTCCTTTAGACAGTATATCTACCATGTTAGATATCACACTGTTGACACCTACCATGTTCTATAGTACCTTTAGACAGTATATCTACCATGTTAGATATCACACTGTTGACCTGTACCATGTTCTATAGTGCCTTTAGACAGTATATCTACCATGTTAGATATCACACTGTTGACCTGTACCATGTTCTAGAGTGCTTTAGACAGTATATCTACTATGTTATATATCACACTGTTGACATGTACCATGTTCTATTGTTCCTTTAGACAGTATATCTACCATGTTAGATATCACATTGTTGACATCTACCATGTTAAATATCACACTGTTGACATGTACCATGTTCTATAGTTCCTTTAGACAGTATATCTACTATGTTATATATCACACTGTTGACATGTACCAAGTTCTATAGTACCTTTAGACTGTATATCTACCATGTTAGATATCACCCTGTTGACACCTACCATGTTCTATAGTACATTTACACACTATGTCTAAAATGTTAGATATCTCAGTGTTGCATCTACCATGTTCTATAGTACCATTAGACAGTATATCTACCATGTTAGATATCAGACTGTTGACCTGTACCATGTTCTAGAGTGCTTTAGACAATATATCTACCATGTTAGATATCACACTGTTCACATCTACCATGTTCTATAGTACCTTTAGTCAGTATATCTACCATGTTAGATATCACACTGTTGACATGTACCATGTTCTATAGTTCCTTCACGACAGTATATCTACCATGTTAGATATCACCCTGTTGACACCTACCATGTTCTATAGTTCCTTTAGACAGTATATCTACCATGTTAGATATCACCCTGTTGACACCTACCATGTTCTATAGTTCCTTTAGACAGTATATCTACCATGTTAGATATCACCCTGTTGACACCTACCATGTTCTATAGTTCCTTTAGACTGTATATTTACCATGTTAGATATCTCACTGTTGCATCATGTTCTAGAGTGCTTTAGACAGTATATCTACTATGTTATATATCACACTGTTGACATGTACCATGTTCTATTGTTCCTTTAGACAGTATATCTACCATGTTAGATATCACATTGTTGACATCTACCATGTTAAATATCACACTGTTGACATGTACCATGTTCTATAGTTCCTTTAGACAGTATATCTACTATGTTATATATCACACTGTTGACATGTACCAAGTTCTATAGTACCTTTAGACTGTATATCTACCATGTTAGATATCACCCTGTTGACACCTACCATGTTCTATAGTACATTTACACACTATGTCTACCATGTTAGATATCTCAGTGTTGCATCTACCATGTTCTATAGTACCATTAGACAGTATATCTACCATGTTAGATATCAGACTGTTGACCTGTACCATGTTCTAGAGTGCTTTAGACAATATATCTACCATGTTAGATATCACACTGTTCACATCTACCATGTTCTATAGTACCTTTAGTCAGTATATCTACCATGTTAGATATCACACTGTTGACATGTACCATGTTCTATAGTTCCTTTAGACAGTATATCTACCATGTTAGATATCACCCTGTTGACATGTACCATGTTCTATAGTTCCTTTAGACAGTATATCTACCATGTTAGATATCACCCTGTTGACACCTACCATGTTCTATAGTTCCTTTAGACAGTATATTTACCATGTTAGATATCACACTGTTGACATGTACCATGTTCTATAGTTCCTTTAGACAGTATATCTACCATGTTAGATATCACACTGTTGACATCTACCATGTTAGATATCACACTGTTGACATGTACCATGTTCTATAGTACCTTTAGACAGTATATCTACCATGCTATATATCACACTGTTGACATCTACCATGTTCTATAGTTCCTTTAGACAGTATATCTACCATGTTAGATATCACACTGTTGACACCTACCATGTTAGATATCACCCTGTTGACATCTACCATGTTCTATAGTTCCTTTAGACAGTATATCTACCATGTTAGATATCACCCTGTTGACACCTACCATGTTCTATAGTTCCTTTAGACAGTATATCTACCATGTTAGATATCACCCTGTTGACACCTATCATGTTCTATAGTTCCTTTAGACAGTATATCTACCATGTTAGATATCACCCTGTTGACACCTACCATGTTCTATAGTTCCTTTAGACTGTATATTTACCATGTTAGATATCTCACTGTTGCATCTACCATGTTCTATAGTACCTTTAGACAGTATATCTACCATGTTAGATATCACACTGTTGACCTGTACCATGTTCTATAGTGCCTTTAGACAGTATATCTACCATGTTAGATATCACACTGTTGACCTGTACCATGTTCTAGAGTGCTTTAGACAGTATATCTACTATGTTATATATCACACTGTTGACATGTACCATGTTCTATAGTTCCTTTAGACAGTATATCTACCATGTTAGATATCACACTGTTGACATCTACCATGTTAAATATCACACTGTTGACATCTACCATGTTCAATAGTTCCTTTAGACAGTATATCTACCATGTTAGATATCACAGTGTTGACATGTACCATGTTCTATAGTACCTTTAGACAGTATATCTACCATGTTAGATATCACACTGTTGACCTGTACCATGTTCTAGAGTGCTATAGACTATATCTACCATGTTAGATATCACACTGTTGACATGTACCATGTTCAATAGTTCCTTTAGACAGTATATCTACCATGTTAGATATCACACTGTTGACACCTACCATGTTAGATATCACCCTGTTGACATCTACCATGTTCTATAGTACATTTAGACAGTATATCTACCATGTTAGATATCACACTGTTGACATGTACCATGTTCTATAGTTCCTTTAGACAGTATATCTACCATGTTAGATATCACACTGTTGACATCTACCATGTTCAATAGTTCCTTTAGACAGTATATCTACCATGTTAGATATCACACTGTTGACATGTACCATGTTCTATAGTTCCTTTAGACAGTATATCTACTATGTCATATATCACACTGTTGACATGTACCATGTTCTATAGTACCTTTAGACAGTACATTTACCATGTTAGATATCACACTGTTGACATCTACCATGTTCTATAGTTCCTTTAGACAGTATATCTACTATGTTATATATCACACTGTTGACATGTACCATGTTCTATAGTACCTTTAGACTGTATATCTACCATGTTAGATATCACCCTGTTGACACCTACCATGTTCTATAGTACATTTATACACTATGTCTACCATGTTAGATATCTCAGTGTTGCATCTACCATGTTCTATAGTACCATTAGACAGTATATCTACCATGTTAGATATCACACTGTTGACCTGTACCATGTTCTAGAGTGCTTTAGACAATATATCTACCATGTTAGATATCACACTGTTGACATCTACCATGTTAGATATCACACTGTTGACATCTACCATGTTCTATAGTACCTTTAGACAGTATATCTACCATGTTTGATATCACACTGTTGACATGTACCATGTTCTATAGTTCCTTTAGACAGTATATTTACCATGTTAGATATCACAGTGTTGACACCTACCATGTTAGATATCACCCTGTTGACACCTACCATGTTCTATAGTACCTTTAGACGGTATATCTACCATGTTAGATATCACACTGTTGACACCTACCATGTTAGATATCACCCTGTTGACATCTACCATGTTCTATAGTACCTTTAGACGGTATATCTACCATGTTAGATGTCACCCTGTTGACACCTACCATGTTCTATAGTTCCTTTAGACAGTATATCTACCATGTTAGATATCACACTGTTGACATGTACCATGTTCTATAGTTCCTTTAGACAGTATATCTACCATGTTAGATATCACACTGTTGACATCTACCATGTTAGATATCACACTGTTGACATGTACCATGTTCTATAGTACCTTTAGACAGTATATCTACCATGCTATATATCACACTGTTGACATGTACCATGTTCTATAGTACCTTTAGACAGTATATCTAGCATTTTAGATATCACACTGATGACATCTACCATGTTCTATAGTTCCTTTAGACAGTATATCTACCATGTTAGATATCACACTGTTGACACCTACCTTGTTAGATATCACCCTGTTGACATCTACCATGTTCTATAGTTCCTTTAGACAGTATATCTACCATTTTAGATATCACACTGTTGACATGTACCATGTTCTATAGTTCCTTTAGACAGTATATCTACCATGTTAGATATCACACTGTTGACATGTACCATGTTCTATAGTACCTTTAGACAGTATATCTACCATGTTAGATATCACACTGTTGACACCTACCATGTTCTATAGTACCTTTAGACAGTATATCTACCATGTTAGATATCACACTGTTGACCTGTACCATGTTCTATAGTGCCTTTAGACAGTATATCTACCATGTTAGATATCACACTGTTGACCTGTACCATGTTCTAGAGTGCTTTAGACAGTATATCTACTATGTTATATATCACACTGTTGACATGTACCATGTTCTATAGTTCCTTTAGACAGTATATCTACCATGTTAGATATCACACTGTTGACATCTACCATGTTAAATATCACACTGTTGGCATCTACCATGTTCAATAGTTCCTTTAGACAGTATATCTACCATGTTAGATATCACAGTGTTGACATGTACCATGTTCTATAGTACCTTTAGACAGTACATTTACCATGTTAGATATCACACTGTTGACATGTACCATGTTCTATAGTTCCTTTAGACAGTATATCTACTATGTTATATATCACACTGTTGACATGTACCAAGTTCTATAGTACCTTTAGACTGTATATTTACCATGTTAGATATCTCACTGTTGCATCTACCATGTGCTATAGTACCTTTAGACAGTATATCTACCATGTTAGATATCACACTGTTGACCTGTACCATGTTCTATAGTGCCTTTAGACAGTATATCTACCATGTTAGATATCACACTGTTGACCTGTACCATGTTCTAGAGTGCTTTAGACAGTATATCTACTATGTTATATAACACACTGTTGACATGTACCATGTTCTATAGTTCCTTTAGACAGTATATCTACCATGTTAGATATCACACTGTTGACATCTACCATGTTAAATATCACACTGTTGACATCTACCATGTTCAATAGTTCCTTTAGACAGTATATCTACCATGTTAGATATCACAGTGTTGACATGTACCATGTTCTATAGTACCTTTATACAGTACATTTACCATGTTAGATATCACACTGTTGACATGTACCATGTTCTATAGTTCCTTTAGACAGTATATCTACTATGTTATATATCACACTGTTGACATGTACCAAGTTCTATAGTACCTTTAGACTGTATATCTACCATGTTAGATATCACCCTGTTGACACCTACCATGTTCTATAGTACATTTACACACTATGTCTACCATGTTAGATATCTCAGTGTTGCATCTACCATGTTCTATAGTACCATTAGACAGTATATCTACCATGTTAGATATCAGACTGTTGACCTGTACCATGTTCTAGAGTGCTTTAGACAATATATCTACCATCTTAGATATCACACTGTTCACATCTACCATGTTCTATAGTACCTTTAGTCAGTATATCTACCATGTTAGATATCACACTGTTGACATGTACCATGTTCTATAGTTCCTTTAGACAGTATATCTACCATGTTAGATATCACCCTGTTGACACCTACCATGTTCTATAGTTCCTTTAGACAGTATATCTACCATGTTAGATATCACCCTGTTGACACCTACCATGTTCTATAGTTCCTTTAGACAGTATATTTACCATGTTAGATATCACACTGTTGACATGTACCATGTTCTATAGTACCTTTAGACAGTATATCTACCATGCTATATATCACACTGTTGACATCTACCATGTTCTATAGTTCCTTTAGACAGTATATCTACCATGTTAGATATCACACTGTTGACACCTACAATGTTAGATATCACCCTGTTGACATCTACCATGTTCTATAGTTCCTTTAGACAGTATATCTACCATGTTAGATATCACACTGTTGACGTGTACCATGTTCTATAGTTCCTTTAGACAGTATATCTACCATGTTAGATATCACACGGTTGACATCTACCATGTTAGATATCACACTGTTGACATGTACCATGTTCTATAGTACCTTTAGACAGTATATTTGCCACGTTAGATATCACACTGTTGACATCTACCATGTTCTATAGTTCCTTTAGACAGTATATCTACCATGTTTGATATCACAATGTTGACATGTACCATGTTCTATAGTTCCTTTAGACAGTATATTTACCATGTTAGATATCACATTGTTGACATCTACCATGTTAGATATCACACTGTTGACATCTACCATGTTAGATATCACACTGTGACATCAACCATGTTCTATAGTTCCTTTAGACAGTATATCTACCATGTTAGATATCACACTGTTGACATCTAGCATGTTAGATATCACACTGTTGACATCTACCATGTTCTATAGTACCTTTAGACAGTATATCTACCATGTTAGATATCACACTGTTGACCTGTACCATGTTCTAGAGTGCTTTAGACAATATATCTACCATGTTAGATATCACACTGTTGACATCTACCATGTTAGATATCACACTGTTGACATCTACCATGTTCTATAGTACCTTTAGACAGTATATCTACCATGTTTGATATCACACTGTTGACATGTACCATGTTCTATAGTTCCTTTAGACAGTATATTTACCATGTTAGATATCACAGTGTTGACACCTACCATGTTAGATATCACCCTGTTGACACCTACCATGTTCTATAGTACCTTTAGACGGTATATCTACCATGTTAGATATCACACTGTTGACACCTACCATGTTAGATATCACCCTGTTGACATCTACCATGTTCTATAGTACCTTTAGACGGTATATCTACCATGTTAGATGTCACCCTGTTGACACCTACCATGTTCTATAGTTCCTTTAGACAGTATATCTACCATGTTAGATATCACACTGTTGACATGTACCATGTTCTATAGTTCCTTTAGACAGTATATCTACCATGTTAGATATCACACTGTTGACATCTACCATGTTAGATATCACACTGTTGACATGTACCATGTTCTATAGTACCTTTAGACAGTATATCTACCATGCTATATATCACACTGTTGACATGTACCATGTTCTATAGTACCTTTAGACAGTATATCTAGCATTTTAGATATCACACTGATGACATCTACCATGTTCTATAGTTCCTTTAGACAGTATATCTACCATGTTAGATATCACACTGTTGACACCTACCTTGTTAGATATCACCCTGTTGACATCTACCATGTTCTATAGTTCCTTTAGACAGTATATCTACCATTTTAGATATCACACTGTTGACATGTACCATGTTCTATAGTTCCTTTAGACAGTATATCTACCATGTTAGATATCACACTGTTGACATGTACCATGTTCTATAGTACCTTTAGACAGTATATCTACCATGTTAGATATCACACTGATGACGTGTACCATGTTCTATAGTTCCTTTAGACAGTATATCTACCATGTTAGATATCACACTGTTGACACCTACCATGTTCTATAGTACCTCTAGACAGTATATCTACCATGTTAGATATCACACTGTTGACCTGTACCATGTTCTATAGTGCCTTTAGACAGTATATCTACCATGTTAGATATCACACTGTTGACCTGTACCATGTTCTAGAGTGCTTTAGACAGTATATCTACTATGTTATATATCACACTGTTGACATGTACCATGTTCTATAGTTCCTTTAGACAGTATATCTACCATGTTAGATATCACACTGTTGACATCTACCATGTTAAATATCACACTGTTGACATCTACCATGTTCAATAGTTCCTTTAGACAGTATATCTACCATGTTAGATATCACACTGTTGACATCTACCATGTTCTATAGTACCTTTAGACAGTATATCTACCATGTTTGATATCACACTGTTGACATGTACCATGTTCTATAGTTCCTTTAGACAGTATATTTACCATGTTAGATATCACAGTGTTGACACCTACCATGTTAGATATCACCCTGTTGACACCTACCATGTTCTATAGTACCTTTAGACGGTATATCTACCATGTTAGATATCACACTGTTGACACCTACCATGTTAGATATCACCCTGTTGACATCTACCATGTTCTATAGTACCTTTAGACGGTATATCTACCATGTTAGATGTCACCCTGTTGACACCTACCATGTTCTATAGTTCCTTTAGACAGTATATCTACCATGTTAGATATCACACTGTTGACATGTACCATGTTCTATAGTTCCTTTAGACAGTATATCTACCATGTTAGATATCACACTGTTGACATCTACCATGTTAGATATCACACTGTTGACATGTACCATGTTCTATAGTACCTTTAGACAGTATATCTACCATGCTATATATCACACTGTTGACATGTACCATGTTCTATAGTACCTTTAGACAGTATATCTAGCATTTTAGATATCACACTGATGACATCTACCATGTTCTATAGTTCCTTTAGACAGTATATCTACCATGTTAGATATCACACTGTTGACACCTACCTTGTTAGATATCACCCTGTTGACATCTACCATGTTCTATAGTTCCTTTAGACAGTATATCTACCATTTTAGATATCACACTGTTGACATGTACCATGTTCTATAGTTCCTTTAGACAGTATATCTACCATGTTAGATATCACACTGTTGACATGTACCATGTTCTATAGTACCTTTAGACAGTATATCTACCATGTTAGATATCACACTGTTGACACCTACCATGTTCTATAGTACCTTTAGACAGTATATCTACCATGTTAGATATCACACTGTTGACCTGTACCATGTTCTATAGTGCCTTTAGACAGTATATCTACCATGTTAGATATCACACTGTTGACCTGTACCATGTTCTAGAGTGCTTTAGACAGTATATCTACTATGTTATATATCACACTGTTGACATGTACCATGTTCTATAGTTCCTTTAGACAGTATATCTACCATGTTAGATATCACACTGTTGACATCTACCATGTTAAATATCACACTGTTGGCATCTACCATGTTCAATAGTTCCTTTAGACAGTATATCTACCATGTTAGATATCACAGTGTTGACATGTACCATGTTCTATAGTACCTTTAGACAGTACATTTACCATGTTAGATATCACACTGTTGACATGTACCATGTTCTATAGTTCCTTTAGACAGTATATCTACTATGTTATATATCACACTGTTGACATGTACCAAGTTCTATAGTACCTTTAGACTGTATATTTACCATGTTAGATATCTCACTGTTGCATCTACCATGTGCTATAGTACCTTTAGACAGTATATCTACCATGTTAGATATCACACTGTTGACCTGTACCATGTTCTATAGTGCCTTTAGACAGTATATCTACCATGTTAGATATCACACTGTTGACCTGTACCATGTTCTAGAGTGCTTTAGACAGTATATCTACTATGTTATATAACACACTGTTGACATGTACCATGTTCTATAGTTCCTTTAGACAGTATATCTACCATGTTAGATATCACACTGTTGACATCTACCATGTTAAATATCACACTGTTGACATCTACCATGTTCAATAGTTCCTTTAGACAGTATATCTACCATGTTAGATATCACAGTGTTGACATGTACCATGTTCTATAGTACCTTTATACAGTACATTTACCATGTTAGATATCACACTGTTGACATGTACCATGTTCTATAGTTCCTTTAGACAGTATATCTACTATGTTATATATCACACTGTTGACATGTACCAAGTTCTATAGTACCTTTAGACTGTATATCTACCATGTTAGATATCACCCTGTTGACACCTACCATGTTCTATAGTACATTTACACACTATGTCTACCATGTTAGATATCTCAGTGTTGCATCTACCATGTTCTATAGTACCATTAGACAGTATATCTACCATGTTAGATATCAGACTGTTGACCTGTACCATGTTCTAGAGTGCTTTAGACAATATATCTACCATCTTAGATATCACACTGTTCACATCTACCATGTTCTATAGTACCTTTAGTCAGTATATCTACCATGTTAGATATCACACTGTTGACATGTACCATGTTCTATAGTTCCTTTAGACAGTATATCTACCATGTTAGATATCACCCTGTTGACACCTACCATGTTCTATAGTTCCTTTAGACAGTATATCTACCATGTTAGATATCACCCTGTTGACACCTACCATGTTCTATAGTTCCTTTAGACAGTATATTTACCATGTTAGATATCACACTGTTGACATGTACCATGTTCTATAGTACCTTTAGACAGTATATCTACCATGCTATATATCACACTGTTGACATCTACCATGTTCTATAGTTCCTTTAGACAGTATATCTACCATGTTAGATATCACACTGTTGACACCTACAATGTTAGATATCACCCTGTTGACATCTACCATGTTCTATAGTTCCTTTAGACAGTATATCTACCATGTTAGATATCACACTGTTGACGTGTACCATGTTCTATAGTTCCTTTAGACAGTATATCTACCATGTTAGATATCACACGGTTGACATCTACCATGTTAGATATCACACTGTTGACATGTACCATGTTCTATAGTACCTTTAGACAGTATATTTGCCACGTTAGATATCACACTGTTGACATCTACCATGTTCTATAGTTCCTTTAGACAGTATATCTACCATGTTTGATATCACAATGTTGACATGTACCATGTTCTATAGTTCCTTTAGACAGTATATTTACCATGTTAGATATCACATTGTTGACATCTACCATGTTAGATATCACACTGTTGACATCTACCATGTTAGATATCACACTGTGACATCAACCATGTTCTATAGTTCCTTTAGACAGTATATCTACCATGTTAGATATCACACTGTTGACATCTAGCATGTTAGATATCACACTGTTGACATCTACCATGTTCTATAGTACCTTTAGACAGTATATCTACCATGTTAGATATCACACTGTTGACCTGTACCATGTTCTAGAGTGCTTTAGACAATATATCTACCATGTTAGATATCACACTGTTGACATCTACCATGTTAGATATCACACTGTTGACATCTACCATGTTCTATAGTACCTTTAGACAGTATATCTACCATGTTTGATATCACACTGTTGACATGTACCATGTTCTATAGTTCCTTTAGACAGTATATTTACCATGTTAGATATCACAGTGTTGACACCTACCATGTTAGATATCACCCTGTTGACACCTACCATGTTCTATAGTACCTTTAGACGGTATATCTACCATGTTAGATATCACACTGTTGACACCTACCATGTTAGATATCACCCTGTTGACATCTACCATGTTCTATAGTACCTTTAGACGGTATATCTACCATGTTAGATGTCACCCTGTTGACACCTACCATGTTCTATAGTTCCTTTAGACAGTATATCTACCATGTTAGATATCACACTGTTGACATGTACCATGTTCTATAGTTCCTTTAGACAGTATATCTACCATGTTAGATATCACACTGTTGACATCTACCATGTTAGATATCACACTGTTGACATGTACCATGTTCTATAGTACCTTTAGACAGTATATCTACCATGCTATATATCACACTGTTGACATGTACCATGTTCTATAGTACCTTTAGACAGTATATCTAGCATTTTAGATATCACACTGATGACATCTACCATGTTCTATAGTTCCTTTAGACAGTATATCTACCATGTTAGATATCACACTGTTGACACCTACCTTGTTAGATATCACCCTGTTGACATCTACCATGTTCTATAGTTCCTTTAGACAGTATATCTACCATTTTAGATATCACACTGTTGACATGTACCATGTTCTATAGTTCCTTTAGACAGTATATCTACCATGTTAGATATCACACTGTTGACATGTACCATGTTCTATAGTACCTTTAGACAGTATATCTACCATGTTAGATATCACACTGATGACGTGTACCATGTTCTATAGTTCCTTTAGACAGTATATCTACCATGTTAGATATCACACTGTTGACACCTACCATGTTCTATAGTACCTCTAGACAGTATATCTACCATGTTAGATATCACACTGTTGACCTGTACCATGTTCTATAGTGCCTTTAGACAGTATATCTACCATGTTAGATATCACACTGTTGACCTGTACCATGTTCTAGAGTGCTTTAGACAGTATATCTACTATGTTATATATCACACTGTTGACATGTACCATGTTCTATAGTTCCTTTAGACAGTATATCTACCATGTTAGATATCACACTGTTGACATCTACCATGTTAAATATCACACTGTTGACATCTACCATGTTCAATAGTTCCTTTAGACAGTATATCTACCATGTTAGATATCACAGTGTTGACATGTACCATGTTCTATAGTACCTTTAGACAGTACATTTACCATGTTAGATATCACACTGTTGACCTGTACCATGTTCTATAGTTCCTTTAGACAGTATATCTACTATGTTATATATCACACTGTTGACATGTACCAAGTTCTATAGTACCTTTAGACTGTATATCTACCATGTTAGATATCACCCTGTTGACACCTACCATGTTCTATAGTACATTTACACACTATGTCTACCATGTTAGATATCTCAGTGTTGCATCTACCATGTTCTATAGTACCATTAGACAGTATATCTACCATGTTAGATATCAGACTGTTGACCTGTACCATGTTCTAGAGTGCTTTAGACAATATATCTACCATCTTAGATATCACACTGTTCACATCTACCATGTTCTATAGTACCTTTAGTCAGTATATCTACCATGTTAGATATCACACTGTTGACATGTACCATGTTCTATAGTTCCTTCAGACAGTATATCTACCATGTTAGATATCACCCTGTTGACACCTACCATGTTCTATAGTTCCTTTAGACAGTATATCTACCATGTTAGATATCACCCTGTTGACACCTACCATGTTCTATAGTTCCTTTAGACAGTATATCTACCATGTTAGATATCACCCTGTTGACACCTACCATGTTCTATAGTTCCTTTAGACTGTATATTTACCATGTTAGATATCTCACTGTTGCATCTACCATGTGCTATAGTACCTTTAGACAGTATATCTACCATGTTAGATATCACACTGTTGACCTGTACCATGTTCTATAGTGCCTTTAGACAGTATATCTACCATGTTAGATATCACACTGTTGACCTGTACCATGTTCTAGAGTGCTTTAGACAGTATATCTACTATGTTATAAAACACACTGTTGACATGTACCATGTTCTATAGTTCCTTTAGACAGTATATCTACCATGTTAGATATCACACTGTTGACATCTACCATGTTAAATATCACACTGTTGACATCTACCATGTTCAATAGTTCCTTTAGACAGTATATCTACCATGTTAGATATCACAGTGTTGACATGTACCATGTTCTATAGTACCTTTATACAGTACATTTACCATGTTAGATATCACACTGTTGACATGTACCATGTTCTATAGTTCCTTTAGACAGTATATCTACTATGTTATATATCACACTGTTGACATGTACCAAGTTCTATAGTACCTTTAGACTGTATATCTACCATGTTAGATATCACCCTGTTGACACCTACCATGTTCTATAGTACATTTACACACTATGTCTACCATGTTAGATATCTCAGTGTTGCATCTACCATGTTCTATAGTACCATTAGACAGTATATCTACCATGTTAGATATCAGACTGTTGACCTGTACCATGTTCTAGAGTGCTTTAGACAATATATCTACCATGTTAGATATCACACTGTTCACATCTACCATGTTCTATAGTACCTTTAGTCAGTATATCTACCATGTTAGATATCACCCTGTTGACACCTACCATGTTCTATAGTTCCTTTAGACAGTATATCTACCATGTTAGATATCACCCTGTTGACACCTACCATGTTCTATAGTTCCTTTAGACAGTATATTTACCATGTTAGATATCACACTGTTGACATGTACCATGTTCTATAGTTCCTTTAGACAGTATATCTACCATGTTAGATATCACACTGTTGACATCTACCATGTTAGATATCACACTGTTGACATGTACCATGTTCTATAGTACCTTTAGACAGTATATCTACCATGCTATATATCACACTGTTGACATCTACCATGTTCTATAGTTCCTTTAGACAGTATATCTACAATGTTAGATATCACACTGTTGACACCTACCATGTTAGATATCACCCTGTTGACATCTACCATGTTCTATAGTTCCTTTAGACAGTATATCTACCATGTTAGATATCACACTGTTGACTGGTACCATGTTCTATAGTTCCTTTAGACAGTATATCTACCATGTTAGATATCACACGGTTGACATCTACCATGTTAGATATCACACTGTTGACATGTACCATGTTCTATAGTTCCTTTAGACAGTATATTTGCCACGTTAGATATCACACTGTTGACATCTACCATGTTCTATAGTTCCTTTAGACAGTATATCTACCATGTTTGATATCACAATGTTGACATGTACCATGTTCTATAGTTCCTTTAGACAGTATATTTACCAT
Source organism: Eledone cirrhosa (assembly GCA_964016885.1). Classification (NCBI taxonomy): domain Eukaryota; kingdom Metazoa; phylum Mollusca; class Cephalopoda; order Octopoda; family Eledonidae; genus Eledone; species Eledone cirrhosa. Next base: position 347,100 of record CAXHJY010000264.1, on the reverse strand, counting down.
GTTAGATATCACATTGTTGACATCTACCATGTTAGATATCACACTGTGACATCAACCATGTTCTATAGTTCCTTTAGACAGTATATCTACCATGTTAGATATCACACTGTTGACATCTAGCATGTTAGATATCACACTGTTGACATCTACCATGTTCTATAGTACCTTTAGACAGTATATCTACCATGTTAGATATCACACTGTTGACATGTCCATGTTCTATAATTGCTTTAGACAGTATATCTACCATTTTAGATATCACACTGTTGACATGTACCATGTTAGATATCACACTGTTGACATGTACCATGTTCTATAGTTCCTTTAGACAGTATATCTACCATGTTAGATATCACACTGTTGACATGTACCATGTTCTATGGTACCTTTAGACAGTATATATACCATGTTAGATATCACACTGTTGACATCTACCATGTTCTATAGTACCTTTAGACAGTATATCTACCATGTTAGATATCACACTGTTGACATCTACCATGTTAGATATCACACTGTTGACATGTACCATGTTCTATAGTTCCTTTAGACAGTATATGTACCATGTTAGATATCTCTCTGTTGACATCTACCATGGTAGATATCACACTGATGACGTGTACCATGTTCTATAGTTCCTTTAGACAGTATATGTACCATGTTAGATATCTCTCTGTTGACATCTACCATGGTAGATATCACACTGTTGACATCTACCATGTTAGATATCACACTGTTGACATCTACCATGTTAGATATCACACTGTTGACATCTACCATGTTAGATATCACACTGTTGACATGTACCATGTTCTATAGTTCCTTTAGACAGTATAACTACCATGTTAGATATCACACTGTTGACATCTACCATGTTCTATAGTACCTTTAGACAGTATATCTACCATGTTAGATATCACACTGTTGACATCTACCATGTTCTATAGTACCTTTAGACAGTATATCTACCATGTTAGATATCACACTGTTGACATCTACCATGTTTTATAGTACCTTTAGACAGTATATGTACCTTGTTAGATATCTCTCTGTTGACATCTACCATATTAGATATCACACTGTTGACATGTACCATGTTCTATAGTACCTTTAGATATATATCTACCATGTTAGATATCACACTGTTGACCTGTACCATGTTGTATAGTTCCTTGAGACAGTATATCTACTATGTTTGATATCACTCTGTTGACATCTACCATGTTAGATATCACACTGTTCTATAGTTCCTTTAGATGGTATATCTACCATGCTAAATATCACTCTGTTGACATCTACCATGTTAGATATCACACTGTTGACATCTACCATGTTCTATAGTTCCTTTAGACAGTATATCTAGAGTCATTATTCATGTCAGATGAGATCTAGTTAATGGATTAACTGTCCTATATATGTTGAACCTTGACCCAGCTCACCCAAACGGTTTACTTGTTAACTCTGCAGTGTTCAATTTCTGGACTAGTCAAATGTCTTCTACCGTAGCCTTCTGTCAACCCACTCCTTGTTCTTTAAATTAGTTAGACAGAGATTCTTGGAAGCCTATCCAATGGTATCTTCATGACTATTTAACATCAAATTCTCTTAACTAATTCTCATAGTAATAATAATAGTTTTGTGGTTTTTTTTTTTACTTTGCAGCTCTTGAGAAAGGTCATTATGATATTGCTAATGAAATTCATTTGACATTAATGATTGATCATACTGCTGAGGTAAGAACATTTAAATTCCTTGCTCCCCCCCCCCCTCTCTCTCTCTCTCTCTCTCTCTCTCTCTCTCTCTCTCTCTCTCTCTTAGTGAGACATGAACTGCAACTGCAGAGGATTTGCAATGGTTGGAGAGAAATGAAGCAAGCATGCTCCGATGGATGTGCAATGTCAATGTGCGTGAATGACCAAGCATATTTGAGTTGAGAGAGAAACTATATAAGAGGGATAAGTTGTAGTGTGTGGGAGAGAAGACTGCGTGGTATGGACATGTGATGCACATGAAGGATGACTGCTGGGTAAAGAAGTGCCAAGAAATCCCCGAGAGGAAGATCACGAAAAACAAGGGCAGAGGTGGTGAGAGCAGACCTCAGATCGCTGGAGATGATGAAGGACCATGACAGGTGGAGAGATGCTGTGCTGAATAGGACCTGTCCCACTCTTGCAAGCAGGGAAAAGCAGACATAAAATGATGATGATATATATGTGTGTATGTGTGAATAAATAAAATATGTGATTATTGTGTAGTACTTCACTGTTTTTCTTTGGTAAGATGAGAGAAGCTCAGTGCCCATTACAGTCCTCACTTCTTCAGGATTACAGAGTGGACATTATCAACTGTTTAAATATCCTGTTCAGGGCAGTTCAGGTAGCAGAGCATTTAAAATCCAATATTTAAAAAATGTCAAAAATGTTGATGAAATTTGAACAATAAATACAATTCCATACCTCCTAGAAAGAATGAAATATTTAATTTTAATTTCCAAACCAGATTAGAAAAAAAACGGTAATTATCTACTCAACCTATATATATATATTTCTCTATATATACAATATCTTTCAGTATTTTTTATATTTCTTCTTCCTTACACACATGCACACACACACACACACACATCACCATCATCGTTTAACATCCACTTTCCATGCTAGCATGGGTTAGACTGGTTGCCCCATCTGAGGTAAGTTGCGTCAGGTGACCGTGTCCTGCTCATACAGAACTGTTTCTGGCTAGATTTCTACAGTCGCATGTCCTTCAAAATGCCAACCACAGTTATAGTGCGTGCTGGATGTTTTTTATCATGACAGCTACCCGGCCACTTTATAGTGTGTGCTCGATACTTTTTGTTGTGACACCTACATGACCACTTTACAGTGTAAGGGTGGTGTGAACAGAAATGGGTGTGGGTGGAGTATGGAAGGGGGTATAGTGGTTAAGAAGTGCCTACAAGATGTATGTTTGAGTCCGTGCACATGGGAAGGCGTGTCTTCTGTATTACTGCATAACGCTAAAGATCTCGCTCCTGTGTCATTGTCTTTGAGAGGTGCAATTGTGCAAGGTCAGCTTTTACCACCTCATCCCAGGTCTTCCTGGGTCTTCCTACTCCATAGCTTCTGTCAACATTGATTGCCCTGCACCTTTTTATACAGCTGTCATCCTACAAACAGATCACATGTCCATACCAACACAATCTCCTCTCTAGTATACTGCATCTGATCCCTCTTATGCCCAATTTCTCTCTCAGTTCATTTATGCTTTGCTCTTCATGTATATTACTATTACACATCCATCAGGGGATGCAGGCTTCATTTCTTTCCTATCTTATCAGGTCTGCGCGCAGTGTCCAGGTCTCACTACCATGTAACATTGCTGTATGTAGACATCCATTATATAGTCTTCCCTTCAATTTAAGAGGAAAACTTATGTCATATATGTGCGTGTGTGTGTGTATATATATATATATCATCATCATCATCATCATCATCATCGTCCTCATTGTTTTAACGTCTATCTTTCACGCTAGCATGGGTTAGACAGGTTTGTCCCATTTAGAGGCAAGTTGGGTCGGGTGACCGTGTCTTGTTCATATAGGAACTGTGTCTGGCTGGTTTTCTACAGCTGGATGCCCTTCCTAACACCAACCTCATTTACAGTGAGTGCTGGTGCTTTTTTGCCGTGGCACCTCCACGACCACTTTAGAGTGGAATGATATGGACCCCAGTCCCCATCATCTCATTTCTACAGCTGAGTAAACTGGAGCAATGTGAAATAAAGTGTCTTGCTCAAGGAAACAACACATCATCCGGTCTGAGAATTGAACTCACAACCTTTCGATTGCAAGGCCAATGCTCTAACCACTAAACCATGTGCCTCCATATATATACACATATCATACATACACATACACACATCATATATATAGCCACATATATATCATCATCCTCGTCGTTTAACGTCCTGCTTCATGGGTAGGACGGATTGACCCTTAAGGAGAGAAACAGGTCAGGGAATCATGTTTAGCTCACCCGGGGCAGATATTGGCTTGCTTTCTACTTTTGAGTGGCCTTTCTACCGCCAACCACATTTACAGTGTGGACTTGGCACTATATGCATATATATAGAGAAAGAGAGTGAGAGAGAAATAGATATATTTCTTTATTAGCCACAAGAGCGCACAAGAAAAGGGGACAATACAAAGACATGCCGGGGATTTTACATACAGTCGTGTAAAAAATATAAAAACAAACAATTACAACAATCGAAATCCCAAATAGGGGGGAGGCGTTACAAATGTGTTGTTTAATACCCCGTCGATAGAACAACCCTCAACTCCAGGAACGTGTTCTGCAAGTGCTCCTTTCTTCCTTTTGCTCTCTTCTTCAACCTACAGGCTTATAAACAGAGAAGGCCCAATCACTCGGGCCATTTTCGCTTCATTCACCCACCATTCAGTAAATTTACTGGGGTGCAGTGCCTCTCTCTCCACCCTGATTCTCCTTCTAAAGTGATACTTAAAGAAGGGAATCAATTGTTGTCCGGAGAGAAAGGCATCTGTCCTCAGTCCTCTCAACCTTGTCCACCCTATAACTTCTTTCACCATAGCCACCGTACAGAGGAAAACCGCCTCTCTTTCGTTTTTGAAAGAGGCTGGCGGTTTGATCCTTACTATGGACTCGGCAGTCAACTGGATTTGTCCCATACGCGACAGCAGTTGTTCTGCATAGTTCCACAGGTCGGTTACGCCCAGGCAGTGTACAATTGCGTGCAGGACTGTTTCAATGTCCTGCGCGCATCTTGGACACGCCCTCTTTGAAGGATTCCTGCCGGGGCATCCATGCCTGTAGATCTTGTCACGAACCGGTAGAGCTCCTCGGTAGAACTGCCAGGCCAGGGACCTCTGGAAGTTGTCCATAGGTCCCGGGCGGAAAGTCCTACCAAACAGACTGGTGAGCTCATCGTCTTCGACGCCCAGAGTCTCTCCGAGCACGTCGTCACCCTCGTAACGTACAATCCCTCTATAGAATGTAGAAGTGGAGTCTCCACTGATTGCTGCGCCCGCTTGCCAGAGGACTGTGAGCGCCTGAGCGCATTCAATGTGCCAGGCACCCATCGTTTTCAGTCTTTTCTTGACCCAGGACTGCAGCTCCGTCAGCGAAACGAGCTGTGGGAAAGCCTGTCTCACAAACGGTGCCCACACCGGTTGGGGGTCAGTGAGGAATACCTGGAGATGCCGCAGCCTCAGCGCATGTTTGCGCATCATCAGCCACGGCATTCCCAGCCCTCCATTGGAAAGGTGCTGACAGCAGACGGATCTCCTCACTAACGGAGCCTGCTTCTTCTACAGAAACTGGAAGAGCATGCGTTCCATCTTGGCGAGGTGTTCACGGGGACAAGGCACGACAGTCAAGCGGTAGTAGATGACGGACGCTATGAAAGTGTTCGCCACCTCCGCTCAACCTTTCAAGGACAGTTTGCACTCTGCCCACTTCTGGGTGAGTGCAAACACCTTGGCCGTAACCTCGTTCCAGTTTTTCTCCACTTGGAGGTCTGAACCGAACCAGACCCCAAGCAATTTCACCGGTCCGTCCGTCCAGCGTCCAATGACGCTGTCGGACGTCATCGGTTTGCCTCTCCACGTACCGAGTTGCAAACCGACAGACTTGTCTGGGTTTAGTTTTGCTCCCGTCAGCGTTTCTTTCAGTAAGTTGCCGATCACCCCGATTTCCGAGGTACTCGACACCATTACCGTCACGTCGTTGGCATAAGCCGACGCCACTTTGCGCAGTCCCGGTTCTAGAGGGATGCCCTGCAACAGCTCAAATTTCCGCAGTAATGGCTCTAGAGTCAATACATACAGAATGGAGGAGAGAGGGCACCCTTGTCGAATGGAACGCGTGATTGCGAACGGCTCCGATAACTAGCTGTTGACCTTGACCCTCAAGTAGTTGCTGGTGTGCATCGCCTCGATCCAGCCTCTGAACACGGGACCGAAACCGGCCGCCTTGAGAACCGCTTCCAAGTATCGATGGTCAACCCTATCGAATGCCTTAGACTGATCCAAGTTGATCAGAGCCCCACCAAAGCCGGGTTTACTACCTACCCTCTCTATGATGTATCACATGAGGTGGAGATTGTCGTGTATGGACCTGGTCGGGATTGCACACGTTTGCGCTTTCCCTACCAGGTTCTCGACGACAAGCGCCAACCTCGTCGCTAGCACCTTGGCCAAAATCTTTAACTCTGTGTTGAGCAGAGTTATGGGCCTGAAGTTGTTAATTTCGTCCCCCTTGTTCTCGTCTTTCCTGATCAGCGTTACTACGCCCTTGCCTGCAGAACTGGGAATTCTCCCGTTCTGCTGCCAATTGCAGTAGATGGCTTCGAGGATGCCAGAGAACAAGGCCGGCATGCCTATGTAAAACTCGTAGGGTAGACCATCTAGACTGGGTGACTTGCGTTTCCCGCAGCGGCCCAGAGCGTCCCGTATCTCAGTGTTCGAGAAATGCGGCAGGCCGTCGAGGTATGAACTAAAGTTTATTACCCCGTTCGGCTCACCGTCTATCTGCTCAAACAGTCACGCAAAGTGCCGCTGAAAGGCCGTGCACATTTGCTTAGGTCAAGTAGCATGCGTCTGTTTTGGTCTTTCAAAGACCGAATCGTGGACTTGTTGCCACTTTTCGCCTCCGCCACTCGGGCCCAGCTGACAGCTTTCGCTCCTTCGCTTCCTAGAGCACGTGTTTTGCTTCTGACCACACAGCCTTCGTGTTTCGCATCGAAGAACTGGTCCAGTGCCGTTCTCGACGCTAACACTCTAGCCGCGTTGCCACTTCTAAGTACCTCCTCTACCTTGGCTACTAGTTCTCTTTCTATTTTGTTTTTCTCTAAGGCTAACTCTCTGCTATACCCTATCGATTCTATTCCAATTGCTTTCTTGAGAGAGTACCACCATCTATTGTTGACGATGGCTCCCATTAACTGTTGCTTGACTAATCTACTTATCCGTTCACTGTAAGCTTTACGTGCCGGCAATGACACGTTCAGCTTCCAGTATCCGAGTCCCTGTCTATGTGTTCTATCACGGTTGACTAAGCAGACGACTAACTTGTGATCTGAATAGGCAACCATGTGCATTCGTGGACTGCTTAACATTTCCTTGTCTCTTTTTCTAATGAAGAACCTATCTAAATACGATCTAGATGTCCCACTGCGGTTTGCCCACGTCTACTGTGGTGCAGTCGGGAAATCCAGTTGATACCTATCGGCCAGTTGGAATTGGCCATTAAAGTTTTGAGGCTGTTGCACCCCGCTCTACTGGGACATGCTCCCACATAGTCCCATCGTGCATCTAGGATACCATTCCAGTCCCCAACTAAAAGTAAGGAGCGAAATGTTCCCAGAAAAGACTCGAGACGCTTAAAGAAGTCTGGCCGTGATTGCAATTGCCCGGTCGGGGCATAAACGGCCACCAGTCTGAAGGCTCCACCTCCAATACTGTTAACGTCTAGGACTACCAGTCTACCCCCCCCCCGGGTCCAAGTGTACTTGCTGTACTTTGACATCCAGGTTCTAGAGAGAGTTAGATAGATACATATATATACATATACCCTTCATTTGCCCATGTTCTCACTTTTATATGGGCTCACTTACATGTGTATATTCATACACACACATACCCATTTATATATAAAAGTGGCCCACCTGTGTGTGTACATACACATATATACATGTAATATATCTACATTTGCTATGCATATATATTTCGCTATAAATACAATATCTTTTAGTATTTTTTTATATAATTTCTTATATTATTCTAACTACCTATATATACCTGCCAAATGCTTTGTACACACGTCTTACACCTGAATTAACAAACATCATCCTACCTATATAAGGACAAGCGATAGCAAAACTCCAGATAAATAAACCATACATTAACCCATTCACTGCAATCTAACAACTTAAAAATCACAGGTAAACATGGTTTTTTTTAAATTCCTTTTGCATAACTTATGAAACCAATAGCTTGCTTTAACATTGTATGCTTTTTGATATTGTTTTATTTGATTCTTAAAACCTTGTTACATCCCATATTCTTGTAAGCCTTCATGAGGTTTTCCACCAATTCTTCATAGTTTCCTTCCCTTCTGGTTCCGAGAAATCCCTTCGCCACTAACTTGAATGCTTTCCAAGCAACTTTCTCCTATGAAGGGCTGATTTAAAGTCACCATCTTTAAGAAGCTCTCAAATCTGAGGACCAATGAAGACTCCCTCTTTTATCTTAGCATCAGTGAGGGGAATTTTGATTGTTATATCCCATGTCAGATTTGTCCACAGCTTTTACAAAGTTTTTCATGAGCCCCAGATTTATGTGTAGTGGTGGTAGCAACATTTAGGTTCCAGTGATTGATGAGGTGGCCATAATGGGAACCTCCTGCATGGCTCTCCCATTCACAACAGATAGAATACCTTGTGGTATTGCTTCTGGTTCTTTCTGCTGACTTCTGAGTTCAAATCCTGCTGAAGTTCAACTTTGTCTTTCATCCATTTGAGGTTGATAAAATAAAGTACCAGTAATGCACTTGGGTTGATTCATCCTCTATCTCATATTCTCTCTTCCTCTCTATCAATCTTTGGGAGTGCAAACCCATCACAAGACCAACAACCTTTAAGTCACCACGGAACTGCCATTGATGTTCATCCTATTCATTGCAACATATGCTTTATATTCTCACAAGTTTCTTTCATATGTGATGTGTAGCCCATGGGAAGTTATGAATCTATGAACAGACTCCAGTGACTGGGTTCGTATTCAATATCAAGTGCTTCCATCAGACCATATTGTTGCAGGACAATAAATCACCTCCCATTATGAAGAAATTGCTGACCTGCTGCTGACGGTCAGCAGCTCTGCCTTATTCTTAAGTAGTTGTAGATCCCTGACAAGGTCATGGAGTTCCTCTTGTGTTATGAGCTATGGTCTAGAGGAGTATGCTTCATCAAAATTACATCATTCAGTAGGAAGATGAAATGTTGAAAGCATCTGGAATGGTGGGACACACTATGGTCACCCGGATAGTAAACCAAGTAATACAGAATGGGGGTCATACCAAATGACTGGCGTAGCAGCATCATTATCAACTGTTTCAAGGGCAAAGGAGACGCCCTGGATAGAGAAAACTATAGAGGCATTAAATTAGTTGACCAAGTCATGAAAGTCACAGGAAGAGTTATTACTCTACTGATCAGAGACCAAATTGATCTAGATGAAATGCAGTTTGGGTTTATGTCAGGTACAAGTACCACAAATGCTCTTTTCCTTGTACGGCAATTGCAGGAGAAGTACCTGGCTAACAGTAAACCCCTCTACTTAGCTTTTGTTGACCTGGAGAAGGCCTTTGACAGAGCCCACCCCGCTCCTTAATCTGGTGGGCTCTTAGAAAACTAGGTGTAGATAAATGGCTTGTGAGAGTTATACAAGCTATGTATAGAGGAACAGTCAGCAAGGTTAGAATTAACGAAGAATATAGTGATTTTAGCGTAATGGTAGGGATTCACCAGGGCTCCGTTCTTATGCTCCCGTTCATTATTACCCTTCAGGCTATAACAGAGGAGTTCAAGACCGGCTGCCCATGGGAACTTCTATACGCAGATCATCTAACTCTCATAGCTGAATCTATGGCTGAACTAGAGAGGAAATTCCAAACATGGAAGCATGGCCTAGAATCAAAAGGCCTTAGAGTCAACTTGTCTAAGACTAAGGTTCTAGTATGTAGAAAGGAGAATAGGGCACAGGTCCCCTCTGGGAAATGGCCATGCTCAGTGTAGGTAGAAAGGAGTAGGTAGAAACTCCATTTTATGTCCCAGATGCAAAATATGAGTGCATAAAAGATGTAGTGGGATCACAGGTAAGCTAACTAAGAATATAGATTTTATATGTGGCCGGTGCTCTGGTGCAATAAGTAGCTAGGACCCACTGGATGATATTTCCTTCAACTGCCCAGATGGTTCTACAGAAATAGTAGACACCTTCCATTACCTGGGTGACAAAATCAGCAGTGGAGGAGGGTGCTCTGAAAGTACAGTAGCCAGAGTTAGAACTGGATGGAAAACGTTCAGAGAGCTAATATTGCTGTTAGCCACAAGAGGTTTTTCTCTAAAAGTTAAAGGCAGGTTGTATGATGCGTGTATATGAATGGCGATATTACATGGTAGTGAGACTTGGGCGTTGTGTGCTCAAGACCTGCATAGATTAGAAAGAAATGAAGCTTGCATGCTCTGATGGATGTGTAATAGTAATGTGTGCGGATGGCAAAACATAAACGAACTAAGAGGGAGACTAAGCATAAGAGGTATCAAATGTGTTCTGGAGAGGAGATTGTGTTGGTATGGACATGTGATGTGTATGATGGACGGCAGCTGTATAAAAAAGTGCAGAGCAATGAAAATTGATGGAAGCTGCGGAGTGGGTAGACCAAGGAAAACCTGGGACGCGGTGATAAAAACTGACCCTGCGCACCTACACTTCTCTAAAACAATGTCACTGGATCGAGATCTTTGGCGTCATGCAGTTGTACAGAAGACTGGACTGCCATTACATACAAACCTACAGTCAGTAAGCACCTCTTAACTCAATGTACACCCCACTGCCACACCCTACCCCATCCTCCCTCTCCCGTTCCGTCCACTGTGTCAATAACACAACAGTCCACACTGTAAGGTGGTTGTGTAGGCAACACGGTAAAAACCTCCCAGACCCACACTGTAAATGTGGTTGGTGTTAGGAAGGACATCCAGCTGTAAAAAAAATCTGCCAGAGATGCTTCCGTGTGAGCGAAACACGGTCTCCCAACCATTTCCGCATCAAATGGAACAAAACCATCTAACCCATGCTAGTGTGGAAGATGGACGTTAAACGATGATGATGATGATATATATATGTACTCATGCATCTGTTCATATGTAAACACACATACATTTATACATAGTTATATATGAAGCGAAGTTTTATTTGTTGTGGAAGAAATGATGAAACGACAAATAACAATTCTGGTTGAATTTATATCTTTATTTCACTTCAGCAAAAAGGGAAAAATATTAATTTGAATCGTAAATATAAAGTTTGATGATAGAATCCTCTGCCCTGTTGCTTCAAATTCACAAATTATATAAGTCCTTAGTAACTTCAATTGCTTTGTATGGCTGTGAGAGTTGGACTCTCAAAGCAAACATGGAACAAAGAATCCAGTCATTTGAGTACAAGTGCTTCTAGAGTGGCACCCTAATGACTGGCTGTACCAGTGGCACATCTAGAGTGGCACCCCAATGACTGGCTGTACCAGTGGCACATCTAGAGTGGCACCCCAATGGCTGGCTGTACCAGTGGCACATCTAGAGTGGCACCCCAATGGCTGGCTGTACCAGTGGCACATCTACAGTGACACCCCAATGACTGGCTGTACGAGTGTCACATCTAGAGTGGCACCCCAATGGCTGGCTGTACCAATCTCACATCTAGAGTGGCACCCCAATGACTGGCTGTACCAGTGGCACCCTAATGACTGGCTGTACCAGTGGCACATCTAGAGTGGTACCCCAATGACTGGCTGTACCAGTGGCACATCTAGAGTGGCACCCCAATGGCTGGCTGTACCAATCTCACATCTAGAGTGGCACCCCAATGACTGGCTGTACCAGTGGCACCCTAATGACTGGCTGTACCAGTGGCACATCTAGAGTGGCACCCCACGACTGGCTGTACCAGTGGCACATCTAGAGTGGCACCCCAATGGCTGGCTGTACCAGTGGCACATCTAGAGTGGCACCCCAATGGCTGGCTGTACCAGTGGCACATCTACAGTGACACCCCAATGACTGGCTGTACCAGTGTCACATCTAGAGTGGCACCCCAATGGCTGGCTGTACCAATCTCACATCTAGAGTGGCACCCCAATGACTGGCTGTACCAGTGGCACCCTAATGACTGGCTGTACCAGTGGCACATCTAGAGTGGTACCCCAATGACTGGCTGTACCAGTGGCACATCTAGAGTGGCACCCTAATGACTGGCTGTACCAGTGGCACATCTACAGTGACACCCCAATGACTGGCTGTACCAGTGTCACATCTAGAGGGGGACCCCAATGACTGGCTGTACCAGTGTCATATCTAGAGTGGCACCCCAATGACTGGCTGTACCAGTGTCACATCTAGAGTGGCACCCCAATGACTGGCTGTACCAGTGGCACATCTAGAGTGGCACCCCAATGACTGGCTGTACCAGTGTCACATCTAGAGTGGCACCCCAATGACTGGCTGTACCAGTGGCACATCTAGAGTGGCACCCCAATGACTGGCTGTACCAGTGTCACATCTAGAGTGGCACCCCAATGACTGGCTGTACCAGTGGCACATCTAGAGTGGCACCCTAATGACTGGCTGTACCAGTGGCACATCTAGAGTGACACCCCAATGGCTGGCTGTACCAGTGGCACATCTAGAGTGGCACCCCAATGACTGGCTGTACCAGTGGCACAGCTAGAGTGGTACCTAATGGCTGGCTGTACCAGTGGCACCCAAATGACTGGCTGTACCGGTGGCACATCTAGAGTGACACCCCAATGACTGGCTGTACCAGTGGCACATCTAGAGTGACACCCCAATGACTGGCTGTACCAGTGGCACCCAAACGACTGGCTGTACCGGTGGCACATCTAGAGTGACACCCCAATGACTGGCTGTACCAGTGGCACATCTAGAGTGACACCCCAATGGCTGGCTGTACCAGTGGCACATCTAGAGTGACACCCCAATGACTGGCTGTACCAGTGGCACATCTAGAGTGGCACATCTAGAGTGACACCCCAATGGCTGGCTGTACCAGTGGCACATCTAGAGTGGCACCCCAATGACTGGCTGTACCAGTGGCACCCAAATGACTGGCTGTACCAGTGGCACATCTAGAGTGGCACCCTAATGACTGGCTGTACCAGTGGCACATCTAGAGTGACACCCCAATGACTGGCTGTACCAGTGGCACATCTAGAGTGACACGCCAATGGCTGGCTGTACCAGTGGCACATCTAGAGTGGCACCCTAATGACTGGCTGTACCAGTGGCACATCTAGAGAGGCACCCCAATGACTGGCTGTACCAGTGGCACCCAAATGACTGGCTGTACCAGTGGCACATCTAGAGTGGCACCCTAATGACTGGCTGTACCAGTGGCACATCTAGAGTGGCACCCTAATGACTGGCTGTACCAGTGGCACATCTAGAGTGGCACCCTAATGACTGGCTGTACCAGTGGCACATCTAGAGTGGCACCCCAATGACTGGCTGTACCAGTGGCACATCTAGAGTGGTACCCCAATGGCTGGCTGTACCAATGTCACATCTAGAGTGGCACCCCAATGGCTGGCTGTACCAGTGGCACATCTAGAGTGGCACCCCAATGGCTGGCTGTACCAGTGGCACATCTAGAGTGGGACCCTAATGACTGGCTGTAGCAATGTCACATCTAGAGTTGCACCCCAATGGCTGGCTGTACCAGTGGCACATCTAGAGTGGCACCCCAATGGCTGGCTGTACCAATCTCACATCTAGAGTGGCACCCCAATGACTGGCTGTACCAGTGGCACCCTAATGACTGGCTGTACCGGTGGCACATCTAGAGTGACACCCCAATGACTGGCTGTACCAGTGGCACATCTAGAGTGACACCCCAATGACTGGCTGTACCAGTGGCACCCAAACGACTGGCTGTACCGGTGGCACATCTAGAGTGACACCCCAATGACTGGCTGTACCAGTGGCACATCTAGAGTGACACCCCAATGGCTGGCTGTACCAGTGGCACATCTAGAGTGACACCCCAATGACTGGCTGTACCAGTGGCACATCTAGAGTGGCACATCTAGAGTGACACCCCAATGGCTGGCTGTACCAGTGGCACATCTAGAGTGGCACCCCAATGACTGGCTGTACCAGTGGCACCCAAATGACTGGCTGTACCAGTGGCACATCTAGAGTGGCACCCTAATGACTGGCTGTACCAGTGGCACATCTAGAGTGACACCCCAATGACTGGCTGTACCAGTGGCACATCTAGAGTGACACGCCAATGGCTGGCTGTACCAGTGGCACATCTAGAGTGGCACCCTAATGACTGGCTGTACCAGTGGCACATCTAGAGAGGCACCCCAATGACTGGCTGTACCAGTGGCACCCAAATGACTGGCTGTACCAGTGGCACATCTAGAGTGGCACCCTAATGACTGGCTGTACCAGTGGCACATCTAGAGTGGCACCCTAATGACTGGCTGTACCAGTGGCACATCTAGAGTGGCACCCCAATGACTGGCTGTACCAGTGGCACATCTAGAGTGGTACCCCAATGGCTGGCTGTACCAATGTCACATCTAGAGTGGCACCCCAATGGCTGGCTGTACCAGTGGCACATCTAGAGTGGCACCCCAATGGCTGGCTGTACCAGTGGCACATCTAGAGTGGGACCCTAATGACTGGCTGTAGCAATGTCACATCTAGAGTTGCACCCCAATGGCTGGCTGTACCAGTGGCACATCTAGAGTGACACCCCATTGACTGGCTGTACCAATCTCACATCTAGAGTGGCACCCCAATGACTGGCTGTACCAGTGGCACATCTAGAGTGGCACCCTAATGACTGGCTGTACCAGTGGCACATCTAGAGTGACACCCCAATGGCTGGCTGTACCAGTGGCACATCTAGAGTGGCACCCCAATGGCTGGCTGTACCAGTGGCACATCTACAGTGACACCCCAATGACTGGCTGTACGAGTGTCACATCTAGAGTGGCACCCCAATGGCTGGCTGTACCAATCTCACATCTAGAGTGGCACCCCAATGACTGGCTGTACCAGTGGCACCCTAATGACTGGCTGTACCAGTGGCACATCTAGAGTGGTACCCCAATGACTGGCTGTACCAGTGGCACATCTAGAGTGGCACCCCAATGGCTGGCTGTACCAATCTCACATCTAGAGTGGCACCCCAATGACTGGCTGTACCAGTGGCACCCTAATGACTGGCTGTACCAGTGGCACATCTAGAGTGGCACCCCAATGACTGGCTGTACCAGTGGCACATCTAGAGTGGCACCCCAATGGCTGGCTGTACCAGTGGCACATCTAGAGTGGCACCCCAATGGCTGGCTGTACCAGTGGCACATCTACAGTGACACCCCAATGACTGGCTGTACCAGTGTCACATCTAGAGTGGCACCCCAATGGCTGGCTGTACCAATCTCACATCTAGAGTGGCACCCCAATGACTGGCTGTACCAGTGGCACCCTAATGACTGGCTGTACCAGTGGCACATCTAGAGTGGCACCCCAATGGCTGGCTGTACCAGTGGCACATCTAGAGTGGCACCCTAATGACTGGCTGTACCAGTGGCACATCTACAGTGACACCCCAATGACTGGCTGTACCAGTGTCACATCTAGAGGGGGACCCCAATGACTGGCTGTACCAGTGTCATATCTAGAGTGGCACCCCAATGACTGGCTGTACCAGTGTCACATCTAGAGTGGCACCCCAATGACTGGCTGTACCAGTGGCACATCTAGAGTGGCACCCCAATGACTGGCTGTACCAGTGTCACATCTAGAGTGGCACCCCAATGACTGGCTGTACCAGTGGCACATCTAGAGTGGCACCCCAATGACTGGCTGTACCAGTGTCACATCTAGAGTGGCACCCCAATGACTGGCTGTACCAGTGGCACATCTAGAGTGGCACCCTAATGACTGGCTGTACCAGTGGCACATCTAGAGTGACACCCCAATGGCTGGCTGTACCAGTGGCACATCTAGAGTGGCACCCCAATGACTGGCTGTACCAGTGGCACAGCTAGAGTGGTACCTAATGGCTGGCTGTACCAGTGGCACCCAAATGACTGGCTGTACCGGTGGCACATCTAGAGTGACACCCCAATGACTGGCTGTACCAGTGGCACATCTAGAGTGACACCCCAATGACTGGCTGTACCAGTGGCACCCAAATGACTGGCTGTACCGGTGGCACATCTAGAGTGACACCCCAATGACTGGCTGTACCAGTGGCACATCTAGAGTGACACCCCAATGGCTGGCTGTACCAGTGGCACATCTAGAGTGACACCCCAATGACTGGCTGTACCAGTGGCACATCTAGAGTGGCACATCTAGAGTGACACCCCAATGGCTGGCTGTACCAGTGGCACATCTAGAGTGGCACCCCAATGACTGGCTGTACCAGTGGCACCCAAATGACTGGCTGTACCAGTGGCACATCTAGAGTGGCACCCTAATGACTGGCTGTACCAGTGGCACATCTAGAGTGACACCCCAATGACTGGCTGTACCAGTGGCACATCTAGAGTGACACGCCAATGGCTGGCTGTACCAGTGGCACATCTAGAGTGGCACCCTAATGACTGGCTGTACCAGTGGCACATCTAGAGAGGCACCCCAATGACTGGCTGTACCAGTGGCACCCAAATGACTGGCTGTACCAGTGGCACATCTAGAGTGGCACCCTAATGACTGGCTGTACCAGTGGCACATCTAGAGTGGCACCCTAATGACTGGCTGTACCAGTGGCACATCTAGAGTGGCACCCTAATGACTGGCTGTACCAGTGGCACATCTAGAGTGGCACCCCAATGACTGGCTGTACCAGTGGCACATCTAGAGTGGTACCCCAATGGCTGGCTGTACCAATGTCACATCTAGAGTGGCACCCCAATGGCTGGCTGTACCAGTGGCACATCTAGAGTGGCACCCCAATGGCTGGCTGTACCAGTGGCACATCTAGAGTGGGACCCTAATGACTGGCTGTAGCAATGTCACATCTAGAGTTGCACCCCAATGGCTGGCTGTACCAGTGGCACATCTAGAGTGACACCCCATTGACTGGCTGTACCAATCTCACATCTAGAGTGGCACCCCAATAACTGGCTGTACCAGTGGCACATCTAGAGTGGCACCCTAATGACTGGCTGTACCAGTGGCACATCTAGAGTGGCACCCTAATGACTGGCTGTACCAGTGGCACATCTAGAGTGGCACCCCAATGACTGGCTGTACCAGTAGCACCCAAATGACTGGCTGTACCAGTGGCACCCTAATGACTGGCTGTACCAGTGGCACATCTAGAGTGGCACCCTAATGACTGGCTGTACCAGTGGCACATCTAGAGTGGCACCCTAATGACTGGCTGTAGCAGTGGCACATCTAGAGTGGCACCCCAATGACTGGTTGTACCAATCTCACATCTAGAGTGGCACCCCAATGGCTGGCTGTACCAATCTCACATCTAGAGTGGCACCCCAATGACTGGCTGTACTAGTGGCACATCTAGAGTGGCACCCCAATGACTGGCTGTACCAGTGGCACCCTAATGACTGGCTGTACCAGTGGCACATCTAGAGTGGGACCCTAATGACTGGCTGTACCAGTGGCACATCTACAGTGACACCCCAATGACTGGCTGTACCAGTGTCACATCTAGAGTGGCACCCCAATGACTGGCTGTACCAGTGCCACATCTAGAGTGGCACCCCAATGACTGGCTGTACCAGTGGCACATCTAGAGTGACACCCCAATGACTTGCTGTACCAGTGGCACATCTAGAGTGACACCCCAATGACTGGCTGTACCAGTGGCACATCCAGAGTGGCACCCCATGGACTGGCTGTACCAGTGTCACATCTAGAGTGGCACCCCAATGACTGGCTGTACCAGTGGCACATCTAGAGTGGCACCCTAATGACTGGCTGTACCAGTGGCACATCTAGAGTGACACCCCAATGGCTGGCTGTACCAGTGGCACATCTAGAGTGGCACCCCAATGACTGGCTGTACCAGTGGCACAGCTAGAGTGGTACCTAATGGCTGGCTGTACCAGTGGCACCCAAATGACTGGCTGTACCGGTGGCACATCTAGAGTGACACCCCAATGACTGGCTGTACCAGTGGCACATCTAGAGTGACACCCCAATGACTGGCTGTACCAGTGGCACCCAAATGACTGGCTGTACCGGTGGCACATCTAGAGTGACACCCCAATGACTGGCTGTACCAGTGGCACATCTAGAGTGACACCCCAATGGCTGGCTGTACCAGTGGCACATCTAGAGTGACACCCCAATGACTGGCTGTACCAGTGGCACATCTAGAGTGGCACATCTAGAGTGACACCCCAATGGCTGGCTGTACCAGTGGCACATCTAGAGTGGCACCCCAATGACTGGCTGTACCAGTGGCACCCAAATGACTGGCTGTACCAGTGGCACATCTAGAGTGGCACCCTAATGACTGGCTGTACCAGTGGCACATCTAGAGTGACACCCCAATGACTGGCTGTACCAGTGGCACATCTAGAGTGACACGCCAATGGCTGGCTGTACCAGTGGCACATCTAGAGTGGCACCCTAATGACTGGCTGTACCAGTGGCACATCTAGAGAGGCACCCCAATGACTGGCTGTACCAGTGGCACCCAAATGACTGGCTGTACCAGTGGCACATCTAGAGTGGCACCCTAATGACTGGCTGTACCAGTGGCACATCTAGAGTGGCACCCTAATGACTGGCTGTACCAGTGGCACATCTAGAGTGGCACCCTAATGACTGGCTGTACCAGTGGCACATCTAGAGTGGCACCCCAATGACTGGCTGTACCAGTGGCACATCTAGAGTGGTACCCCAATGGCTGGCTGTACCAATGTCACATCTAGAGTGGCACCCCAATGGCTGGCTGTACCAGTGGCACATCTAGAGTGGCACCCCAATGGCTGGCTGTACCAGTGGCACATCTAGAGTGGGACCCTAATGACTGGCTGTAGCAATGTCACATCTAGAGTTGCACCCCAATGGCTGGCTGTACCAGTGGCACATCTAGAGTGACACCCCATTGACTGGCTGTACCAATCTCACATCTAGAGTGGCACCCCAATGACTGGCTGTACCAGTGGCACATCTAGAGTGGCACCCTAATGACTGGCTGTACCAGTGGCACATCTAGAGTGGCACCCTAATGACTGGCTGTACCAGTGGCACATCTAGAGTGGCACCCCAATGACTGGCTGTACCAGTAGCACCCAAATGACTGGCTGTACCAGTGGCACATCTAGAGTGGCACCCTAATGACTGGCTGTACCAGTGGCACATCTAGAGTGGCACCCTAATGACTGGCTGTACCAGTGGCACATCTAGAGTGGCACCCTAATGACTGGCTGTAGCAGTGGCACATCTAGAGTGGCACCCCAATGACTGGTTGTACCAATCTCACATCTAGAGTGGCACCCCAATGGCTGGCTGTACCAATCTCACATCTAGAGTGGCACCCCAATGACTGGCTGTACCAGTGGCACATCTAGAGTGGCACCCCAATGACTGGCTGTACCAGTGGCACCCTAATGACTGGCTGTACCAGTGGCACATCTAGAGTGGGACCCTAATGACTGGCTGTACCAGTGGCACATCTACAGTGACACCCCAATGACTGGCTGTACCAGTGTCACATCTAGAGTGGCACCCCAATGACTGGCTGTACCAGTGCCACATCTAGAGTGGCACCCCAATGACTGGCTGTACCAGTGGCACATCTAGAGTGACACCCCAATGACTTGCTGTACCAGTGGCACATCTAGAGTGACACCCCAATGACTGGCTGTACCAGTGGCACATCTAGAGTGGCACCCCATGGACTGGCTGTACCAGTGACACATCTAGAGTGACACCCCAATGGCTGGCTGTACCAGTGGCACATCTAGAGTGGCACCCTAATGACTGGCTGTACCAGTGGCACATCTAGAGTGGCACCCCAATAACTGGCTGTACCAGTGGCACATCTAGAGTGTCGCCCCATTGACTGGCTGTACCAGTGGCACATCTAGAGTGGCACCCCAATGACTGGCTGTACCAGTGGCACATCTAGAGTGTCGCCCCATTGACTGGCTGTACCAGTGGCACCCTAATGACTGGCTGTACCAGTGGCACATCTAGAGTGGTACCCCAATGACTGGCTGTACCAGTGGCACATCTAGAGTGGCACCCCAATGGCTGGCTGTACCAGTGGCACATCTAGAGTGGCACCCCAATAACTGGCTGTACCAGTGGCACATCTAGAGTGGCACCCCAATGGCTGGCTGTACCAATCTCACATCTAGAGTGGTACCCCAATGACTGGCTGTACCAGTGGCACATCTAGAGTGGCACCCCAATAACTGACTGTACCAGTGGCACATCTAGAGTGTCGCCCCATTGACTGGCTGTACCAGTGACACCCCAATGACTAGCTGTACCAGTAGCACATCTAGAGTGGAACCCAAATGACTGGCTGTACCAGTGGCACATCTAGAGTGGCACCCCAATGGCTGGCTGTACCAATGTCACATCTAGAGTGACACCCCAATGGCTGGCTGTACCAGTGGCACATCTAGAGTGGCACCCCAATGGCTGGCTGTACCAATGTCACATCTAGAGTGACACCCCAATGGCTGGCTGTACCAGTGGCACATCTAGAGTGGCACCCCAATAACTGGCTGTACCAGTGGCACATCTAGAGTGGCACCCCAATGGCTGGCTGTACCAGTGGCACATCTAGAGTGGCACCCCAATGGCTGGCTGTACCAGTGGCACATCTACAGTGACACCCCAATGACTGGCTGTACGAGTGTCACATCTAGAGTGGCACCCCAATGGCTGGCTGTACCAATCTCACATCTAGAGTGGCACCCCAATGACTGGCTGTACCAGTGGCACCCTAATGACTGGCTGTACCAGTGGCACATCTAGAGTGGTACCCCAATGACTGGCTGTACCAGTGGCACATCTAGAGTGGCACCCCAATGGCTGGCTGTACCAATCTCACATCTAGAGTGGCACCCCAATGACTGGCTGTACCAGTGGCACCCTAATGACTGGCTGTACCAGTGGCACATCTAGAGTGGCACCCCAATGACTGGCTGTACCAGTGGCACATCTAGAGTGGCACCCCAATGGCTGGCTGTACCAGTGGCACATCTAGAGTGGCACCCCAATGGCTGGCTGTACCAGTGGCACATCTACAGTGACACCCCAATGACTGGCTGTACCAGTGTCACATCTAGAGTGGCACCCCAATGGCTGGCTGTACCAATCTCACATCTAGAGTGGCACCCCAATGACTGGCTGTACCAGTGGCACCCTAATGACTGGCTGTACCAGTGGCACATCTAGAGTGGTACCCCAATGACTGGCTGTACCAGTGGCACATCTAGAGTGGCACCCTAATGACTGGCTGTACCAGTGGCACATCTACAGTGACACCCCAATGACTGGCTGTACCAGTGTCACATCTAGAGGGGGACCCCAATGACTGGCTGTACCAGTGTCATATCTAGAGTGGCACCCCAATGACTGGCTGTACCAGTGTCACATCTAGAGTGGCACCCCAATGACTGGCTGTACCAGTGGCACATCTAGAGTGGCACCCCAATGACTGGCTGTACCAGTGTCACATCTAGAGTGGCACCCCAATGACTGGCTGTACCAGTGGCACATCTAGAGTGGCACCCCAATGACTGGCTGTACCAGTGTCACATCTAGAGTGGCACCCCAATGACTGGCTGTACCAGTGGCACATCTAGAGTGGCACCCTAATGACTGGCTGTACCAGTGGCACATCTAGAGTGACACCCCAATGGCTGGCTGTACCAGTGGCACATCTAGAGTGGCACCCCAATGACTGGCTGTACCAGTGGCACAGCTAGAGTGGTACCTAATGGCTGGCTGTACCAGTGGCACCCAAATGACTGGCTGTACCGGTGGCACATCTAGAGTGACACCCCAATGACTGGCTGTACCAGTGGCACATCTAGAGTGACACCCCAATGACTGGCTGTACCAGTGGCACCCAAATGACTGGCTGTACCGGTGGCACATCTAGAGTGACACCCCAATGACTGGCTGTACCAGTGGCACATCTAGAGTGACACCCCAATGGCTGGCTGTACCAGTGGCACATCTAGAGTGACACCCCAATGACTGGCTGTACCAGTGGCACATCTAGAGTGGCACATCTAGAGTGACACCCCAATGGCTGGCTGTACCAGTGGCACATCTAGAGTGGCACCCCAATGACTGGCTGTACCAGTGGCACCCAAATGACTGGCTGTACCAGTGGCACATCTAGAGTGGCACCCTAATGACTGGCTGTACCAGTGGCACATCTAGAGTGACACCCCAATGACTGGCTGTACCAGTGGCACATCTAGAGTGACACGCCAATGGCTGGCTGTACCAGTGGCACATCTAGAGTGGCACCCTAATGACTGGCTGTACCAGTGGCACATCTAGAGAGGCACCCCAATGACTGGCTGTACCAGTGGCACCCAAATGACTGGCTGTACCAGTGGCACATCTAGAGTGGCACCCTAATGACTGGCTGTACCAGTGGCACATCTAGAGTGACACCCCAATGACTGGCTGTACCAGTGGCACATCTAGAGTGACACGCCAATGGCTGGCTGTACCAGTGGCACATCTAGAGTGGCACCCTAATGACTGGCTGTACCAGTGGCACATCTAGAGAGGCACCCCAATGACTGGCTGTACCAGTGGCACCCAAATGACTGGCTGTACCAGTGGCACATCTAGAGTGGCACCCTAATGACTGGCTGTACCAGTGGCACATCTAGAGTGGCACCCCAATGACTGGCTGTACCAGTGGCACATCTAGAGTGGTACCCCAATGGCTGGCTGTACCAATGTCACATCTAGAGTGGCACCCCAATGGCTGGCTGTACCAGTGGCACATCTAGAGTGGCACCCCAATGGCTGGCTGTACCAGTGGCACATCTAGAGTGGGACCCTAATGACTGGCTGTAGCAATGTCACATCTAGAGTTGCACCCCAATGGCTGGCTGTACCAGTGGCACATCTAGAGTGACACCCCATTGACTGGCTGTACCAATCTCACATCTAGAGTGGCACCCCAATGACTGGCTGTACCAGTGGCACATCTAGAGTGGCACCCTAATGACTGGCTGTACCAGTGGCACCCTAATGACTGGCTGTACCAGTGGCACATCTAGGGTGGCACCCCAATGACTGGCTGTACCAGTAGCACCCAAATGACTGGCTGTACCAGTGGCACATCTAGAGTGGCACCCTAATGACTGGCTGTACCAGTGGCACATCTAGAGTGGCACCCTAATGACTGGCTGTACCAGTGGCACATCTAGAGTGGCACCCTAATGACTGGCTGTAGCAGTGGCACATCTAGAGTGGCACCCCAATGACTGGTTGTACCAATCTCACATCTAGAGTGGCACCCCAATGGCTGGCTGTACCAATCTCACATCTAGAGTGGCACCCCAATGACTGGCTGTACCAGTGGCACATCTAGAGTGGCACCCCAATGACTGGCTGTACCAGTGGCACCCTAATGACTGGCTGTACCAGTGGCACATCTAGAGTGGGACCCTAATGACTGGCTGTACCAGTGGCACATCTACAGTGACACCCCAATGACTGGCTGTACCAGTGTCACATCTAGAGTGGCACCCCAATGACTGGCTGTACCAGTGCCACATCTAGAGTGGCACCCCAATGACTGGCTGTACCAGTGGCACATCTAGAGTGACACCCCAATGACTTGCTGTACCAGTGGCACATCTAGAGTGACACCCCAATGACTGGCTGTACCAGTGGCACATCTAGAGTGGCACCCCATGGACTTGCTGTACCAGTGACACATCTAGAGTGACACCCCAATGGCTGGCTGTACCAGTGGCACATCTAGAGTGGCACCCTAATGACTGGCTGTACCAGTGGCACATCTAGAGTGGCACCCCAATAACTGGCTGTACCAGTGGCACATCTAGAGTGTCGCCCCATTGACTGGCTGTACCAGTGGCACATCTAGAGTGGCACCCCAATGACTGGCTGTACCAGTGGCACATCTAGAGTGTCGCCCCATTGACTGGCTGTACCAGTGGCACCCTAATGACTGGCTGTACCAGTGGCACATCTAGAGTGGTACCCCAATGACTGGCTGTACCAGTGGCACATCTAGAGTGGCACCCCAATGGCTGGCTGTACCAGTGGCACATCTAGAGTGGCACCCCAATAACTGGCTGTACCAGTGGCACATCTAGAGTGGCACCCCAATGGCTGGCTGTACCAATCTCACATCTAGAGTGGTACCCCAATGACTGGCTGTACCAGTGGCACATCTAGAGTGGCACCCCAATAACTGGCTGTACCAGTGGCACATCTAGAGTGTCGCCCCATTGACTGGCTGTACCAGTGACACCCCAATGACTAGCTGTACCAGTAGCACATCTAGAGTGGAACCCAAATGACTGGCTGTACCAGTGGCACATCTAGAGTGGCACCCCAATGGCTGGCTGTACCAATGTCACATCTAGAGTGACACCCCAATGGCTGGCTGTACCAGTGGCACATCTAGAGTGGCACCCCAATGGCTGGCTGTACCAATGTCACATCTAGAGTGACACCCCAATGGCTGGCTGTACCAGTGGCACATCTAGAGTGGCACCCCAATAACTGGCTGTACCAGTGGCACATCTAGAGTGGCACCCCAATGGCTGGCTGTACCAATCTCACATCTAGAGTGGCACCCCAATGACTGGCTGTACCAGTGGCACCCAAATGACTGGCTGTACCAGTGGCACATCTAGGGTGGCACCCCATGGACTGGCTGTACCAGTGTCACATCTAGAGTGGCACCCCAATGACTGGCTGTACCAGTGGCACATCTAGAGTGACACCCCAATGGCTGGCTGTACCAGTGGCACATCTAGAGTGGCACCCCAATGGCTGGCTGTACCAGTGGCACATCTAGAGTGGCAGCCCAATGGCTGGCTGTACCAGTGGCACATCTAGAGTGGCACCCCAATGGCTGGCTGTACCAGTGGCACATCTAGAGTCGCACCCTAATGACTGGCTGTACCAGTGGCACATCTAGAGTGGCACCCCAATGGCTGGCTGTACCAGTGGCACATCTAGAGTGACATCCCAATGGCTGGCTGTACCAGTGGCACATCTAGAGTGACACCCCAATGGCTGGCTGTACCAGTGGCACATCTAGAGTGACATCCCAATGGCTGGCTGTACCAGTGGCACATCTAGAGTGTCGCCCCATTGACTGGCTGTACCAGTGGCACATCTAGAGTGGCACCCCAATGACTGGCTGTACCAGTGGCACATCTAGAGTGACATCCCAATGGCTGGCTGTACCAGTGGCACATCTAGAGTGACACCCCAATGGCTGGCTGTACCAATGTCACATCTAGAGTGACACCCCAATGGCTGGCTGTACCAGTGGCACATCTAGAGTGGCACCCCAATGACTAGCTGTACCAGTGGCACTTCTAGAGTGGCACCCCAATGGCTGGCTGTACCAGTGGAACCCCAATGACTCGCTGTACCAGTGGCACATCTAGAGTTGCACCCCAATGACTGGCTGTACCAGTGGCACATCTAGAGTGACACCCCAATGACTAGCTGTACCAGTGGCACTTCTAGAGTGGCACCCCAATGGCTGGCTGTACCAGTGGAACCCCAATGACTCGCTGTACCAGTGGCACATCTAGAGTTGCACCCCAATGACTGGCTGTACCAGTGTCACATCTAGAGTGGCACCCCAATGACTGACTGTACCAGTGGCACATCTAGAGTGACACCCCAATGACTAGCTGTACCAGTGGCACTTCTAGAGTGGGACCCTAATGACTGGCTGTACCAGTGGCACATCTAGAGTGGCACCCTAATAACTGGCTGTACCAGTGTCACATCTAGAGTGGCACCCCAATGACTGACTGTACCAGTGGCACATCTAGAGTGACACCCCAATGACTAGCTGTACCAGTGGCACTTCTAGAGTGGCACCCCAATGGCTGGCTGTACCAGTGGAACCCCAATGACTCGCTGTACCAGTGGCACATCTAGAGTTGCACCCCAATGACTGGCTGTACCAGTGGCACATCTAGAGTGGCACCCTAATGACTGGCTGTACCAGTGGCACATCTAGAGTGGCACCGTAGCGACTGACTGTACCAGTGGCACATCTAGAGTGGCAACCCAATAACTGGCTGTACCAGTGGCACATCTAGAGTGGCACCCCAACGACTGGCTGTACCAGTGGCACATCTAGAGTGGCACCGTAGCGACTGACTGTACCAGTGGCACATCTAGAGTGGCAACCCAATAACTGGCTGTACCAGTGGCACATCTAGAGTGGCACCCCAATGGATGGCTGTAGCAATGTCACATCTAGAGTGGCACCCCAATGACTGGCTGTACCAGTGGCACATCTAGAGTGGCACCCCAATGACTGGCTGTACCAGTGACACCCTAATGACTGGCTGTACCAGTGGCACATCTAGAGTGGCACCCCAATGACTGGCTGTACCAGTGGCACATCTAGAGTGACATCCCAATGACTGGCTGTACCAATCTCACATCTAGAGTGGAACCCCAATGACTGGCTGTACCAGTGGCACATCTAGAGTGGCACCCTAATGACTGGCTGTACCAGTGGCACATCTAGAGTGACACCGCAATGGCTGGCTGTACCAGTGGCACATCTAGGGTGGCACCCCATGGACTGGCTGTACCAGTGTCACATCTAGAGTGGCACCCCAATGACTGGCTGTACCAGTGCCACATCTAGAGTGGCACCCCAATGACTGGCTGTACCAGTGGCACATCTAGAGTGACACCCCAATGACTTGCTGTACCAGTGGCACATCTAGAGTGACACCCCAATGACTGGCTGTACCAGTGGCACATCTAGAGTGACACCCCAATGGCTGGCTGTACCAGTGGCACATCTAGAGTGGCACCCTAATGACTGGCTGTACCAGTGGCACATCTAGAGTGGCTCCCCAATGGCTGGCTGTACCAATGTTACATCTAGAGTGAAACCCCAATGGCTGGCTGTACCAGTGGCACATCTAGAGTGACACCCCAATGACTGGCTGTACCAGTGGCACATCTAGAGTGGCACCCCAATGGCTGGCTGTACCAGTGGCACATCTAGAGTGGCACCCCAATGACTGGCTGTACCAGTGGCACCCAAATGACTGGCTGTACCGGTGGCACATCTAGAGTGGCACCCTAATGACTGGCTGTACCAGTGGCACATCTAGAGTGGCACCCTAATGACTGGCTGTACCAGTGACATCCTAATGACTGGCTGTACCAGTGGCACATCTAGGGTGGCACCCCATGGACTGGCTGTACCAGTTTCACATCTAGAGTGGCACCCCAATGACTGGCTGTACCAGTGTCACATCTAGAGTGGCACCCCAATGACTGGCTGTACCAGTGGCACATCTAGAGTGACACCCAAATGACTGGCTGTACCAGTGGCACATCTAGAGTGACACCCCAATGGCTGGCTGTACCAGTGGCACATCTAGAGTGGCACACCAATGGCTGGCTGTACCAGTGGCACATCTAGAGTGGCACCCCAATGGCTGGCTGTACCAGCTGCACATCTAGAGTGGCACCCCAATGGCTGGCTGTACCAATGTCACATCTAGAGTGACACCCCAATGGCTGGCTGTACCAATCTCACATCTAGAGTGGCACCCCAATGACTGGCTGTACCAGTGGCACATCTAGAGTGGCACCCTAATAACTGGCTGTACCAGTGGCACATCTAGAGTGGCACCCCAATGACTGGCTGTACCAGTGGCACATCTAGAGTGGCACCCTAATAACTGGCTGTACCAGTGGCACATCTAGAGTTGCACCCCAATGACTGGCTGTACCAGTGGCACATCTAGAGTGGCACCCCAATAACTGGCTGTACCAGTGGCACATCTAGAGTGGCACCCCAACGACTGGCTGTACCAGTGGCACATCTAGAGTGGCACCCTAATGACTGGCTGTACCAGTGGCACATCTAGAGTTGCACCCCAATGACTGGCTGTACCAGTGGCACATCTAGAGTGACATCCCAATGACTGGCTGTACCAGTGGCACATCTAGAGTGGCACCCCAACGACTGGCTGTACCAGTGGCACATCTAGAGTGGCACCGTAGCGACTGACTGTACCAGTGGCACATCTAGAGTGGCAACCCAATAACTGGCTGTACCAGTGGCACATCTAGAGTGGCACCCCAATGGATGGCTGTAGCAATGTCACATCTAGAGTGGCACCCCAATGACTGGCTGTACCAGTGGCACATCTAGAGTGGCACCCCAATGACTGGCTGTACCAGTGACACCCTAATGACTGGCTGTACCAGTGGCACATCTAGAGTGGCACCCCAATGACTGGCTGTACCAGTGGCACATCTACAGTGGCACCCCAATGGCTGGCTGTACCAGTGGCACAGCTAGAGTGGTACCTAATGGCTGGCTGTACCAGTGGCACATCTAGGGTGTCACCCTAATGACTGGCTGTACCAGTGACACCCTAATGACTGGCTGTACCAGTGGCACATCTAGGGTGGCACCCTAATGACTGGCTGTACCAGTGACACCCTAATAACTGGCTGTACCAATCTCACATCTAGAGTGGCACCCCAATGACTGGCTGTACCAGTGGCACATCTAGAGTGGCACCCTAATGACTGGCTGTACCAGTGACACCCTAATGACTGGCTGTACCAGTGGCACATCTAGAGTGGCACCCCAATGACTGGCTGTACCAGTGGCACCCCAATGACTGGCTGTACCGGTGGCACATCTAGAGTGGGACCCTAATGACTGGCTGTACCAGTGTCACATCTAGAGTGGGACCCCAATGATTGGCTGTACCAGTGTCACATCTAGAGTGGCACCCTAATGACTGGCTGTACCAGTGGCACATCTAGAGTGGCACCCTAATGACTGGCTGTACCAGTGGCACATCTAGAGTGTCACCCCAATGACTGACTGTACCAGTGGCACATCTAGAGTGACACCCCAATGACTAGCTGTACCAGTGGCACTTCTAGAGTGGGACCCCAATGACTGACTGTACCAGTGGCACATCTAGAGTGACACCCCAATGACTAGCTGTACCAGTAGCACATCTAGAGTGGAACCCCAATGACTGGCTGTACCAGTGGCACATCTAGAGTGGCACCCAATGACTGGCTGTACCAGTGGCACATCTAGAGTGGCACCCCAATGGCTGGCTGTACCAGTGGCACATCTAGAGTGACATCCCAATAACTGGCTGTACCAGTGGCACATCTAGAGTGGCACCCCAACGACTGGCTGTACCAGTGGCACATCTAGAGTGGCACCGTAGCGACTGACTGTACCAGTGGCACATCTAGAGTGGCACCCCAATAACTGGCTGTACCAGTGACACATCTAGAGTGGCACCCCAATGGATGGCTGTAGCAATGTCACATCTAGAGTTGCACCCCAATGACTGGCTGTACCAGTGGCACATCTAGAGTGACATCCCAATGACTGGCTGTACCAGTGGCACATCTAGAGTGGCACCCCAACGACTGGCTGTACCAGTGGCACATCTAGAGTGACACCCTAATGACTGGCTGTACCAGTGGCACATCTAGAGTGACACCCCAATGACTGGCTGTACTAGTGGCACATCTAGAGTGGAACCCCAATGACTGGCTGTACCAGTGGCACATCTAGAGTGGAACCCCAATGACTGGCTGTACCAGTGGCACATCTAGAGTTGCACCCCAATGGATGGCTGTAGCAATGTCACATCTAGAGTGGCACCCCAATGACTGGCTGTACCAGTGGCACATCTAGAGTGGCACCCCAATGACTGGCTGTACCAGTGGCACCCCAATAACTGGCTGTACCAGTGGCACATCTAGAGTGGCACCCTAATGACTGGCTGTACCAGTGGCACATCTAGAGTGGCACCCTAATGACTGGCTGTACCAGTGACATCCTAATGACTGGCTGTACCAGTGGCACATCTAGAGTGACACCCTAATGACTGGCTGTACCAGTGGCACATCTAGAGTGACACCCCATTGACTGGCTGTACCAGTGGCACATCTAGAGTGGAACCCCAATGACTGGCTGTACCAGTGGCACATCTAGAGTGGCACCCCAATGACTGGCTGTACCAGTGGCACATCTAGAGTGGCACCCCAATGACTGGCTGTACCAGTGGCACCCCAATAACTGGCTGTACCAGTGGCACATCTAGAGTGGCACCCTAATGACTGGCTGTACCAGTGGCACATCTAGAGTGGCACCCTAATGACTGGCTGTACCAGTGACATCCTAATGACTGGCTGTACCAGTGGCACATCTAGAGTGACACCCTAATGACTGGCTGTACCAGTGGCACATCTAGAGTGGCACCCCAATGACTGGCTGTACCAGTGGCACCCAAATGACTGGCTGTACCGGTGGCACATCTAGAGTGGCACCCTAATGACTGGCTGTACCAGTGGCACATCTAGAGTGGCACCCTAATGACTGGCTGTACCAGTGACATCCTAATGACTGGCTGTACCAGTGGCACATCTAGGGTGGCACCCCATGGACTGGCTGTACCAGTTTCACATCTAGAGTGGCACCCCAATGACTGGCTGTACCAGTGTCACATCTAGAGTGGCACCCCAATGACTGGCTGTACCAGTGGCACATCTAGAGTGACACCCAAATGACTGGCTGTACCAGTGGCACATCTAGAGTGACACCCCAATGGCTGGCTGTACCAGTGGCACATCTAGAGTGGCACACCAATGGCTGGCTGTACCAGTGGCACATCTAGAGTGGCACCCCAATGGCTGGCTGTACCAGCTGCACATCTAGAGTGGCACCCCAATGGCTGGCTGTACCAATGTCACATCTAGAGTGACACCCCAATGGCTGGCTGTACCAATCTCACATCTAGAGTGGCACCCCAATGACTGGCTGTACCAGTGGCACATCTAGAGTGGCACCCTAATAACTGGCTGTACCAGTGGCACATCTAGAGTGGCACCCCAATGACTGGCTGTACCAGTGGCACATCTAGAGTGGCACCCTAATAACTGGCTGTACCAGTGGCACATCTAGAGTTGCACCCCAATGACTGGCTGTACCAGTGGCACATCTAGAGTGGCACCCCAATAACTGGCTGTACCAGTGGCACATCTAGAGTGGCACCCCAACGACTGGCTGTACCAGTGGCACATCTAGAGTGGCACCCTAATGACTGGCTGTACCAGTGGCACATCTAGAGTTGCACCCCAATGACTGGCTGTACCAGTGGCACATCTAGAGTGACATCCCAATGACTGGCTGTACCAGTGGCACATCTAGAGTGGCACCCCAACGACTGGCTGTACCAGTGGCACATCTAGAGTGGCACCGTAGCGACTGACTGTACCAGTGGCACATCTAGAGTGGCAACCCAATAACTGGCTGTACCAGTGGCACATCTAGAGTGGCACCCCAATGGATGGCTGTAGCAATGTCACATCTAGAGTGGCACCCCAATGACTGGCTGTACCAGTGGCACATCTAGAGTGGCACCCCAATGACTGGCTGTACCAGTGACACCCTAATGACTGGCTGTACCAGTGGCACATCTAGAGTGGCACCCCAATGACTGGCTGTACCAGTGGCACATCTACAGTGGCACCCCAATGGCTGGCTGTACCAGTGGCACAGCTAGAGTGGTACCTAATGGCTGGCTGTACCAGTGGCACATCTAGGGTGTCACCCTAATGACTGGCTGTACCAGTGACACCCTAATGACTGGCTGTACCAGTGGCACATCTAGGGTGGCACCCTAATGACTGGCTGTACCAGTGACACCCTAATAACTGGCTGTACCAATCTCACATCTAGAGTGGCACCCCAATGACTGGCTGTACCAGTGGCACATCTAGAGTGGCACCCTAATGACTGGCTGTACCAGTGACACCCTAATGACTGGCTGTACCAGTGGCACATCTAGAGTGGCACCCCAATGACTGGCTGTACCAGTGGCACCCCAATGACTGGCTGTACCGGTGGCACATCTAGAGTGGGACCCTAATGACTGGCTGTACCAGTGTCACATCTAGAGTGGGACCCCAATGATTGGCTGTACCAGTGTCACATCTAGAGTGGCACCCTAATGACTGGCTGTACCAGTGGCACATCTAGAGTGGCACCCTAATGACTGGCTGTACCAGTGGCACATCTAGAGTGTCACCCCAATGACTGACTGTACCAGTGGCACATCTAGAGTGACACCCCAATGACTAGCTGTACCAGTGGCACTTCTAGAGTGGGACCCCAATGACTGACTGTACCAGTGGCACATCTAGAGTGACACCCCAATGACTAGCTGTACCAGTAGCACATCTAGAGTGGAACCCCAATGACTGGCTGTACCAGTGGCACATCTAGAGTGGCACCCAATGACTGGCTGTACCAGTGGCACATCTAGAGTGGCACCCCAATGGCTGGCTGTACCAGTGGCACATCTAGAGTGACATCCCAATAACTGGCTGTACCAGTGGCACATCTAGAGTGGCACCCCAACGACTGGCTGTACCAGTGGCACATCTAGAGTGGCACCGTAGCGACTGACTGTACCAGTGGCACATCTAGAGTGGCACCCCAATAACTGGCTGTACCAGTGACACATCTAGAGTGGCACCCCAATGGATGGCTGTAGCAATGTCACATCTAGAGTTGCACCCCAATGACTGGCTGTACCAGTGGCACATCTAGAGTGACATCCCAATGACTGGCTGTACCAGTGGCACATCTAGAGTGGCACCCCAACGACTGGCTGTACCAGTGGCACATCTAGAGTGACACCCTAATGACTGGCTGTACCAGTGGCACATCTAGAGTGACACCCCAATGACTGGCTGTACTAGTGGCACATCTAGAGTGGAACCCCAATGACTGGCTGTACCAGTGGCACATCTAGAGTGGAACCCCAATGACTGGCTGTACCAGTGGCACATCTAGAGTTGCACCCCAATGGATGGCTGTAGCAATGTCACATCTAGAGTGGCACCCCAATGACTGGCTGTACCAGTGGCACATCTAGAGTGGCACCCCAATGACTGGCTGTACCAGTGGCACCCCAATAACTGGCTGTACCAGTGGCACATCTAGAGTGGCACCCTAATGACTGGCTGTACCAGTGGCACATCTAGAGTGGCACCCTAATGACTGGCTGTACCAGTGACATCCTAATGACTGGCTGTACCAGTGGCACATCTAGAGTGACACCCTAATGACTGGCTGTACCAGTGGCACATCTAGAGTGACACCCCATTGACTGGCTGTACCAGTGGCACATCTAGAGTGGAACCCCAATGACTGGCTGTACCAGTGGCACATCTAGAGTGGCACCCCAATGACTGGCTGTACCAGTGGCACATCTAGAGTGGCACCCCAATGACTGGCTGTACCAGTGGCACCCCAATAACTGGCTGTACCAGTGGCACATCTAGAGTGGCACCCTAATGACTGGCTGTACCAGTGGCACATCTAGAGTGGCACCCTAATGACTGGCTGTACCAGTGACATCCTAATGACTGGCTGTACCAGTGGCACATCTAGAGTGACACCCTAATGACTGGCTGTACCAGTGGCACATCTAGAGTGACACCCCATTGACTGGCTGTACCAGTGGCACATCTAGAGTGGAACCCCAATGACTGGCTGTACCAGTGGCACATCTAGAGTGGAACCCCAATGACTGGCTGTTCCAGTGGCACATCTAGAGTGGCACCTCAATGACTGGTTGTACCAGTGGCACATCTAGAGTGGCACCCCAATGGATGGCTGTAGCAATGTCACATCTAGAGTGGCACCCCAATGACTGGCTGTACCAGTGGCACATCTAGAGTGGCACCCCAATGGCTGGCTGTACCGGTGGCACATCTAGAGTGGCACCCTAATGACTGGCTGTACCAGTGGCACATCTAGAGTGGCTCCCCAATGGCTGGCTGTACCAATGTTACATCTAGAGTGAAACCCCAATGGCTGGCTGTACCAGTGGCACATCTAGAGTGGCACCCCAATGACTGGCTGTACCAGTGGCACCCAAATGACTGGCTGTACCGGTGGCACATCTAGAGTGGCACCCTAATGACTGGCTGTACCAGTGGCACATCTAGAGTGGCACCCTAATGACTGGCTGTACCAGTGACATCCTAATGACTGGCTGTACCAGTGGCACATCTAGGGTGGCACCCCATGGACTGGCTGTACCAGTGTCACATCTAGAGTGGCACCCCAATGACTGGCTGTACCAGTGTCACATCTAGAGTGGCACCCCAATGACTGGCTGTACCAGTGGCACATCTAGAGTGACACCCCAATGACTGGCTGTACCAGTGGCACCCAAATGACTGGCTGTACCGGTGGCACATCTAGAGTGACACCCCAATGACTGGCTGTACCAGTGGCACATCTAGAGTGACACCCCAATGGCTGGCTGTACCAGTGGCACATCTAGAGTGGCACATCTAGAGTGACACCCCAATGGCTGGCTGTACCAGTGGCACATCTAGAGTGGCACCCCAATGACTGGCTGTACCAGTGGCACCCAAATGACTGGCTGTACCAGTGGCACATCTAGAGTGGCACCCTAATGACTGGCTGTACCAGTGGCACATCTAGAGTGACACCCCAATGACTGGCTGTACCAGTGGCACATCTAGAGTGACACGCCAATGGCTGGCTGTACCAGTGGCACATCTAGAGTGGCACCCTAATGACTGGCTGTACCAGTGGCACATCTAGAGAGGCACCCCAATGACTGGCTGTACCAGTGGCACCCAAATGACTGGCTGTACCAGTGGCACATCTAGAGTGGCACCCTAATGACTGGCTGTACCAGTGGCACATCTAGAGTGGCACCCTAATGACTGGCTGTACCAGTGGCACATCTAGAGTGGCACCCTAATGACTGGCTGTACCAGTGGCACATCTAGAGTGGCACCCCAATGACTGGCTGTACCAGTGGCACATCTAGAGTGGTACCCCAATGGCTGGCTGTACCAATGTCACATCTAGAGTGGCACCCCAATGGCTGGCTGTACCAGTGGCACATCTAGAGTGGCACCCCAATGGCTGGCTGTACCAGTGGCACATCTAGAGTGGGACCCTAATGACTGGCTGTAGCAATGTCACATCTAGAGTTGCACCCCAATGGCTGGCTGTACCAGTGGCACATCTAGAGTGACACCCCATTGACTGGCTGTACCAATCTCACATCTAGAGTGGCACCCCAATAACTGGCTGTACCAGTGGCACATCTAGAGTGGCACCCTAATGACTGGCTGTACCAGTGGCACATCTAGAGTGGCACCCTAATGACTGGCTGTACCAGTGGCACATCTAGAGTGGCACCCCAATGACTGGCTGTACCAGTAGCACCCAAATGACTGGCTGTACCAGTGGCACATCTAGAGTGGCACCCTAATGACTGGCTGTACCAGTGGCACATCTAGAGTGGCACCCTAATGACTGGCTGTACCAGTGGCACATCTAGAGTGGCACCCTAATGACTGGCTGTAGCAGTGGCACATCTAGAGTGGCACCCCAATGACTGGTTGTACCAATCTCACATCTAGAGTGGCACCCCAATGGCTGGCTGTACCAATCTCACATCTAGAGTGGCACCCCAATGACTGGCTGTACTAGTGGCACATCTAGAGTGGCACCCCAATGACTGGCTGTACCAGTGGCACCCTAATGACTGGCTGTACCAGTGGCACATCTAGAGTGGGACCCTAATGACTGGCTGTACCAGTGGCACATCTACAGTGACACCCCAATGACTGGCTGTACCAGTGTCACATCTAGAGTGGCACCCCAATGACTGGCTGTACCAGTGCCACATCTAGAGTGGCACCCCAATGACTGGCTGTACCAGTGGCACATCTAGAGTGACACCCCAATGACTTGCTGTACCAGTGGCACATCTAGAGTGACACCCCAATGACTGGCTGTACCAGTGGCACATCCAGAGTGGCACCCCATGGACTGGCTGTACCAGTGGCACAGCTAGAGTGGTACCTAATGGCTGGCTGTACCAGTGGCACCCAAATGACTGGCTGTACCGGTGGCACATCTAGAGTGACACCCCAATGACTGGCTGTACCAGTGGCACATCTAGAGTGACACCCCAATGACTGGCTGTACCAGTGGCACCCAAATGACTGGCTGTACCGGTGGCACATCTAGAGTGACACCCCAATGACTGGCTGTACCAGTGGCACATCTAGAGTGACACCCCAATGGCTGGCTGTACCAGTGGCACATCTAGAGTGACACCCCAATGACTGGCTGTACCAGTGGCACATCTAGAGTGGCACATCTAGAGTGACACCCCAATGGCTGGCTGTACCAGTGGCACATCTAGAGTGGCACCCCAATGACTGGCTGTACCAGTGGCACCCAAATGACTGGCTGTACCAGTGGCACATCTAGAGTGGCACCCTAATGACTGGCTGTACCAGTGGCACATCTAGAGTGACACCCCAATGACTGGCTGTACCAGTGGCACATCTAGAGTGACACGCCAATGGCTGGCTGTACCAGTGGCACATCTAGAGTGGCACCCTAATGACTGGCTGTACCAGTGGCACATCTAGAGAGGCACCCCAATGACTGGCTGTACCAGTGGCACCCAAATGACTGGCTGTACCAGTGGCACATCTAGAGTGGCACCCTAATGACTGGCTGTACCAGTGGCACATCTAGAGTGGCACCCTAATGACTGGCTGTACCAGTGGCACATCTAGAGTGGCACCCTAATGACTGGCTGTACCAGTGGCACATCTAGAGTGGCACCCCAATGACTGGCTGTACCAGTGGCACATCTAGAGTGGTACCCCAATGGCTGGCTGTACCAATGTCACATCTAGAGTGGCACCCCAATGGCTGGCTGTACCAGTGGCACATCTAGAGTGGCACCCCAATGGCTGGCTGTACCAGTGGCACATCTAGAGTGGGACCCTAATGACTGGCTGTAGCAATGTCACATCTAGAGTTGCACCCCAATGGCTGGCTGTACCAGTGGCACATCTAGAGTGACACCCCATTGACTGGCTGTACCAATCTCACATCTAGAGTGGCACCCCAATGACTGGCTGTACCAGTGGCACATCTAGAGTGGCACCCTAATGACTGGCTGTACCAGTGGCACATCTAGAGTGGCACCCTAATGACTGGCTGTACCAGTGGCACATCTAGAGTGGCACCCCAATGACTGGCTGTACCAGTAGCACCCAAATGACTGGCTGTACCAGTGGCACATCTAGAGTGGCACCCTAATGACTGGCTGTACCAGTGGCACATCTAGAGTGGCACCCTAATGACTGGCTGTACCAGTGGCACATCTAGAGTGGCACCCTAATGACTGGCTGTAGCAGTGGCACATCTAGAGTGGCACCCCAATGACTGGTTGTACCAATCTCACATCTAGAGTGGCACCCCAATGGCTGGCTGTACCAATCTCACATCTAGAGTGGCACCCCAATGACTGGCTGTACCAGTGGCACATCTAGAGTGGCACCCCAATGACTGGCTGTACCAGTGGCACCCTAATGACTGGCTGTACCAGTGGCACATCTAGAGTGGGACCCTAATGACTGGCTGTACCAGTGGCACATCTACAGTGACACCCCAATGACTGGCTGTACCAGTGTCACATCTAGAGTGGCACCCCAATGACTGGCTGTACCAGTGCCACATCTAGAGTGGCACCCCAATGACTGGCTGTACCAGTGGCACATCTAGAGTGACACCCCAATGACTTGCTGTACCAGTGGCACATCTAGAGTGACACCCCAATGACTGGCTGTACCAGTGGCACATCTAGAGTGGCACCCCATGGACTGGCTGTACCAGTGACACATCTAGAGTGACACCCCAATGGCTGGCTGTACCAGTGGCACATCTAGAGTGGCACCCTAATGACTGGCTGTACCAGTGGCACATCTAGAGTGGCACCCCAATAACTGGCTGTACCAGTGGCACATCTAGAGTGTCGCCCCATTGACTGGCTGTACCAGTGGCACATCTAGAGTGGCACCCCAATGACTGGCTGTACCAGTGGCACATCTAGAGTGTCGCCCCATTGACTGGCTGTACCAGTGGCACCCTAATGACTGGCTGTACCAGTGGCACATCTAGAGTGGTACCCCAATGACTGGCTGTACCAGTGGCACATCTAGAGTGGCACCCCAATGGCTGGCTGTACCAGTGGCACATCTAGAGTGGCACCCCAATAACTGGCTGTACCAGTGGCACATCTAGAGTGGCACCCCAATGGCTGGCTGTACCAATCTCACATCTAGAGTGGTACCCCAATGACTGGCTGTACCAGTGGCACATCTAGAGTGGCACCCCAATAACTGACTGTACCAGTGGCACATCTAGAGTGTCGCCCCATTGACTGGCTGTACCAGTGACACCCCAATGACTAGCTGTACCAGTAGCACATCTAGAGTGGAACCCAAATGACTGGCTGTACCAGTGGCACATCTAGAGTGGCACCCCAATGGCTGGCTGTACCAATGTCACATCTAGAGTGACACCCCAATGGCTGGCTGTACCAGTGGCACATCTAGAGTGGCACCCCAATGGCTGGCTGTACCAATGTCACATCTAGAGTGACACCCCAATGGCTGGCTGTACCAGTGGCACATCTAGAGTGGCACCCCAATAACTGGCTGTACCAGTGGCACATCTAGAGTGGCACCCCAATGGCTGGCTGTACCAGTGGCACATCTAGAGTGGCACCCCAATGGCTGGCTGTACCAGTGGCACATCTACAGTGACACCCCAATGACTGGCTGTACGAGTGTCACATCTAGAGTGGCACCCCAATGGCTGGCTGTACCAATCTCACATCTAGAGTGGCACCCCAATGACTGGCTGTACCAGTGGCACCCTAATGACTGGCTGTACCAGTGGCACATCTAGAGTGGTACCCCAATGACTGGCTGTACCAGTGGCACATCTAGAGTGGCACCCCAATGGCTGGCTGTACCAATCTCACATCTAGAGTGGCACCCCAATGACTGGCTGTACCAGTGGCACCCTAATGACTGGCTGTACCAGTGGCACATCTAGAGTGGCACCCCAATGACTGGCTGTACCAGTGGCACATCTAGAGTGGCACCCCAATGGCTGGCTGTACCAGTGGCACATCTAGAGTGGCACCCCAATGGCTGGCTGTATCAGTGGCACATCTACAGTGACACCCCAATGACTGGCTGTACCAGTGTCACATCTAGAGTGGCACCCCAATGGCTGGCTGTACCAATCTCACATCTAGAGTGGCACCCCAATGACTGGCTGTACCAGTGGCACCCTAATGACTGGCTGTACCAGTGGCACATCTAGAGTGGTACCCCAATGACTGGCTGTACCAGTGGCACATCTAGAGTGGCACCCTAATGACTGGCTGTACCAGTGGCACATCTACAGTGACACCCCAATGACTGGCTGTACCAGTGTCACATCTAGAGGGGGACCCCAATGACTGGCTGTACCAGTGTCATATCTAGAGTGGCACCCCAATGACTGGCTGTACCAGTGTCACATCTAGAGTGGCACCCCAATGACTGGCTGTACCAGTGGCACATCTAGAGTGGCACCCCAATGACTGGCTGTACCAGTGTCACATCTAGAGTGGCACCCCAATGACTGGCTGTACCAGTGGCACATCTAGAGTGGCACCCCAATGACTGGCTGTACCAGTGTCACATCTAGAGTGGCACCCCAATGACTGGCTGTACCAGTGGCACATCTAGAGTGGCACCCTAATGACTGGCTGTACCAGTGGCACATCTAGAGTGACACCCCAATGGCTGGCTGTACCAGTGGCACATCTAGAGTGGCACCCCAATGACTGGCTGTACCAGTGGCACAGCTAGAGTGGTACCTAATGGCTGGCTGTACCAGTGGCACCCAAATGACTGGCTGTACCGGTGGCACATCTAGAGTGACACCCCAATGACTGGCTGTACCAGTGGCACCCAAATGACTGGCTGTACCGGTGGCACATCTAGAGTGACACCCCAATGACTGGCTGTACCAGTGGCACATCTAGAGTGACACCCCAATGGCTGGCTGTACCAGTGGCACATCTAGAGTGACACCCCAATGACTGGCTGTACCAGTGGCACATCTAGAGTGGCACATCTAGAGTGACACCCCAATGGCTGGCTGTACCAGTGGCACATCTAGAGTGGCACCCCAATGACTGGCTGTACCAGTGGCACCCAAATGACTGGCTGTACCAGTGGCACATCTAGAGTGGCACCCTAATGACTGGCTGTACCAGTGGCACATCTAGAGTGACACCCCAATGACTGGCTGTACCAGTGGCACATCTAGAGTGACACGCCAATGGCTGGCTGTACCAGTGGCACATCTAGAGTGGCACCCTAATGACTGGCTGTACCAGTGGCACATCTAGAGAGGCACCCCAATGACTGGCTGTACCAGTGGCACCCAAATGACTGGCTGTACCAGTGGCACATCTAGAGTGGCACCCTAATGACTGGCTGTACCAGTGGCACATCTAGAGTGACACCCCAATGACTGGCTGTACCAGTGGCACATCTAGAGTGACACGCCAATGGCTGGCTGTACCAGTGGCACATCTAGAGTGGCACCCTAATGACTGGCTGTACCAGTGGCACATCTAGAGAGGCACCCCAATGACTGGCTGTACCAGTGGCACCCAAATGACTGGCTGTACCAGTGGCACATCTAGAGTGGCACCCTAATGACTGGCTGTACCAGTGGCACATCTAGAGTGGCACCCCAATGACTGGCTGTACCAGTGGCACATCTAGAGTGGTACCCCAATGGCTGGCTGTACCAATGTCACATCTAGAGTGGCACCCCAATGGCTGGCTGTACCAGTGGCACATCTAGAGTGGCACCCCAATGGCTGGCTGTACCAGTGGCACATCTAGAGTGGGACCCTAATGACTGGCTGTAGCAATGTCACATCTAGAGTTGCACCCCAATGGCTGGCTGTACCAGTGGCACATCTAGAGTGACACCCCATTGACTGGCTGTACCAATCTCACATCTAGAGTGGCACCCCAATGACTGGCTGTACCAGTGGCACATCTAGAGTGGCACCCTAATGACTGGCTGTACCAGTGGCACATCTAGAGTGGCACCCTAATGACTGGCTGTACCAGTGGCACATCTAGGGTGGCACCCCAATGACTGGCTGTACCAGTAGCACCCAAATGACTGGCTGTACCAGTGGCACATCTAGAGTGGCACCCTAATGACTGGCTGTACCAGTGGCACATCTAGAGTGGCACCCTAATGACTGGCTGTACCAGTGGCACATCTAGAGTGGCACCCTAATGACTGGCTGTAGCAGTGGCACATCTAGAGTGGCACCCCAATGACTGGTTGTACCAATCTCACATCTAGAGTGGCACCCCAATGGCTGGCTGTACCAATCTCACATCTAGAGTGGCACCCCAATGACTGGCTGTACCAGTGGCACATCTAGAGTGGCACCCCAATGACTGGCTGTACCAGTGGCACCCT
The DNA here is from genome assembly GCA_964016885.1 of Eledone cirrhosa. Lineage (NCBI taxonomy): Eukaryota > Metazoa > Mollusca > Cephalopoda > Octopoda > Eledonidae > Eledone > Eledone cirrhosa. Next base: position 305,579 of record CAXHJY010000264.1, on the reverse strand, counting down.
AATGACTGGCTGTACCAGTGGCACATCTAGAGTGGGACCCTAATGACTGGCTGTACCAGTGGCACATCTACAGTGACACCCCAATGACTGGCTGTACCAGTGTCACATCTAGAGTGGCACCCCAATGACTGGCTGTACCAGTGCCACATCTAGAGTGGCACCCCAATGACTGGCTGTACCAGTGGCACATCTAGAGTGACACCCCAATGACTTGCTGTACCAGTGGCACATCTAGAGTGACACCCCAATGACTGGCTGTACCAGTGGCACATCTAGAGTGGCACCCCATGGACTTGCTGTACCAGTGACACATCTAGAGTGACACCCCAATGGCTGGCTGTACCAGTGGCACATCTAGAGTGGCACCCTAATGACTGGCTGTACCAGTGGCACATCTAGAGTGGCACCCCAATAACTGGCTGTACCAGTGGCACATCTAGAGTGTCGCCCCATTGACTGGCTGTACCAGTGGCACATCTAGAGTGGCACCCCAATGACTGGCTGTACCAGTGGCACATCTAGAGTGTCGCCCCATTGACTGGCTGTACCAGTGGCACCCTAATGACTGGCTGTACCAGTGGCACATCTAGAGTGGTACCCCAATGACTGGCTGTACCAGTGGCACATCTAGAGTGGCACCCCAATGGCTGGCTGTACCAGTGGCACATCTAGAGTGGCACCCCAATAACTGGCTGTACCAGTGGCACATCTAGAGTGGCACCCCAATGGCTGGCTGTACCAATCTCACATCTAGAGTGGTACCCCAATGACTGGCTGTACCAGTGGCACATCTAGAGTGGCACCCCAATAACTGGCTGTACCAGTGGCACATCTAGAGTGTCGCCCCATTGACTGGCTGTACCAGTGACACCCCAATGACTAGCTGTACCAGTAGCACATCTAGAGTGGAACCCAAATGACTGGCTGTACCAGTGGCACATCTAGAGTGGCACCCCAATGGCTGGCTGTACCAATGTCACATCTAGAGTGACACCCCAATGGCTGGCTGTACCAGTGGCACATCTAGAGTGGCACCCCAATGGCTGGCTGTACCAATGTCACATCTAGAGTGACACCCCAATGGCTGGCTGTACCAGTGGCACATCTAGAGTGGCACCCCAATAACTGGCTGTACCAGTGGCACATCTAGAGTGGCACCCCAATGGCTGGCTGTACCAATCTCACATCTAGAGTGGCACCCCAATGACTGGCTGTACCAGTGGCACCCAAATGACTGGCTGTACCAGTGGCACATCTAGGGTGGCACCCCATGGACTGGCTGTACCAGTGTCACATCTAGAGTGGCACCCCAATGACTGGCTGTACCAGTGGCACATCTAGAGTGACACCCCAATGGCTGGCTGTACCAGTGGCACATCTAGAGTGGCACCCCAATGGCTGGCTGTACCAGTGGCACATCTAGAGTGGCAGCCCAATGGCTGGCTGTACCAGTGGCACATCTAGAGTGGCACCCCAATGGCTGGCTGTACCAGTGGCACATCTAGAGTCGCACCCTAATGACTGGCTGTACCAGTGGCACATCTAGAGTGGCACCCCAATGGCTGGCTGTACCAGTGGCACATCTAGAGTGACATCCCAATGGCTGGCTGTACCAGTGGCACATCTAGAGTGACACCCCAATGGCTGGCTGTACCAGTGGCACATCTAGAGTGACATCCCAATGGCTGGCTGTACCAGTGGCACATCTAGAGTGTCGCCCCATTGACTGGCTGTACCAGTGGCACATCTAGAGTGGCACCCCAATGACTGGCTGTACCAGTGGCACATCTAGAGTGACATCCCAATGGCTGGCTGTACCAGTGGCACATCTAGAGTGACACCCCAATGGCTGGCTGTACCAATGTCACATCTAGAGTGACACCCCAATGGCTGGCTGTACCAGTGGCACATCTAGAGTGGCACCCCAATGACTAGCTGTACCAGTGGCACTTCTAGAGTGGCACCCCAATGGCTGGCTGTACCAGTGGAACCCCAATGACTCGCTGTACCAGTGGCACATCTAGAGTTGCACCCCAATGACTGGCTGTACCAGTGGCACATCTAGAGTGACACCCCAATGACTAGCTGTACCAGTGGCACTTCTAGAGTGGCACCCCAATGGCTGGCTGTACCAGTGGAACCCCAATGACTCGCTGTACCAGTGGCACATCTAGAGTTGCACCCCAATGACTGGCTGTACCAGTGTCACATCTAGAGTGGCACCCCAATGACTGACTGTACCAGTGGCACATCTAGAGTGACACCCCAATGACTAGCTGTACCAGTGGCACTTCTAGAGTGGGACCCTAATGACTGGCTGTACCAGTGGCACATCTAGAGTGGCACCCTAATAACTGGCTGTACCAGTGTCACATCTAGAGTGGCACCCCAATGACTGACTGTACCAGTGGCACATCTAGAGTGACACCCCAATGACTAGCTGTACCAGTGGCACTTCTAGAGTGGCACCCCAATGGCTGGCTGTACCAGTGGAACCCCAATGACTCGCTGTACCAGTGGCACATCTAGAGTTGCACCCCAATGACTGGCTGTACCAGTGGCACATCTAGAGTGGCACGCCAATGGCTGGCTGTACCAGTGGCACATCTAGAGTGGCACCCTAATGACTGGCTGTACCAGTGGCACATCTAGAGTGACACCCCAATGACTGGCTGTACCAGTGGCACATCTAGAGTGACACGCCAATGGCTGGCTGTACCAGTGGCACATCTAGAGTGGCACCCTAATGACTGGCTGTACCAGTGGCACATCTAGAGAGGCACCCCAATGACTGGCTGTACCAGTGGCACCCAAATGACTGGCTGTACCAGTGGCACATCTAGAGTGGCACCCTAATGACTGGCTGTACCAGTGGCACATCTAGAGTGGCACCCCAATGACTGGCTGTACCAGTGGCACATCTAGAGTGGTACCCCAATGGCTGGCTGTACCAATGTCACATCTAGAGTGGCACCCCAATGGCTGGCTGTACCAGTGGCACATCTAGAGTGGCACCCCAATGGCTGGCTGTACCAGTGGCACATCTAGAGTGGGACCCTAATGACTGGCTGTAGCAATGTCACATCTAGAGTTGCACCCCAATGGCTGGCTGTACCAGTGGCACATCTAGAGTGACACCCCATTGACTGGCTGTACCAATCTCACATCTAGAGTGGCACCCCAATGACTGGCTGTACCAGTGGCACATCTAGAGTGGCACCCTAATGACTGGCTGTACCAGTGGCACATCTAGAGTGGCACCCTAATGACTGGCTGTACCAGTGGCACATCTAGGGTGGCACCCCAATGACTGGCTGTACCAGTAGCACCCAAATGACTGGCTGTACCAGTGGCACATCTAGAGTGGCACCCTAATGACTGGCTGTACCAGTGGCACATCTAGAGTGGCACCCTAATGACTGGCTGTACCAGTGGCACATCTAGAGTGGCACCCTAATGACTGGCTGTAGCAGTGGCACATCTAGAGTGGCACCCCAATGACTGGTTGTACCAATCTCACATCTAGAGTGGCACCCCAATGGCTGGCTGTACCAATCTCACATCTAGAGTGGCACCCCAATGACTGGCTGTACCAGTGGCACATCTAGAGTGGCACCCCAATGACTGGCTGTACCAGTGGCACCCTAATGACTGGCTGTACCAGTGGCACATCTAGAGTGGGACCCTAATGACTGGCTGTACCAGTGGCACATCTACAGTGACACCCCAATGACTGGCTGTACCAGTGTCACATCTAGAGTGGCACCCCAATGACTGGCTGTACCAGTGCCACATCTAGAGTGGCACCCCAATGACTGGCTGTACCAGTGGCACATCTAGAGTGACACCCCAATGACTGGCTGTACCAGTGGCACATCTAGAGTGGCACCCCATGGACTTGCTGTACCAGTGACACATCTAGAGTGACACCCCAATGGCTGGCTGTACCAGTGGCACATCTAGAGTGGCACCCTAATGACTGGCTGTACCAGTGGCACATCTAGAGTGGCACCCCAATAACTGGCTGTACCAGTGGCACATCTAGAGTGTCGCCCCATTGACTGGCTGTACCAGTGGCACATCTAGAGTGGCACCCCAATGACTGGCTGTACCAGTGGCACATCTAGAGTGTCGCCCCATTGACTGGCTGTACCAGTGGCACCCTAATGACTGGCTGTACCAGTGGCACATCTAGAGTGGTACCCCAATGACTGGCTGTACCAGTGGCACATCTAGAGTGGCACCCCAATGGCTGGCTGTACCAGTGGCACATCTAGAGTGGCACCCCAATAACTGGCTGTACCAGTGGCACATCTAGAGTGGCACCCCAATGGCTGGCTGTACCAATCTCACATCTAGAGTGGTACCCCAATGACTGGCTGTACCAGTGGCACATCTAGAGTGGCACCCCAATAACTGGCTGTACCAGTGGCACATCTAGAGTGTCGCCCCATTGACTGGCTGTACCAGTGACACCCCAATGACTAGCTGTACCAGTAGCACATCTAGAGTGGAACCCAAATGACTGGCTGTACCAGTGGCACATCTAGAGTGGCACCCCAATGGCTGGCTGTACCAATGTCACATCTAGAGTGACACCCCAATGGCTGGCTGTACCAGTGGCACATCTAGAGTGGCACCCCAATGGCTGGCTGTACCAATGTCACATCTAGAGTGACACCCCAATGGCTGGCTGTACCAGTGGCACATCTAGAGTGGCACCCCAATAACTGGCTGTACCAGTGGCACATCTAGAGTGGCACCCCAATGGCTGGCTGTACCAATCTCACATCTAGAGTGGCACCCCAATGACTGGCTGTACCAGTGGCACCCAAATGACTGGCTGTACCAGTGGCACATCTAGGGTGGCACCCCATGGACTGGCTGTACCAGTGTCACATCTAGAGTGGCACCCCAATGACTGGCTGTACCAGTGGCACATCTAGAGTGACACCCCAATGGCTGGCTGTACCAGTGGCACATCTAGAGTGGCACCCCAATGGCTGGCTGTACCAGTGGCACATCTAGAGTGGCAGCCCAATGGCTGGCTGTACCAGTGGCACATCTAGAGTGGCACCCCAATGGCTGGCTGTACCAGTGGCACATCTAGAGTCGCACCCTAATGACTGGCTGTACCAGTGGCACATCTAGAGTGGCACCCCAATGGCTGGCTGTACCAGTGGCACATCTAGAGTGACATCCCAATGGCTGGCTGTACCAGTGGCACATCTAGAGTGACACCCCAATGGCTGGCTGTACCAGTGGCACATCTAGAGTGACATCCCAATGGCTGGCTGTACCAGTGGCACATCTAGAGTGTCGCCCCATTGACTGGCTGTACCAGTGGCACATCTAGAGTGGCACCCCAATGACTGGCTGTACCAGTGGCACATCTAGAGTGACATCCCAATGGCTGGCTGTACCAGTGGCACATCTAGAGTGACACCCCAATGGCTGGCTGTACCAATGTCACATCTAGAGTGACACCCCAATGGCTGGCTGTACCAGTGGCACATCTAGAGTGGCACCCCAATGACTAGCTGTACCAGTGGCACTTCTAGAGTGGCACCCCAATGGCTGGCTGTACCAGTGGAACCCCAATGACTCGCTGTACCAGTGGCACATCTAGAGTTGCACCCCAATGACTGGCTGTACCAGTGGCACATCTAGAGTGACACCCCAATGACTAGCTGTACCAGTGGCACTTCTAGAGTGGCACCCCAATGGCTGGCTGTACCAGTGGAACCCCAATGACTCGCTGTACCAGTGGCACATCTAGAGTTGCACCCCAATGACTGGCTGTACCAGTGTCACATCTAGAGTGGCACCCCAATGACTGACTGTACCAGTGGCACATCTAGAGTGACACCCCAATGACTAGCTGTACCAGTGGCACTTCTAGAGTGGGACCCTAATGACTGGCTGTACCAGTGGCACATCTAGAGTGGCACCCTAATAACTGGCTGTACCAGTGTCACATCTAGAGTGGCACCCCAATGACTGACTGTACCAGTGGCACATCTAGAGTGACACCCCAATGACTAGCTGTACCAGTGGCACTTCTAGAGTGGCACCCCAATGGCTGGCTGTACCAGTGGAACCCCAATGACTCGCTGTACCAGTGGCACATCTAGAGTTGCACCCCAATGACTGGCTGTACCAGTGGCACATCTAGAGTGGCACCCTAATGACTGGCTGTACCAGTGGCACATCTAGAGTGGCACCGTAGCGACTGACTGTACCAGTGGCACATCTAGAGTGGCAACCCAATAACTGGCTGTACCAGTGGCACATCTAGAGTGGCACCCCAACGACTGGCTGTACCAGTGGCACATCTAGAGTGGCACCGTAGCGACTGACTGTACCAGTGGCACATCTAGAGTGGCAACCCAATAACTGGCTGTACCAGTGGCACATCTAGAGTGGCACCCCAATGGATGGCTGTAGCAATGTCACATCTAGAGTGGCACCCCAATGACTGGCTGTACCAGTGGCACATCTAGAGTGGCACCCCAATGACTGGCTGTACCAGTGACACCCTAATGACTGGCTGTACCAGTGGCACATCTAGAGTGGCACCCCAATGACTGGCTGTACCAGTGGCACATCTAGAGTGACATCCCAATGACTGGCTGTACCAATCTCACATCTAGAGTGGAACCCCAATGACTGGCTGTACCAGTGGCACATCTAGAGTGGGACCCTAATGACTGGCTGTACCAGTGGCACATCTAGAGTGACACCGCAATGGCTGGCTGTACCAGTGGCACATCTAGGGTGGCACCCCATGGACTGGCTGTACCAGTGTCACATCTAGAGTGGCACCCCAATGACTGGCTGTACCAGTGCCACATCTAGAGTGGCACCCCAATGACTGGCTGTACCAGTGGCACATCTAGAGTGACACCCCAATGACTTGCTGTACCAGTGGCACATCTAGAGTGACACCCCAATGACTGGCTGTACCAGTGGCACATCTAGAGTGACACCCCAATGGCTGGCTGTACCAGTGGCACATCTAGAGTGGCACCCTAATGACTGGCTGTACCAGTGGCACATCTAGAGTGGCTCCCCAATGGCTGGCTGTACCAATGTTACATCTAGAGTGAAACCCCAATGGCTGGCTGTACCAGTGGCACATCTAGAGTGACACCCCAATGACTGGCTGTACCAGTGGCACATCTAGAGTGGCACCCCAATGGCTGGCTGTACCAGTGGCACATCTAGAGTGGCACCCCAATGACTGGCTGTACCAGTGGCACCCAAATGACTGGCTGTACCGGTGGCACATCTAGAGTGGCACCCTAATGACTGGCTGTACCAGTGGCACATCTAGAGTGGCACCCTAATGACTGGCTGTACCAGTGACATCCTAATGACTGGCTGTACCAGTGGCACATCTAGGGTGGCACCCCATGGACTGGCTGTACCAGTTTCACATCTAGAGTGGCACCCCAATGACTGGCTGTACCAGTGTCACATCTAGAGTGGCACCCCAATGACTGGCTGTACCAGTGGCACATCTAGAGTGACACCCAAATGACTGGCTGTACCAGTGGCACATCTAGAGTGACACCCCAATGGCTGGCTGTACCAGTGGCACATCTAGAGTGGCACACCAATGGCTGGCTGTACCAGTGGCACATCTAGAGTGGCACCCCAATGGCTGGCTGTACCAGCTGCACATCTAGAGTGGCACCCCAATGGCTGGCTGTACCAATGTCACATCTAGAGTGACACCCCAATGGCTGGCTGTACCAATCTCACATCTAGAGTGGCACCCCAATGACTGGCTGTACCAGTGGCACATCTAGAGTGGCACCCTAATAACTGGCTGTACCAGTGGCACATCTAGAGTGGCACCCCAATGACTGGCTGTACCAGTGGCACATCTAGAGTGGCACCCTAATAACTGGCTGTACCAGTGGCACATCTAGAGTTGCACCCCAATGACTGGCTGTACCAGTGGCACATCTAGAGTGGCACCCCAATAACTGGCTGTACCAGTGGCACATCTAGAGTGGCACCCCAACGACTGGCTGTACCAGTGGCACATCTAGAGTGGCACCCTAATGACTGGCTGTACCAGTGGCACATCTAGAGTTGCACCCCAATGACTGGCTGTACCAGTGGCACATCTAGAGTGACATCCCAATGACTGGCTGTACCAGTGGCACATCTAGAGTGGCACCCCAACGACTGGCTGTACCAGTGGCACATCTAGAGTGGCACCGTAGCGACTGACTGTACCAGTGGCACATCTAGAGTGGCAACCCAATAACTGGCTGTACCAGTGGCACATCTAGAGTGGCACCCCAATGGATGGCTGTAGCAATGTCACATCTAGAGTGGCACCCCAATGACTGGCTGTACCAGTGGCACATCTAGAGTGGCACCCCAATGACTGGCTGTACCAGTGACACCCTAATGACTGGCTGTACCAGTGGCACATCTAGAGTGGCACCCCAATGACTGGCTGTACCAGTGGCACATCTACAGTGGCACCCCAATGGCTGGCTGTACCAGTGGCACAGCTAGAGTGGTACCTAATGGCTGGCTGTACCAGTGGCACATCTAGGGTGTCACCCTAATGACTGGCTGTACCAGTGACACCCTAATGACTGGCTGTACCAGTGGCACATCTAGGGTGGCACCCTAATGACTGGCTGTACCAGTGACACCCTAATAACTGGCTGTACCAATCTCACATCTAGAGTGGCACCCCAATGACTGGCTGTACCAGTGGCACATCTAGAGTGGCACCCTAATGACTGGCTGTACCAGTGACACCCTAATGACTGGCTGTACCAGTGGCACATCTAGAGTGGCACCCCAATGACTGGCTGTACCAGTGGCACCCCAATGACTGGCTGTACCGGTGGCACATCTAGAGTGGGACCCTAATGACTGGCTGTACCAGTGTCACATCTAGAGTGGGACCCCAATGATTGGCTGTACCAGTGTCACATCTAGAGTGGCACCCTAATGACTGGCTGTACCAGTGGCACATCTAGAGTGGCACCCTAATGACTGGCTGTACCAGTGGCACATCTAGAGTGTCACCCCAATGACTGACTGTACCAGTGGCACATCTAGAGTGACACCCCAATGACTAGCTGTACCAGTGGCACTTCTAGAGTGGGACCCCAATGACTGACTGTACCAGTGGCACATCTAGAGTGACACCCCAATGACTAGCTGTACCAGTAGCACATCTAGAGTGGAACCCCAATGACTGGCTGTACCAGTGGCACATCTAGAGTGGCACCCAATGACTGGCTGTACCAGTGGCACATCTAGAGTGGCACCCCAATGGCTGGCTGTACCAGTGGCACATCTAGAGTGACATCCCAATAACTGGCTGTACCAGTGGCACATCTAGAGTGGCACCCCAACGACTGGCTGTACCAGTGGCACATCTAGAGTGGCACCGTAGCGACTGACTGTACCAGTGGCACATCTAGAGTGGCACCCCAATAACTGGCTGTACCAGTGACACATCTAGAGTGGCACCCCAATGGATGGCTGTAGCAATGTCACATCTAGAGTTGCACCCCAATGACTGGCTGTACCAGTGGCACATCTAGAGTGACATCCCAATGACTGGCTGTACCAGTGGCACATCTAGAGTGGCACCCCAACGACTGGCTGTACCAGTGGCACATCTAGAGTGACACCCTAATGACTGGCTGTACCAGTGGCACATCTAGAGTGACACCCCAATGACTGGCTGTACTAGTGGCACATCTAGAGTGGAACCCCAATGACTGGCTGTACCAGTGGCACATCTAGAGTGGAACCCCAATGACTGGCTGTACCAGTGGCACATCTAGAGTTGCACCCCAATGGATGGCTGTAGCAATGTCACATCTAGAGTGGCACCCCAATGACTGGCTGTACCAGTGGCACATCTAGAGTGGCACCCCAATGACTGGCTGTACCAGTGGCACCCCAATAACTGGCTGTACCAGTGGCACATCTAGAGTGGCACCCTAATGACTGGCTGTACCAGTGGCACATCTAGAGTGGCACCCTAATGACTGGCTGTACCAGTGACATCCTAATGACTGGCTGTACCAGTGGCACATCTAGAGTGACACCCTAATGACTGGCTGTACCAGTGGCACATCTAGAGTGACACCCCATTGACTGGCTGTACCAGTGGCACATCTAGAGTGGAACCCCAATGACTGGCTGTACCAGTGGCACATCTAGAGTGGCACCCCAATGACTGGCTGTACCAGTGGCACATCTAGAGTGGCACCCCAATGACTGGCTGTACCAGTGGCACCCCAATAACTGGCTGTACCAGTGGCACATCTAGAGTGGCACCCTAATGACTGGCTGTACCAGTGGCACATCTAGAGTGGCACCCTAATGACTGGCTGTACCAGTGACATCCTAATGACTGGCTGTACCAGTGGCACATCTAGAGTGACACCCTAATGACTGGCTGTACCAGTGGCACATCTAGAGTGACACCCCATTGACTGGCTGTACCAGTGGCACATCTAGAGTGGAACCCCAATGACTGGCTGTACCAGTGGCACATCTAGAGTGGAACCCCAATGACTGGCTGTTCCAGTGGCACATCTAGAGTGGCACCTCAATGACTGGTTGTACCAGTGGCACATCTAGAGTGGCACCCCAATGGATGGCTGTAGCAATGTCACATCTAGAGTGGCACCCCAATGACTGGCTGTACCAGTGGCACATCTAGAGTGGCACCCCAATGGCTGGCTGTACCGGTGGCACATCTAGAGTGGCACCCTAATGACTGGCTGTACCAGTGGCACATCTAGAGTGGCTCCCCAATGGCTGGCTGTACCAATGTTACATCTAGAGTGAAACCCCAATGGCTGGCTGTACCAGTGGCACATCTAGAGTGGCACCCCAATGACTGGCTGTACCAGTGGCACCCAAATGACTGGCTGTACCGGTGGCACATCTAGAGTGGCACCCTAATGACTGGCTGTACCAGTGGCACATCTAGAGTGGCACCCTAATGACTGGCTGTACCAGTGACATCCTAATGACTGGCTGTACCAGTGGCACATCTAGGGTGGCACCCCATGGACTGGCTGTACCAGTGTCACATCTAGAGTGGCACCCCAATGACTGGCTGTACCAGTGTCACATCTAGAGTGGCACCCCAATGACTGGCTGTACCAGTGGCACATCTAGAGTGACACCCAAATGACTGGCTGTACCAGTGGCACATCTAGAGTGACACCCCAATGGCTGGCTGTACCAGTGGCACATCTAGAGTGGCACACCAATGGCTGGCTGTACCAGTGGCACATCTAGAGTGGCACCCCAATGGCTGGCTGTACCAGCTGCACATCTAGAGTGGCACCCCAATGGCTGGCTGTACCAATCTCACATCTAGAGTGACACCCCAATGACTGGCTGTACCAGTGGCACATCTAGAGTGGCACCCCAATGACTGGCTGTACCAGTGGCACCCCAATGACTGGCTGTACCGGTGGCACATCTAGAGTGGGACCCTAATGACTGGCTGTACCAGTGTCACATCTAGAGTGGGACCCCAATGATTGGCTGTACCAGTGTTACATCTAGAGTGGCACCCTAATGACTGGCTGTACCAGTGTCACATCTAGAGTGGCACCCCAATGACTGACTGTACCAGTGGCACATCTAGAGTGACACCCCAATGACTAGCTGTACCAGTGGCACTTCTAGAGTGGGACCCCAATGACTGACTGTACCAGTGGCACATCTAGAGTGACACCCCAATGACTAGCTGTACCAGTAGCACATCTAGAGTGGAACCCCAATGACTGGCTGTACCAGTGGCACATCTAGAGTGGGACCCAATGACTGGCTGTACCAGTGGCACATCTAGAGTGGCACCCCAATGGCTGGCTGTACCAGTGGCACATCTAGAGTGACATCCCAATAACTGGCTGTACCAGTGGCACATCTAGAGTGGCACCCCAACGACTGGCTGTACCAGTGGCACATCTAGAGTGGCACCGTAGCGACTGACTGTACCAGTGGCACATCTAGAGTGGCACCCCAATAACTGGCTGTACCAGTGACACATCTAGAGTGGCACCCCAATGGATGGCTGTAGCAATGACACATCTAGAGTTGCACCACAATGACTGGCTGTACCAGTGGCACATCTAGAGTGACATCCCAATGACTGGCTGTACCAGTGGCACATCTAGAGTGGCACCCCAACGACTGGCTGTACCAGTGGCACATCTAGAGTGACACCCTAATGACTGGCTGTACCAGTGGCACATCTAGAGTGACACCCCATTGACTGGCTGTACCAGTGGCACATCTAGAGTGACACCCCAATGACTGGCTGTACTAGTGGCACATCTAGAGTGGAACCCCAATGACTGGCTGTACCAGTGGCACATCTAGAGTGGAACCCCAATGACTGGCTGTTCCAGTGGCACATCTAGAGTGGCACCCCAATGACTGGCTGTACTAGTGGCACATCTAGAGTGGCACCTCAATGACTGGTTGTACCAGTGGCACATCTAGAGTGGCACCCCAATGGATGGCTGTAGCAATGTCACATCTAGAGTGGCACCCCAATGACTGGCTGTACCAGTGGCACATCTAGAGTGGCACCCCAATGACTGGCTGTACCAGTGGCACCCCAATAACTGGCTGTACCAGTGGCACATCTAGAGTTGCACCCCAATGACTGGCTGTACCAGTGGCACATCTAGAGTGGCACCCCAATAACTGGCTGTACCAGTGGCACATCTAGAGTGGCACCCCAACGACTGGCTGTACCAGTGGCACATCTAGAGTGGCACCCTAATGACTGGCTGTACCAGTGGCACATCTAGAGTTGCACCCCAATGACTGGCTGTACCAGTGGCACATCTAGAGTGACATCCCAATGACTGGCTGTACCAGTGGCACATCTAGAGTGGCACCCCAATGGATGGCTGTAGCAATGTCACATCTAGAGTGGCACCCCAATAACTGGCTGTACCAGTGGCACATCTAGAGTGGCACCCCAATGACTGGCTGTACCAGTGGCACATCTAGAGTGACATCCCAATGACTGGCTGTACCAGTGGCACATCTAGAGTGACATCCCAATGACTGGCTGTACCAGTGGCACATCTAGAGTGACACCCCAATAACTGGCTGTACCAGTGGCACATCTAGAGTGGCACCCTAATGACTGGCTGTACCAGTGGCACATCTAGAGTGGCACCCCAATGACTGGCTGTACCAGTGGCACATCTAGAGTGACATCCCAACGACTGGCTGTACCAGTGGCACATCTAGAGTGGCACCCCAATAACTGGCTGTACCAGTGGCACATCTAGAGTGGAACCCCAATAACTGGCTGTACCAGTGGCACATCTAGAGTGGCACCCCAATAACTGGCTGTACCAGTGGCACATCTAGAGTGTCGCCCCATTGACTGGCTGTACCAGTGGCACATCTAGAGTGTCGCCCCATTGACTGGCTGTACCAGTGGCACATCTAGAGTGACACCCCAATGACTGGCTGTACCAGTGGCACATCTAGAGTGGCACCCCAATGACTGGCTGTACCAGTGGCACCCCAATAACTGGCTGTACCAGTGGCACATCTAGAGTGGCACCCTAATGACTGGCTGTACCAGTGGCACATCTAGAGTGTCGCCCCATTGACTGGCTGTACCAGTGGCACATCTAGAGTGTCGCCCCATTGACTGGCTGTACCAGTGGCACCCTAATGACTGGCTGTTCCAGTGGCACATCTAGAGTGGCACCCCAATGATTGGCTGTACCAGTGTCACATCTAGAGTGGCACCCCAATGACTGGCTGTACCAGTGGCACCCTAATGACTGGCTGTACCAGTGGCACATCTAGAGTTGCACCCCAATGACTGGCTGTACCAGTGGCACATCTAGAGTGACATCCCAATGACTGGCTGTACCAGTGGCACATCTAGAGTGGCACCCCAATGGATGGCTGTAGCAATGTCACATCTAGAGTGGCACCCCAATAACTGGCTGTACCAGTGGCACATCTAGAGTGGCACCCTAATGACTGGCTGTACCAGTGGCACATCTAGAGTGGCACCCCAATGACTGGCTGTACCAGTGGCACATCTAGAGTGACATCCCAATGACTGGCTGTACCAGTGGCACATCTAGAGTGACACCCCAATAACTGGCTGTACCAGTGGCACATCTAGAGTGGCACCCTAATGACTGGCTGTACCAGTGGCACATCTAGAGTGTCGCCCCATTGACTGGCTGTACCAGTGGCACATCTAGAGTGTCGCCCCATTGACTGGCTGTACCAGTGGCACCCTAATGACTGGCTGTTCCAGTGGCACATCTAGAGTGGCAACCTAATGACTGGCTGTACCAGTGGCACCCTAATGACTGGCTGTTCCAGTGGCACATCTAGAGTGGCACCCCAATGATTGGCTGTACCAGTGTCACATCTAGAGTGGCACCCCAATGACTGGCTGTACCAGTGGTACCCTAATGACTGGCTGTACCAGTTGCACTCCAATGACTAGCTGCACTTGTGGCACATCTAGTGTGACAACCTAATGACTGGCTGTATCAGTGGCACATGTAGAGTGACACCCCAATGACTGGCTGCTGTACCAGTGGCACCCTAATGACTGGCTGTACCAGTTGCAGTGGCATAACCTAACGATATTCTTCCAATAATGACTTTACATACATCCTGGAATCAATTCAATCAGCTACACTCATAAAAATATGTGGTGACCTTGTTTCCAACTTAGAAATCATTAGCATTAGTCAGTAACTCATAAAGTCCACCCTGTATGCTGATCTGGTTCCACAACAATAAAAACACTTAGTCCACCCTGGAAAATGGTCATATTGGTGACACAACAAAAACTACCCAGTTCATCTTGTAAAGTCATTTTGGTGACACAATAAAAAAGTACCCAGTTCACACTGTAAGGTGGTTGTGCTGGTGGCAAAAAAAAGCACTCAGTTCACCCTGTAAGTTGGTCATTTCAGTGCCACTATAAAAGCACCCCGACCACACTATAATGTGGTTGGTGTTAAGAAAGGCATTGAGCCGTGGAAACTAAGCTAAAAATACAGATTCCTATGAGTTGGACATGGTCTCTGGACCTGACTTGTCTCATAACATGACAACACATCTAATTTTTGCTTTTGTGGAAAATGGATGTTAAACAATGAAGATGATGATTTCCATAATTTTTCCATCTATTTATCCATGTTAGCAGGAGTTGTATGAACAAGCTGTAACTCATCTGGTTGGACAATTAATTCATTTTGATTTGATGTAGCATTAATTAACTGGGAGTATAAGACATTGCCTTTCATTCTTTCGGATGGGTTTGGGTGTTCAATAAAATAACATACCAAGGTAGTAGATTGGCTGAATTATTGGAGTATTGGATGCAATTCCTGGCAGTATTTAGTCCAACTCTTTGTCTTCTCTGTTCAAATCCCATTGGTTGTTCACTTAATCCATCACCAACCCATGTAAGCATGGAAAAACAAACATAAAACAATGATGATGATTATGACTTGGTCCTTGATTGCCTTGGTTGCATTCAGGTCAGATCTCCAATTTGAGGATACCTACCACTTTCCATGGACTGGACATCAGTCCATTGCAAGATTAATTCCCAGTGGCTGCTAGTACTCATTTTCAATGAGCAGTCTGGTTGCGGGATTGAACCAATGACATTACAATAATGAGTCCAGGAACCATTAACTCATACAACTTCCTTCAGTAACTATTTTAAACTATTATAAATCAGGAAAATTGTTTTTAATGATTCATCTCCCCCCTTCTAATGAGATTTCTTTATTTTATTTTATTTTTTGTTAATCTCACACACTGTTGCTCATTTATATTTAAATTATATATTAATTAATAACAGATTGATTTTCAAATAGGAAGTAATTAAATAAGATTATTGCTTTTACGTTAGTCAATGACTAATTGCATTACAATAATTATAGTAGCAGTAGATGAATCGAAATAAATAAAATAAAATAAAATAAAGAAATCATCATTTTTGCAAGTTCATGGATACTAGATATCTAGAATTGGCTAAATAATTCAGTGTTCATGCCAGTCTTTACCTATGGTCATGAATCTTGGATAATGACTGAAAAAATATGATCGAGAATATAAGCAGCCAAAATGGGATGCTTCTTTGGAATAGAATTACTCAATAGAGTGTGTAGCTTGGAGATGAGAGAGTCACTCCAGGTAGACCTGCTATTTCTCTGAGAGATCACAGCTCTGATAATATGGAGGACATGTGGTTAGAAGGTCTTAGGAAAGAATTTTACCAGCAAAACAAACCAACAAGAGACCCAGGGGTAGACTCTGAGGAAGATGGTTGGATAACATCCATTAGGTTGGCTGGTCATGCTTGGAGATCCAGCTGCATCAGTTGGGGTGGGTTGCTTCTGACAGCACCTGCTGGAAGAAGTGTTTGAGGACTTAGCCCCCACGACCCTCTCAGGAATAAGTGAACAAAGAAGAACAACAAATAAATCCACTTGATATCTTAGCTGTAGTTGGTACTAGGAGAAATAATTCCATTAGACAATAAATGAGAACTCTTGGTCACTGGAAAAATACTTATTTTTTTAAATAAACACTAAGATGAGACTAGGGAAGAGTTATAACACATAAGAGGAAAATCAATCATTTTATACGAAGACTGGCTGAAAAGGTCATAGGCTGACCAAGATACTCTCACTGACTAAATGGGGTTTATTTTTTTAAATAGTCCCACTTGCGGCTCATACACTTCTTCCATCTATGTTGTAGTACTTGGATCCTATTGATGAAGAAGCTTTCATCCTGTTGGTCAACAAAGTCATCAACAGCAGATATGCCTTCACCATCACTGCAATACAGGTTCCCAGCTGAATGTTTTTTCATGTTGGGCAACAGATGATAATCAGATGGGGCCAAATCAGGAGAATAGGGAGGGTGATCAACCAGTTTAAAGTCACATTCATGCATAACAGCCATTGAAACGAGAGTATTGTCCTGATGAAACAAGACTCTTTTCGTCAGTTTTCCTGGGTATTTGGTCTTTTATACCTTCCTTAGCAAGTTGGTATAGTACTCTCCATTGATGGTGTGGCACTTTTGAAGATAAACACAATGCCTTTTGCATCCACAAAAACTGAGGTCATCACCTTTCTTGCAGATAAAACAACCTTGGCCTTCTTTCAAGCAGATAAGGAAGGGTGTTTCCACTGGATTGATTGTCTCTTTGTCTCTGGTTCAAAGTGATAAACACTCATCCTGGGTTAGGAAGTATTTGAGGAAACTAGCTAGATTTACCTCAATGTCATATTTTCCCATGATGTGATCAACCTGGTGTGCTTTTGATCAGGTGTCAGAAGATGTGGCACCCACCAAGCAGAAACCTATGTCATGCCAAGTTTATTGTACAGTATATTCTCAACTCTCTCATGTGGTATGCTAACAGCATTAGCTATTTGATTTATAGTCAATTGCCTGTCATCCATCTCACCATGTGGTGGACATAATGTTTTCCTTGGTGGTGGCAGTTACAAGACATCCAGTACTTGCGTTATCTTCAAGACCCTCCTTTCCTCTCCTCAATTCAGCTGCTCTCTTTTGCACTGTTGATAAAGCTGAAGTGATATCTCCTAATGTAGCAACCATGTCAACATGAATGTCCTTGGGGGGGTAAACCCATTTTCTGCAGGTACTTGATAACACCACAATACCAAATTTTGTCCATTTTCAAGAGAAGTCACTACTAGTTACTTTTGAAGTCTTCTTTGAATAGTTAGATGTCAGTTTACCTGGAAAGAAACAATTCAGTTATTAATAGGGAGAGTTGAAATTAATGAATGCAAGATTTCACAGCTCTAGCATCACTGCTTTATAGTCAGCCTATGAACTTTTCAGCCCACCTCCTATGAACACTTTGATAAATGATCAGATAACTTTCCATTGATTGGATAATAATGTGTGAACCATGCAGTGTGGGTGACTGGCTGAAAGGTTCTGCTAGTATACTGTTGATAGAATTAGTTACTATTGGAAGCTGGAAAAGATAATGTATCTATTTTGCTGCTTTATAAGCTCTTTAAATTAGAATAGTAGTTCCTTGTCATAAGCTCTCCATTGTTTGGAATTATTTTTCCTCTCTTTCTCTTAGTTAATATGTCTTATCCAGATTTGATTATCTCTTGAATCTCATATGAAACAGCAGAGTTTCAGAGAAGAATCCTTGCTCAAGCGAGTGTTTTGGCCCATAGCTTCATATCACTTTTTAACTATTCAGGCACCATGGAGTAATCTTCTGTAGCTGCAGGCATATTTTGTCTCCTTGGAAACCCTTTATCAAAAAATACTGTGTCAAAGGTTATTTCTAGTATTTTAAACTGGTAACAGCATACTTTCAGTTCAGAATGAGGCTAAACTTTTGTTTTCCAACGTCATTTTAATTTTCCTTCATTCAACATGTCTGTGTGTAAACAGTTGTAGATGAAGGAGAAGTTTGTTTGGATATTTGAAAATGGCGACTAAGGTGAAAGTAAATTGTGTGCAAGAAATCTTTATGGATTCTGATTTGGTTGATGAATTTTTTAGGATTGATGCAAGCCAATATTGATGGTGAAGTTGTAGAATATGATGGCGGTGGCAGTGATAGCAGCTATGTTCTGGAAAGCAATGTACCGAGTGGGTACGCTCATCCTTGTGATTTTTTTTTTTTTGTATTTTGTGTTTTTTTTTTATTTGTTTTCAATGCAGAACATAATGCATTACATCAAAATATTGCTCATGTATACCTCTGTTAGCAGAGAAATAGTCTGTACACAACATGCAAAGAAAGTTATAATAATTTAAAAACAGAGGGTGTTTACATTTTTTGCTACCCCCAAAATAATGCAGTGTCGGGGAGAAAAATTCAAATAAATTACTAGTGTGCTAAAGATTAAAATGACAGAATAGCCTCCATAATTGTCCTAATTTTTCTTCCAAGAATAAGTTCTGCAGATGATTTCTGTTTAAGAGCAGTTGGATTAGAAGTACTTTGGTATACTAATAAAAACTCTTGCATTACTTCAATGGTGGTTCTTCCATTTTTTATTTAAGAGGGGCTCTTTTGAAAGAGTGCCTTCATTTTCTCAATTGAGACAGACATTCCACCGGTTTTATTCAGCTCCACATCATTATTTTATGTCTATTTCCCATGCTGGCATCGGTTGATTGGTTGTCACATTCTGAGATTTGAAAGGGTCAGATGACTCTGTTTTGCTCTTGTTCCAGTTTAGTATTGTCCCTAATGCTGGTTACCTTCATAATGCCAATCACAAAATAAACTGGGTATGACTACTTCTAATTTTTTTTTACAATTTTTTATTTAACCATTAGTCCTATGTGTTAGGTAAAGATGCACATCCTAGTGGTTAGGGTTTAGAACTCACCATTATTATGTGGCGAGTTTAAGCTGTTGACCTCATAACACGCTGTGTTCTTGAGCAAAACATTTCATTTCTTGTTGCCCCACTCCACTCAGCTGTAAATTAGTAACTGCAACAGCAAGGTGGAGTTAAACCTGCAATGGACTAGTATCTTGTCCAGCAGAAGGTCACAATTGTTTAACACTGATGAATCTATTTCATTCTCTATACACACCAGTTACTGTACACTGCGGCCAACTGGCTTGACCCTCCTCAATACAGTGCCATCCAGTTGCACACTATAAATATGGTTGGTGTTAGGGAGGGCATCCAGCTGTAAAAATAAACAGCCAAAAAACAGTCCTGTCTGAGAAAGGTAGAGCTTGGGTAATTCTGGTCTTACCCATACAAACATGGACGTTAAACGGTGATGGTGATGATGTCAGTGTTGCTACTCTATATGCACCAGTTACTATATATTAGGTATATATGTCAGTGTTGTTGCTTCTCTATACATAATAGTCATTTGCTTATTTTGCAGACGATAAGAAACTTACATTTTACTTTTTAACCCTTTTGTTTCCATATTTCTTATGAAAGACACTGAATATGATTTTCAAATCATTTTGAAAATAACCTAGATTTTGAGAGGGATTTAGTAGTAAAACTAACCTTATTATTAAAATGGTGTGTGGAACATAACTTGACTGGTTCTTATAATTGAAGGCTTTTTTTTTTTTTTTTTTTTTTCTAGACAAATATAAACACCTTAATAACCTTCCAATAGATTTGCCATCCTGCCCAGCGAGGAGTCTTGTACTCTCAGTTGCCACAGAGACCGGGAAACTGATGATTCTCCAGGCTTGAGACATTTCTTTTTTGTCTATTGACAGAATTGTTAAAGCGTTGGACTAGTTACTTAGTAGTACCTCATCCAGCTCTGTGTATTCTGAGTTCAAATCCTGCTTCTTTTTGTCACAGTTGTAACCACCAGATAGTATTAGCAATAGAAAGACCAATAGAATTCTTTATGTTTATATATATATATCATCATCATCATCATCATCATCATCATTTTACGTCCGTTCTTCCACGCTAGCATGGGTTAGACTAGTAGTCCTGTCATGGGCAGTGTCCGGTCGGCTGACCTTGTCTTGCTCATACAGGAACTGATTCTGGCTTGATTTCTACAGCTGGATGCCCTTCCTAACACCAACCTCATTTACAGTGAGTGCTGGGTGCTTTTTTTCATGGCGCCTACACGTCCATTTTACAGTGTGGGCTGGGTGCTTTTTTGCCGTGGCACCTCCACGACCTTGCGGTGGGGGGTGTGGGGGCATATTATCTATATGCTTCAGCTTCAGCATGTACCCATGGGTGTTCGGGTCTTCTGTATTACTGCGTGATTCCAGAGGTCACGGTCCAGTGTCATCGCCCTTGAGAGGTGTAATTGGGTATGGTCGGCTTTTATCACCTCATCCCAGGTCTTCTTGGGTCTCCCCACTCCGCATCTTCCAATGACTTCTAGTGCTCTGCACCTTTTTATGCAGCTCTCATCCTTCATACGCATCACATGTCCATACCAATGCAACCGCCTCTCCTGCACACAGCATTTGATTCCTCTTATGCTCAGTCTCTCTCTCAATTCGTTTATGCTTTGCCGTTCACGTATATTACTATTACACATCCATCGGAGCATGCAGGCTTCGTTTCTTTCTAATCTATGCAAGTCTTCCACACACAGCACCCAGGTCTCACTACCATGTAACATTGCTGTTCGTATACACGCATCATACAGTCTGCCTTTCATTTTGAGGGAAAAGCCTTTTGCAGCTAGCAGTAGCAGTAGCTCTCTGAACTTCTTCCATCCTGTTCTTACCCTAGTTATTGTACTTCCCGAACCCCCACCTCCGCTGATAATTCGGTCACCTAGGTAACAGAAGCTGTCTACTGTTTCTACAGAGCCCTCCCAGAGATTGGTGGTACTTGTTTCCTGTGGCTGTTTGTTGCTTGCTGTCCCAGCACAGCTGCTACATGTGAAGCCTACATTCTTAGTTAAACTTCCTGAGATCCCGCTACATCTCTTGTGTACCCATTGTTTGCATTTGGGGCAGAGAATGGAGTTCCTACCCACACCTTTCCTGGATACTGAGCAAGGCCATTTCTCTGAGGGGATCTGGGTTCTGTTTTCTCGTCTACTTACAAGGACCTTAGTCTTTGTTAGGTTGACTTTGGGACCCTTTCTTTCTAGTCCCTGCTTCCAAGTTTGGAATTTCTTCTCTAGTTCTACCATAGATTCAGCTATAAGTGCGAGGTCATCAGCATACAGGAGTTCCCATGGGCATCCGGTCTTAAACTCCTCCGTTATTGCCTGCAGGACTATGATGAACAGGAGAGGGCTAAGAACAGAGCCATGGTGGACCCCAACCTGTACGCTAAATTCCTCGCTATACTCATTGCTAATCCTAACTTTGCTGACTGCTCCCCTATACATGGCTTGTACAGCTTTCACAAGCCATTCATCTACTCCTAGTTTTCTAAGAGCCCACCAGATTACTGCACGTGGAACTCTGTCAAAGGCTTTCTCAAGGTCGACAAATGCCAAGTAGAGTGGCTTACTTTTAGCTAGGTACTTTTCCTGTAACTGCCTCACAAGGAAGAGGGCATCAGTGGTGCATCTTCCTGGTACAAACCCAAATTGCATCTCATCTAGTTTCACCCGGTCCCTAATCAACTGTGCTATAACTCTTTCTGTTACTTTCATGACCTGGTCCATCAGCTTTATACCTCTATAGTTTCCTCTATCTAGTGCATCACCTTTAACCTTGTAGCAGTTGACAATGATGTTGCTGCACCAATCTTTTGGTATGACACCTTCTAGTATTACCTGGTTAACAATACGTGTGGTTATAGTGTGACCCACAGACCCAGATGCATTCAGCATCTCGGCAGCTATACCTGATGGACCAGTTGCCTTCCGCGTCATCATATCTTTGATTGCCTTACTTACTACGCTACTGCTGACTTGTACTGCTGGGCCCTCTATAGGGTCTACTTGGGGTAGGGTCTCTTTTTCCCATGCATTCTCCTCATTTAGTAATCTATCATAATGGCTCTTCTCAGCACTTGTGAGGGCAAGCTCACCTTTATCATTCCGGATACACTTCTCTCCAATGACATTACAATTCTCTCTGACACACTGCCTCGCAATCTTGAACACCTCCTGTTTCTGGTCCTCACGTTCCAAAACATGCTTTTATATATATATATATATATACTTGGGGAGGGTCATATTGTTGTAATATTGCCAGAAATAACAACAGAACACACTCACTGTTTGGTTGGTTTTCGCTTCTGTATCTTTTATATCTCCATAGTTAATTCATTTGGCAATCAATGTTTATCATTGACTGACCAACGGTCAAAAATACAGATATAAATACATATATATATAGTCTAACAAAGTTCTTTCGTTGCACATCTGCAACATCATCAGTGGTACTATTATCATGTTTCCCCTGCTGTATTGTATGTATTGTAATGTTTATGCCATTTTTATTTATACTTCTCTTAGGTCAGTGTTGATGTTTGGGTGTTGTTATTCCATTCATTTTTTCTGTTTAGCTTTGGCCTTCTAAGTTCTATTTCACTGGCTTCTCTGATTTGCCTACCTGTTGGGTCATTTCTATGTTTAGATATTATTCTAATTTCTATGTTGTCTATGTTACCGTTGTGTTGTTGTCTAGCATGTTCGTATAGTACTGAACCGTTTTTTCGTCCATTGAGTTCCCCCCCAGTGTTGGTCTATCCTTTTACCTATGCTACGAGCTGTCTCGCCTATGTATGTTCTTGTCATGTTTCTGCAAGTACCCTCTGTACATCTTATGCTATAGACTACATTTCTAGTTTTACAGTTTATCCGGGGGTTCACCTTACATATGATACATTTCCTATTAGTACAGTGGGTTTTCTTAAAAGGGTAGGTTTTGCTGATCAGGGATTTGATGGTAGTTCCTGGCTTTTCTACCACTTTAATCTTTAAGTGGGTCTTTCTTAGGGCCTTTCTACACTGGTTAGCTAATTTCCCTCCAGGGGTAGCGTCCACAAACATGACACTCTGGTATCTCTGGTTGTCGTACCATGAGGTGGCTTTCCCTATCTTATGTTTAGTCCTATCTAAGCTATTCCATGATTTGCTCCTGTATAATGGGCAAATTCCTTTCATGTCCAGTTCTATGAGGGTCTTATACTTCTCCGTGGCTCCTTCGTATACTCTGACTCTGTCTCTTTGGTTGTAGCCAGAGAACTGCATGCAGTTGATGAAGTGTTGTACGTGTCTTTCCATTTCTGTTGGGTCACACATGCGGGACACATTCTTCATCACTCGTACCAAATCTGCGATCAGAATATTAAACTTAGCACTACTGGACATTGCTGAGTTTTTGAGTATCAGGTATTTGGAGGCCATGGGTTTAGCATAGTGTGAGTGGAGGATTTGGGCTCTCTCGTCTATGGTGTTAATCCAGAGTTCCGTGTCTAATACAGGTAGTCTATTGTTAGGGTGTTTGGAAGGGTAATCAATAGTTACAGTTATACTCTGGTGTATGGAATTAGCTATCTGCTGGATGCTTTCCATTGTGCTACGTTCTAAATCAAACTTGTTAGTCCTCTCTAGTGGGGATGTTCTTATAACTATATTGATATCGTCTACATAACGAGAGTACATGATGAGGTCTATGGAGCTCTCATCAAGGAAATATTTGAGTCTCCTTTCCCACCATACCATAAAAAGGTTGGCAACATCACCAGCTATGCTGACGCCAATGGCTGCTCCCTCATTTTGACTGTAGATCTTTTCATTGAATTTGAATATATGGCCCTTTAGGGTAGTTTTGATACTACGCCCTATTGTATGCGCGACCATTTTTCTCACCTGATCATTGTTTTGCGGAGTCCGTATAACTTTGGTCCACCCAATGCACCTTCCCATGGGAGTCTTTTTTGCCATTGAGGTTATGGTGGATGGTCTACCTCTTATGGGTCTACTGGGGCAGAAACGTCTAAGGTCATGGCTGTCTAGTTATTCGGTATCATAAGTAAATCTAAGTAGGAGGTCCAGTTCGTCTGTGTCGACGTCGCAGAACTCCACCTCACTCTCACTGAACATCTCCACACATTTTTCCACAGCAAAATCAATGTTAATGGATGGGTACAGTGACACCATGTCCATACTGCCTATTATGCAGTTAGATAGGTTCCTGTTTTTGTTGCATTCATTGATTCTGCTGAGGAGGTCCTCTGTACTGTCACATACATCTGGGGACATCTTGATTATGGGGCGTATAACTATTGAGAGGAAGTAGGAGATCCTGTAGTTGCTAGCAATATTGGCTCCGCATACAGGTCTTGTTGGTGGTCCTGTTGTCGGGTCATTGACTGTCTTATGGTCTTTGCGGAGCCCATACAAGGGTGGTATACCATTGATAGATGCCTGCAAGTTGTTGGCAGTGCGTCTTCTTGGCTTTAAGATGTCAGTCCACATCATCATGTGAGCGTTGAGGGTCTTCTCTCTCTCCTCATGTGTTTGTTCTGTAATTTCACTCGTGTTGGTGATGTGAGGTTGCATAGCCTGATATAGTTCGGCATACTGTCTATAGACATCCTACCAGATTTATCTGTGGGTAGACATACTACCTCACCATCCCTTGTGTGGTGATTGAGGCTAACTAGGCCTTCTACAAGTTTCCTTCCAAGTTGTTGGAGAAAATCATGGAATAGCTTAGATAGGACTAAACATAAGATAGGGAAAGCCACCTCATGGTACGACAACCAGAGATACCAGAGTGTCATGTTCGTGGACGCTACCCCTGGAGGGAAATTAGCTAACCAGTGTAGAAAGGCCCTGAGAAAGACCCACTTAAAAATTAAGGTGGTAGAAAAGCCAGGAACCACCATAAAATCCCTGATCAGCAAAACCTACCCTTTTAAGAAAACCCACTGTACTAATAGGAAATGTATCATATGTAAAGTAAACCCCCGGATAAACTGTAAAACTAGAAACGTAGTCTATAGCATAAGATGTACAGAGGGTACTTGCAGAAACATGACAACATACATAGGCGAGACAGCTCATAGCATAGGTGAAAGGATACACCAACACTGGGGGGAACTCAAAGGACGAAAAAACGGTTCATTACTATAGGAACATGCTAGACAACAACATGATGGTAACATAGACAACATAGAAATTAGAATAATATCTAAACATAGAAATGACCCAACAGGTAGGCAAATCAGAGAAGTAAGTGAAATAGAACTTAGAAGCCAAGGCTAAACAGAAAAAATGAATGGAATAACAACACCCAAACATCAACACTGACCTAAGAGAAGTATAAATAAATAAATATGTACACAAGTACAATAACAACAAACACATATAAACTAAGATAGAATTCAATAACCAAAACACATACACCCAAGCGCGAACACACACACCAAACACTATACACACACGCAAACGCGAACACCAAACATTATACACACACGCAAACGCATGTGCAGAGATGGAGACAAAAATAAATAAATAGATAAAATAAAGATGGTGTAGATATACAATACAACAGGAGGAACATAATAGTACCATTGATGATGTTGCAGATGTGCAACGAAAGAACTTTGTTAGACTATATATATATATATATATCTGTATTTTTGACCGTTGGTCAGTCAGTGATAAACATTGATTGCCAAATAAATTAACTATGGAGATATAAAAGATACAGAAGCGAAAACCAACCAAACAGTGAGTGTGTTCTGTTGTTAATTCTGCCAATATTATTACACAAATATGACCCTCCCCAAGTATAACAATATTTGTTTCGACACACGATTTCATATCAAAAACCTCGCAAAACAAATATATATATATATATTGTCTGCTCTCATGATTGGCTCCTTTGCTATTTTTCTTTATCATCATTATGATCATCACCTTCACAGATTTCTTTTCCACATTGACATGGGTTGGCTGGATTATCACATTCTAAGATGAGACACATCTGCTTAACATTTCACGGTGACATAGTTTTTTTGGCTGGATGTTCATCCTAATGGTTCTGTTTTACAGAGTGTAATGGGTGTATTATATCATGACACCAACACTACCACTTTACAGAGTGTACTGAGTATATATTATCATGACACCAACACTACCACTTTACAGAGTGTACTGGGTGTATTATATCATGACACTAAGACCACCACATTACAGAGTGTACTGGGTGTATTATATCATGACACCAACACTACCACTTTACAGAGTGTACTGGGTGTATTTTATCATGACACCAACACTACCACTTTACAGAGTGTACTGGGTGTATTTTCTTTGAAATATAACATCTTTATTTCTATGTTACAGGTCAACCAGTGGATGGTTGGAATAAAAAGAGTAATACAACATGCCATGAAGTTCCAGGCATCACTAAACCAAAAATTGGACGACGCTGCTAAAGACAAAACCGATGTTCCACTGTGCAATGTAGAAGACTTTCCTTCAGATCATAACGCCATAAAAACTAGTTCAGTTGATTGTGATAAAAAAGATGAGGAGAAGGAGGAGGAGGTGGAAGAAAGAGTTAATGATGAACAGTCTGTAGAATCTTCGTTAAGCTAATTTTTTTTTATCAAATTCACATTTGGATTTAATTTTTTTTTACTTCAGAGTTGAATAAGGGAATTTTTTTTATTCTTTGGGGGTGTTTTTGTTTGTTTTGTTTTGTTTATACTTTTAATTTTTATTTAAAATGAAAAAAAAAATACTGCTTTAAAATTGTTGCACAAAATATTAATTTGTTAAAATAACTGACTCCGAGATTTGAGATTTTTTGTAAATAATATTTGTCATAATCTGTCTGTATGTTTGTATATTGACTAATGAGTTTTTTCTTGCAGAATAAACTAAAGAATTGAATTGAATTTATGAATGAATATATATGTGTGTGTGTCTATATATGTATATAGATATATTTGTGGAAGTAGAGGATTTACTGCAAGCTCAGCCTTTTCGGCACGTTACCTTTTCTCATATATATATATGTATATATATAATGTGTCTGTACCATCAAAATGCTCAGTGTATATAATGCACACATACATATATGTACATACACTCACACATGTACATATAAGTACTATAATTTATAGTATAAAGATATGTTTTCAGCAAAAGAAGTTTTGGCTTTGTTTCAACTTGTTTGTAGCTATTTTCACTTCATCATCATTTTGTAATATCATTTCTGGCACCGACAACGAAGCCTCTATATGGTCACTGAACTTGCTAGAAATAGCTGCCAAATATTTCTCAAATCACAGCCCCATTGTTTTAGGAAAGGACTTATTATTTGGTCTTGGGTTCCCTGCACATTAGATGAATGGAGTAGTGTCACTGTTGGAATGCCTTTGATTATAGGTTTTCCTTAAAAGGGCTGACCTGCAGTTAAACAACAATCATATTAGTGTATAGCCAATGATCATCATTTAATGTCCATTTTCCCTGCAAGTATGAATTAAATGGGTTCTTCTTACCTTTCAGGCACATCAGAGGTGAGGTATGTCTTACATTCCCTCCACATCAGGTATATTTGATGGCAACACCCTCACTAGGGAGATTCTCATGTTTATGATACACCGAAAGAGTCCTAAATATTTACCCTTACACACACAAAGGCACTCTGACCATGACAATCCTGTTTTTTTCTTCCTAAGCATAATGCATCCTAGATTACATCACCTAATGTGTTCTTCATTAAAAAATGGTCGTGTGTGATTTGAAGTAGATTTAACTGCTATTGCTATAATGTATATGTGAGTGTGTGTGTATATATATATATACACATGCGAACACACGTGTGTGTGTGTGTGTGTGTGTACATATACAGACATACACACATATATATAAATGTGTGTATATATACATACACCCACACAGACATGTGTGTGTAGTTATTTAGTCATAGTTAGATGCAGTTCAGGTCAGTGTTACATAAGTGAACTATAGGGAGCTGAAAGGAAGAAATTAGGACAAATAATTAAATAAAAAGATAAAACATGTTTAAAACCCATAAACATTTGTGTTTTATTGTTAAATTAGGTGAAGCTAGAGATGTGTGAGAGTTAAGGTTAGAATTAAAAATAGAATTAGGATTAGTATAATTACAGTAGACACACAGCTGCAGTATATGAACCTTGATGGCCTAGAAGCGGGGTTGTGTGTATACAAATATAGATATCTGATAAAATACAGGTATCTGCTTTTTGTTGGCATACGCACACATATATATATGTGCTAGCTTGGAAAATAGATATTAAATGATGATGATGATATATTTTTATGTGTGTGTGTATATATATATATTATCAGAACTTGATGATTTCATACAAATGAAACATTTCTAGTCCCATAGAAGTCATTTCTATATAAAATAAAGATTCCTATACTGTGTCAACATATTGAGTACCTTTTTAAACCGTGGTTACCTCCCGATACCCATTGGGAATCTATCCAAAGTTATATATGTATATATATGTGTGTGTTTGTGTTTATCTAAGCATATATATAAACATGTCTTATTTGTGAGTGATCATGTTTTTAAGTGATATATTGGCAAGAAAGCTATTTATCTGTCCATTCTAACTAAGCCAACCTGGTTTGTCGAGGAGATCCAATTAGATTGAAACATGTTTATTGCTTCCATCCAGTTGCCTTATGAACAACATCCACTTCCACTACATTGTCTTAGATTGTTCTAAAAGACTTGGATCTGCTCAGACTATAAGAGTTCATTCCCTTACTTGTTTCCCATTACCTAAACATCACTAAATGGAATTTCAATTTTAACATTGTGGTCACCATTAAAGGGAGTTTCAGACTTGTCAGTGTCGGGATAGTGCATTACCTAAGTTTATTGAAATGTTTCCCTCTCACCACATTCATTCAGGCTGCAAAACTATTTTTATGTTAGTTGATTATCAGTGTTGAATTTTTTTCACTACAATCAACATACTATGGTGTAACCAGGCTAAAGCACTTCACATCACATGTACCCATCTAAATAATATCTAGTATCACATCGACTACTATTCAATGGAATATTGTTATTTAAGTAAATACGAAAACATGGTTCTACATTTCCATAACATTCTCTTCATATTTACTTGTGTGTATGTGTGTGTGTAAAGTTCAAGATAAATAAGTCAAACACAGATACAATAACACAAAGGATTATTAATTTTGTACTTGTTGGAAAAAGAAAATGAATGTTTTAATGTATCAAATGTTAGTCCTTCAGCAGGGAGAGGAAGGGGAGGTGGACAGGTATGGTGCTGGGGGCAAAGGTGGAAGGTCTGGGTCTAACATTTGTAGTGTTATGTGTGTAGATGGTGTTTCATAAGTGTATCGTTGATGTTAGTTTTTGTTTGTGTTTGTGTCAATAAGCTTTTATAACTCTGTGTATATGTGTGTGTATGTATGTGTGTGTGTGTCTGTGTATATATATGTGTCTGTGTGTGTCAGTCTGTCTGTATATATAAAATAAATATAATGAAATTATTGTGTAAAGTGCTCAGGTGCACTACAACTTGTCAAAGGTGCATGTATAGTATATAGAATAATACACAAATGTCAGGGAAGTGAATAGTGTATGAGTCATGGTATACATGTGTGTATGTGTATGGAGGGGGAACATTAGCTATAGTGTTGGCGGATCTCGGGAAGCATGGAGGCCTTAAAGGTTGCAGTGTCTCGACAGCTAACAACTGATGCAGGTAGTTTGTTCCATGCTTCAGCAACTCTGAGCGTGAAAAAATGTTTCCGAAAGTCATGGGAGCTGTGCTGTTTTCTGACTTTGTGGGCATGTCCACGTGTGTTAGACATATGGAAATCAAAAAGGTACTCAGGGTTGTTGTTGGCAAGATGGTTAATAATTTTGTGGGTGTTTACCAAGTCAGTTGCCAGGCGTCAGAGCTTCAATGAATCCATGCCCAGGGAAGCAAGGCGTTCAGAGTATGGTAGGTGTCTGATGGAGGGTATTCACTTGGTTGCACGTCACTGAACAGTTTCCAGGCAGTCAATGTTCTGAGCAAGATAGGGGTTACAGACTGGTGATGCAAATTCTAAGTGTGGTCGCGCCATAGCTGTATACAGCTTTAAATGGATAGCTGGAGAGCGGCTGACAAAGGTCTTGCTGAGTGATGCTAAGACACCCTCGGCCCTCTTGACAATTTTAGAGACGTGCTTCGTCCAACGCAAATCGCTGCTGACCGTAATGCCCAGGTCACGTTCACAGGAAGACTTCTTGATATTAGTGCTGTGTGTGTACCAAATGAGAAGAGATACATCTAGAGCCTGTATTCTGAAGTTTCAACTGTTGGATTTCAAAAATTGAGTTGGGAAATGAGAAGAGATGATTACATATGGTGGTCAGCATTAGTTGAGAATATTAAGTGGTAACTGGTTGCCAAAGAAACATGAGTGGTGGTGGGGTAGATGTGTATATTTCACTAAGAAGGAATATTGAACAATGGAGTGGTGAACAATCAGTAGCAAAGACAAGCTTTTGAAATTAATTTCAATGTTATTGATTTGTAAACTTAATTTGGAGATGGTGGGGTTGGTGGTAGGATTTCTCAATTTTGTTATTCAATATTTGGTGCTATTAATGTCATATATGAAGTCTCAACTATAATTATTAACATCTTATTTTGTTTAATTCTATTTAATTAAAGGTATTATACCCACCATGGGGTACTTTTTGAGGCAATGTTTTATGGTGGGATACCTTTTCTCTTTTGAAACACTAAGGAATGGTGTACCTATTCCTTTCAAAACTGAATACACGTGTGATAAATAAAGATGAAAGTGACTAGGTTAGAGCAGTGATGGAGATGAATGTGGAAGGAAGTAGAGGAAGAGGAAGACAAGGGAAAACATGAGTAAAGATGGTGGGGAAGGAAAGAAATGTCTAGGATTTGTGGAGGCTGGTCTAGAGGTTATGGCAAAATGGACAGTTTTTCATGGGACATGTAAGGGTAATCCTTGCTTTAACGTAAAATGGACTTAAAATGGTTGTTGCTATTATTGTTGTATTAGAATGTGGTGAGGTAAATCTGTTATTAAGTCTAATATCTACTGCTCAATGAAAGACTCAACATGTCATTGCCAGTTTATCTATATCGGTTGTCAACTTATCTCACCGTGGGATTCTTTTTGAGGTAATGTTTTACAGCCACCGTTCCAGGAAGCAACCCTTTTAGTCACAACATTGCAGAGATATGGTGTAACTAATGTAAACTTGATACACACCTCAATAGTATTGTTATACAGAGCATTGTATTAAGTCCACTGCCTAAGAACAAAAACAGCCCTTACAGCAGCCTTCCATCTACCCAAGTTCAGTTACATTAACTCTAAATATCCTGTACTACATAAAACCACAAGATGTTTTGGTAAACTACAAAACAGCACATTAGAAATTAAAGACTTTAGTCTAATAATGCAAATTTTCACAACACATGTTCTACTAGTAAAAATAATATAAATATTTGAATTAACAAACCTGTTTTGGATAATTTCTGCTAAATCATTACAGGATATTTATTTTTTTTTTTTTTAACTTTCCTAATTGTCTAAAATTGAACTCAGAACCACATGATTGCAAAGTAAGTTTCCTACTGAATGGACTGATGTACATCCAGTTGATGTCTTCCACACTTTAGCTCCTCTATACCACGCCATTATGTATATTGTTCGAGCATGGGCTGGTTTTATTGTATACTATTTACTTAACTTCTATGTGTGTGTGTGTGTGTATATATACATACTTACTTATATATGTGTGTATATAATATACACACACTCGCACATGTATGTATGTTACAGTGTTTCAATGCCCCCCCTCACGCATCTTTAAATGTTGTAAATAACATTAAAATGTACTGAAACTATAGCTATTTCCATTTATATTCTTCTATTCAATATCACTGAAAATATTTTTATAGTATTTAAACCTTTTTTTAATATATTTTTAAATTAAGAAAAGAAAAAATATAAATATTTAGTTTTTTTTTATTGTATAAAAACAATTTAAGAAGAAATTAATCAAATATAATTTATTAGAAAATCTGTTTGAAAGCCACCACAATGCATATATGAACTGTAATATTAGATGTGTCTTCTTCTTCGCCCACTTGGGTCATGGGTGGAGAGTCTTTAAACACACCTTCCAGCAGGTCAGAAGCAACCGTCTCCTGATCCAGCTGGATCCTAAAGCATGACCAGCCAAGCTCATGGATGTTATCCAACCATCTTGCTCAGGGTCTACCCCTGGGTCTCCTGCCAGTTGGTTTTGCCCGTAAAATCTGTCCAGCAATTCTTTCCTGAGACATTCTAACCACATGATAAGTAAGTCTGGTAAATTAGCCCTTTATAGGAAGGGGGTGGTACCTGTAGGAATCTGTTGTTTTAATATATTTATTTTAATAACTGTATTTTGTCACAAATGACCTTACTCCATGATAGATTAAAGCAAATAGAGACCTATGACTAAAACTTAATACAAATTAAAAGTACATTAAAGTAAGCCTACATAGAACAATGCTAAGATTCCAACATCAATCTATGACCTTTAAAACAGAGATGACATCTAAATCAACAGAAATATATTTAGTAACAATTATGATATTGTAAATATCTATAGCTATATTTTAATGGTATTTAAAACAGGATGGGGCACCCCCACCCACAGACTATAAGGTGCTGGGCTGCAAACCCCTTACATCATATGCAAATCCACTACTACCCCCATTTTTTTAGCTTTGCTTGGGCAAACAATTTCATTGCAAAATTATCTGACAATCCCCACCCCTAGACTCTTCCTTGAACTACTTCAACTTTGTACAGTAAAAATAGTTTTCCTTCCACCCTGTTCCTTAATTTCATAGGAAATGTATCTTCAAGTCAGCCAAAAGGAATCAAATTGAATTTAAATTTCAACAGAATGTATTTAAAAGCTAAATAAAATTATTTTAAAATAAATTTCGAAGCAAAAATTATATATGTCATCATCATCATCATACGTCCACTTTTCCCTGCTTGCAAGGGTGGGATGGGTCTTATTCAGCACAGCATCTCTCCACTTGTCACGGTCTTTCGTCATCTCCCCGGTGAGCTTCAGCGATCTGAGGTCTGCTCTCACCACCTCTGCCCATGTTTTTTGTGGTCTTCCTCTTCTGCGTCTGTGTATATATAAATATGTGTGTGTGTGCATGTATATATATATATATGTGCGTGTGTATATATATATATATGAGTGTGTATAAATATATATATATATAATTATATAAAACAAAAATGATGTTTTTCTATGTATTTAAAACAAAAAAAAAAATGCTTAAAATTTATTTGTGCTACTTTTTCAAATATGATTTTCTTTGTGGGGAGGCAGTGTATAACTTGATGAAGTCATCAGCGGGAATATTTATATATTTTGTATAATTCTTTTTTTTTTTTTTAAATAGCTTCCAATATTAAGCTCTTCAATAAAAAAGCAAGAAAAAAGAAATAATAATTTTGCAAGATCACTGCAACAAACATTTTGTTTTTAAATTGCACACAGCTTTATTTATATTTTGATTTTAATACTCTATTTCTTTATACAAATATTTTCATAGATCATGTTGATGTTTAGCCACAGGTCAGCTCTGAATGAACAAAACCTAGTCCTAAATTTGTTCTAGCACTTTTCTGACCTTCCTGCATTGTTATTTTTTGTTTTATAATAATGATAATAATGAAAATATTGTGTACAGTGCTCAGGTACACTACAACTCATCAAAAAGTGTATGTATAGTACATAGGGTAATGTACAAACATCAGGAAAATAAACAGTGCATGAGTCATGACATACACATGTGTGCATGTGTATGGAAGGGGTACATCAGGTGTAGTTTTGGCGAATTTCTTTCTATTTTCAGCAAGCCTTTCTCTAACAAAAATCACATTGTTTAATGTCTCCTTTACTTATATTTTTAAGACTGTAATTTGTGAGGGAAGATTTAGCTATTATTTCTAGCAGATTAAGTGACCAATTACAGAGTCTTTCATTGACTTGTGTAAAATTAATTCTAATATGAAAATTGATTAATGATCGTTTGTTTAGTTAAATTTGTAATTGAAGGTGTATGGTCTAATGGTTAGAGTGTTGGACTCACATCCATAATGTTGTCTTTGATTCCTGGAGCAGGCAGTATATGAATACTAGCACCATTATCTGGGAGCTAAACTTGTGAGGGAGTCTTGTACTCTCACCAATGAAACCGGAATAACCTCTTGCCTGATGTGTCGCTCAGCTTGGAATAGACTTCAATTTGCTATGAACACACACATAGGAGGCTGTCACATGGTCACTCAATCTGCTAGAAATAACAGAAAAACCTCCCTCAAATAAAAGACTATCATGTTAAAAAGAAAAGAGAATGATACATTAGATAATGTAAGTTCTCCATACGCATAAGAATACAGGATGGATGGTCATATCTTGAATGTCTTTGATATATGTTTACTTTAACACGTGACCTGTGACTAAAGAACAACAACAAACATACTACACACACATATGCTCACACACACACACACACACACCAAAAGGATCTAAAACTGCCTTACCTTTGAATTCTGTGTGCATGTTTAGATGTACAATCGCATAGTGTATGTGTGTGTGTGTGTGTGTGTATATATAATTTATATATACTTATGTGTATGGCTAATAATCATATATACACACAAAGACAAGCATGCATGATTTTTTTTTTTTTTTTTCCTTTTGTTATAGATATGTAGCGAAATTGTCGCAGGAATGGCTATAAATGTTCAAATCCATTCGATTCACAACACTGCATATTGCAGATAATTTTGCTAATGCAGTTGCACGCACAGGGCCACGACTAAATTTTAAATTAGCTCCAACTCTCCCAAATCAAATATATATATAGCCACAACTTGGCAATCAAAACTATGTAGAGCAAATGCCATGCTCCATATCTCAGTTTTCAGCCAGCAAAAATCTTCATCCCAAAGATTCAACCCATACGTAAGCAGCACTAAGTCCTCACTTTCGCTACCCCTTCTTGTTTTCAGTAATTGTTTTCTCAGCAATCTGAACCAGGAAGTAATGTAGTGAAATTATCACAGGAGTTAATGAGTTGGAGACACATGGATTAGTGGTAAGGGTGTTGGACTTATATCATAATGTTGTGGGTTCAATTCCTAGACTGGTTGTGTGTTTTGTTCTTGAGCAAAACACTTCATTTCACATTACTTCAGTACACTCTACTTAAAATGAGTATCTGGGGTTTAACCCTGTAATCGTCTGGCATCCTGACCAGGAGGAGTCATGTACTCTCAGTTGCTTAATACCATGGAAACCAGGATAAGCACTAGCCTGATGAGCCTCAGTGCTGAAGACAGACTTTAGACTTTTTAAAACTTAATCTGTGGCTAGAAAACACAGGCTAAAATAACTGTGATGAAACCCAAGCCCACTCTGTGGA
This sequence comes from Eledone cirrhosa, assembly GCA_964016885.1. Taxonomy (NCBI): domain Eukaryota; kingdom Metazoa; phylum Mollusca; class Cephalopoda; order Octopoda; family Eledonidae; genus Eledone; species Eledone cirrhosa. Next base: position 269,547 of record CAXHJY010000264.1, on the reverse strand, counting down.
CACCCTGTAACTCTGCTGGTCACTCAGTTGACATGAGGCTGTAGCAGTCAGTAGTTAGGTTCTGCTACAAGCCACGGCAATCAGGTGAGTATATTTGCTAGACATCAAACAGACAGTCTCTCAAGTCACACACACAGACACAGTCTCTCAAGTCACACACAGACACACATCAAACAGACACAGTCTCTCAAGTCACACACACACACACACACATGTATATTGTATGAATTAAAAATAAGACTTGTCGTACATAAATACAATTTCTTACAAAGATAAAGCTTTATATCCAAAGAATATATATCTGTGTGTAAATATATATATAAATATGTGTGTGAATGTGTGTATATATATATATATATATATATATATATATATATATATGTGTGTGTGTGTGTAAGTATATATATAGGTTAATTTTTTGAGAAATGGGTTTTTATAAAAAATATATATATATATAAAACCACCCCTGAGGGTTTGTGTATTCATATTCTGAATGTAAATTCTTCAGATGAAAATTTTTGATTATTTATTGAAACAAACAACTTTTTTCATATTTTTATTTAAAAGACTTTACAATCTTTTTTAATTAATTAGTTAATGTCTCCCGACCATTTTTCTTTTTTGTACTAAATTTTTTTCTCAATAAATACATCAAAATAAAGTTATCTTACATCTATATCAACTCTTGTTTTTATTATTGTTCATTGTGGTGGTAGTTCTGGTGGTGGTGGTGGTGGTGGTGGTGATGTTGGTAGTTCTGGTGGTGGTGGTGGTTCTGGTAGTGGTGGTAGTTCTGGTGGTGGTGGCGCCACTCTTGCTCCTTTTGTATTTGAAATAGTTGTTATTGTTGTAGTGTATCACATGATTGATATTTTCATTGTTAAAGTTAAGAGAGGTTTGATTGGATTGTGAATGTTGGTCATAAAATCTTACAAATAGTGACAGTGGGAGTGTAGTATATATGTGTAAATAAGACCGCCATTGCTCCAATCAGTCCACCTAGCAGACACCCTAAACTGAACGCCAACCTGCACTCATGACTTCTGCCAAACCAACCTGCTACCCGCCCTCCAAAATTGGGAAGACAGACGTTATCAAGCTGTAACTGTCATATTACGTAGTTTCTATATAATAAAGCTATTATTATCTGCAGTGACTATAACCCCATTATGTAATAGTCCGTGCTCCACCATATCTCAATTCCCAACCCCAAAACTGTGTATGTTTATATATGTACAAGACCTTTCTTCAGTTAAAAAAGCTTCTTGATGGTCTTCATTATGTCCTTCACTCCAGTCTTCTGTCAAATCTAGGTGTTGCTCTTCCTATCATGTAAGGTAATGCCACGCATGATTCGCTCCATTTTACGTTGGTTACTGCAAGAGTCTCTGCAGTTGTGTCCATCAAGGTTCAGTTGTCAACTATTTATTATATTTCACCAGGCCTTAAGTATTCCTGCATGCACACACACACTCACACACATAACTAGGTGTTGAGGAATGGCTTGTGAGGACAGTGCAAGCTATGTACAGGGGTGCTGTCAGTAAAGTCAGGGTAGGAATGGAGTTTAGTGAGGAATTCCAGATACAAGTAGGAGTCCATCAGAGTTCGGTCCTCAGCCCCCTTTTGTTCATTATAGTCCTCCAAGCCATAACAGAGGAGTTTAAGACTGGCTGTCCATGGGAACTTCTCTGCGCTGACGATCTGGTTCTTATAGCAGAATCAGTAGAGGAGCTAGAGAAGAAATTCCGACTATGGAAACAGCTGTTGGAAACAAGAGGACTGAGAGTGAACCTCGCTAAGACAAAAGTGTTGATGAGTAGAAAAGAGGACAAAACCCTGATTCCGTCAGGGAAATGGCCATGTTCCATATGCAGAAAAGGAACTGGCATAAATTCTATAAAATGCACACAATGCAGATCCTGGGTACACAAGAGATGTAGCGGGATAGCAGGCAAACTAACAGGTAGGGAGAAATATGTATGCAGTAGATGTACAGGGAAATTAGACAGTAGAAGTCGCATTGATAGACACATTTTTCAAATGCAGGCGGGTGCTATAGAAGTGGTGGATAGCTTCCGGTACCAAGGAGATCGGATTAGCATGGGATGAGGGTGTTCCGAGGCCATAGTATCTAGAATAAGGACGGGTTGGAAGAAGTTTAGGGAGATGCTTCCTCTGCATACGAAAGGCTGGTTATATGATGCCTGTGTGAGATGCATGGTAGTGAGACATGGGCAGCAATTGCAGAGGATATGCGACGGCTGGAGAGAAATGAAGCAAGCATGCTCTGATAGATGTGCAAGCAATGTCAATATGCGTGAACGACCAAGCATAGATGGGTTGAGAGAGAAACTGTATAAGAGGGATAAGTTGTGGTGTGTGGGAGAGAAGACTGCGTGGTATGGACATGTGATGTGTTGAGAGAGAAACTGTATAAGAGGGATAGGCTGTAGTGTGTGGGAGAGAAGACTGCGTGGTATGGACATGTGATGCGCATGGAGGATGACCTCTGGGTAAAGAAGTGCCAAGAAATCCCAGTAGAAGGAAGACCACAAAAAACATGGGCGGAGGTGGTGAGAGCAGACCTCAGATCGCTGAAACTCGTGGAGAGATGCTGTGCTGAATAGGACCTGTCCCACCCTTGCAAGCAGGGAAAAGCGGACGTAAAATTATGATATATATATATATATATATATATATATACAAATATTAATATCATCATCATTTAACACCCATTTTCCACATTTGCAGGGGTTAGACAGGTTGTCATGAGACAGGTACAGAGACCATGTCATGTTCATCTGTATGTAGTCATTTCTTTATTTAATAATTATAAACATCAAAAGACGAAAATCCAGTGGGGACTCACATCATCTCATTGTAGTGGCTCCTATACACAACCAATATTTATATGATAATACGACCATGGGTTTAGAGAGATATATTATTATACCATTTTATAAGTTTTATGTATGTTACACCAAATGCAGAAGATATCTATAGATAGGGATGATTAAACATTTTTTTATTAGTCAGATATAAGTATTATTATTACATTCAAAATAAAGGATGTCATGAATCATACAAAATCAAACATATGTCTTGTCTCAAAAGACAGCTGAAGATAGAATTGAGAGAATAAAATCGAGCCTTAATCATTATAAAAAGTGAATGAAATATATTCATACATAGATATGTTTCTTTATTAGCCATGGGGCACAAAAGAAGGGGACAAATACAAAGGGGGAAGTTTACATACAATAAAAACGTGTAAAATACTATCACAAATGCAATTTAAAAATTAATCGATTTTCCCCAATAGGGGGAGACATTACATATGGGTAACACATACCCCTGAAAAAATGTGCAACCCTCATCTCCAGGAGTATGAAGAGTGAGTACCTCCTTAAGTGTGTATTAAGACATATCAAAACTTGAAACTAGGGACAATCTACACTGAAAGTAAGATTACATAATTCGTTGAGTATCTTATTAAATTTAATTAAAAAAATTAAAACAAAATACCTGATAACGATCAATATATTTCCCTCCTATGTATTCTCCACAGAATTTTCATTTTCACAAAATAACGGTGAAATTAGATATTTTGAAACAGATCGTCAGTGAGGGAATTCCAAAATCATCTAATCTCTGCAATACAGGGTTGAAAGTGGTTAAGCACACATGGTATCAATATATGAATTTAGTGAACGCAACGACATGAAAGGGTTCTTGTCCAATAGAAATAGCAGTCCGACCGCTCAACAAATTCTGCTCCTTATTTGTATGGATATATTTCATGTACTTTTTAAAAATGATATATATATATGAAAATCCAGGGTCTTCTCACTCCTGTTGGAGGAACCCCACCTTGGTTGACCTCCACTACTTCCTATCTCTGGCCATATTGGGTATGTGGGGCCAAGATATTGGGTCAGTTCTTCTCCACTGCCTTGGTGTCCACTCTATTGCTCTTATAGCCCACCACAAAACACTATAACTCAATGACAACTGCAACAACCATATAACCACCAAAATGGCTACCAGCACCCCAAACTAAATATTGCTGCTAAATATATATATATTCATTATTAGTACAGATTAAAATTTTAGCAAACAATTTTTGGCTTTCACCCTAAACAGGATCATCTGAAACATGAGAGGGTGAAAGCAGAAATTGTTTGCTTAAAATTTAGTCTGTACTAATAATTGTTTCTATTTTAGGCACAAGGCCAGCAATTATCCAGTGTATTACTGGTACTTTATTTTATCGACCCCGTAAGGATGAAAGGCAAAGTTAACCTTGGCAGGATTTGAACTCAGATCGTAATAATATTTGCTCTACAGGTTTATATATACAACCCTTATTGAGTCTTCTTTGGATTTTGGTCTTTGTATTCATTATTACTATATATATATAGGGTCATACACAAGTATCATGTTGTCCACAAATTCCAGCCGACTGATCCTACACCCACCAGTCTCAATATCACTTCTAACCTGGCTTAGCATGTCAATCCTGTTGATGAAGATTATGAACAGGGGAGGTGACAGTACACACCCTTGGCGGAGTCAGACACCTACTTTGAATGGTTTCCTCTTAGCACCATTTATCTCAACGCAAATACTTGGGCATTCATAAAAAGACACCAGGGCAACAAGAATCTGGCTATCTCTCCCATACACCTCCAGAACCTTCCACAACACGTCTGGTAGGATATGATCAGATGCCTTTTTAAGGTCTACAAAACAAGAATACACCTCATGGCAATAATCCCACACTTTCTCGAAGTCCTGTCACAGTGGGAATATGTTTCATCATGATCATCACCATTTTACGTCAATTCTTCCACACTAGCATGGGTTAGACAGGTTGTCCTGTTGTGGGCAATGCTAGGTCAGGTGACCATGTCTTGCTCATTCAGAACTGATTTGGGCTTGATGTCTACAGCTGGATGTCCTTCTTAAGACCAACCTCATTTACAGTGAGTACTGGGTACTTTTTGTCATGACACCCACATGACCACTTTATAGTGTGGACTGCAGGCTTCACTAAATGTATGCTCCAGCCTGTCCTTATGGGAGGGTGAGGTGGGGTATGAGTGGTGCATACTATATATATATATGCTTCAGCTTCAGCCTGTGTCCATGGGAAGGTGGGTCTTCTATATATATATAGAGAGAGCTAGATTATAGAGTTAACCAAACAGGAATGTACAGACCACATTATGGTTCAGCTGTGAAGCAGATAAAAAGAATCTCTTAACGACCTGTATAAATGTTGCAAGTCAGAGCCTTATATATTAATAAAAGATCACAGGCCATATTCAGTTGATTCAGGTTTATTTAAAACTCTGTTATACATATTTCACTGGGGACTATCAGTTATGAGAGCCTGAGCTCTTCAGACAGCAAAACCTATAAAAACTTGAAAACATTTAAATTTGAAACAAATTCAATAACTTCCTCACCAAAGATTTTCTTTTTCTTGATATGGAGGCCTGTCCAAACATGTTGTTTCTTCGGCAGCCGGCCATTGAAGAAGGTTATTAATTTTCTTCAAATTTAAAGGTTTTTTTTTGTGGGGAACTTTCAATATTTTCAAGTTTTTATAGGTTTTACCATCTGAAGAGCTCAGGCTCTCATAACTGATAGTCCTCAGTGAAATATGTATAACAGAGTTTTAAATAACCCGGAATCAACTGAATATGGTCTCCGATATTTTAATTATATATATATATATATATCATCATCATTTCATTTTACGTCCACTTTTCCCTGCTTGCAAGGGTGGGACGGGAACTGATTCTGGCTTGAATTCTATAGCTGGATGCCCTTCCTAACACTAACCTCATTTACAGTGAGTGCTGGGTGCTTTTTTGCCGTGGCACCTCCACGACCACTTTACAGTGGAATGATAGGGACCCCAGTCCCTATCATCTCAATTCTACAGCTGAGTAAACTGGAGCAATGTGAAATAAAGTGTCTTGCTCAAGGTAACAACACATCACCCGGTCTGAGAATTGAACTCACAACCTTTCGATTGCCAGGCCAATGCTCTAACCACTAAGCCATGTGCCTCCATAGTTTGTGCCTATCCTTTGGTCTGTCCTATGCCATCTTGGTTTGATGGCGTAGGACAGAACAAAGGAGAGGCACAAAAACAAAGAAAAGAATCCCCAGTCACTGAAGAGTTCACAGAATGTGTGACGAAAGAAATTTAACAATATATGAACAACCATCCGGTTATGGAACCAACCAACTGGAAATTTATAATAAATTGGGGTGAAAGCAACTGGTGTGTGTGTTTCTTATTGGCAACATGACCCTCCCAAAGTATATCAATATATATATCTATACATATATATATACATATGTGTGTAAATGTATGAGTGTTTGGGTGTGTGTGTCTATATGTATATACCAGTTGCTATAAATGTTATATTGACACTGTTTATAAAATCTATTGCGACATTTGTTTATGTCCTCCATAAACAATACATCTTGAAGTCTGACAAATGCCAGCGGTGTATATATATATATATATATATATATATATATATGCACAAACATAGAATAAGGTATGGGTTGGAATCAATAATAACATCTGGGTGTAGAAAAATAAACTTGCCGTGAAAGAGATTTTGTTAAACCAATGAAAAGAAAATATAAAAATGATGATGGTGATGATGATGATAGCGGTAGTTGTGGTGGTTGTGATGGTGATGATAATGGGGATAATATATAAGGGTAGAAGAACAAGATGCTGATGGTGGTGGTGGAAATGATAGCAGTGAGGATGACATGGAGGATGGGATTGAGATAAAATCAACCAACCAACAAGCCAACCAATCAACCAACAAACTAACCAATCAACCAACCAATCGACCAACCAGCCAATCAACCAACAAACCAGTCAACGAACCAGCCAATCAACCAGCCAATCAACCAACCAATCAACCAACCAATCGACCAACCAGCCAACCAACCAGCCAATCAACGAACCAATCAACCAGCTAACCAATCAAACAACCAATCGACCAACCAACCAGCCAATCAACGAACCAATCAACCAGCTAACCAATCAACCAACTAACCAGCCAGCCAATCAACCAACCAATCAACCAACAAACTAACCAATCAACCAAGCAACCACCCAACCAACCAATCAACCAATGAACAAACCAACTAACTAACCAACCAGCCAATCAATTAACCAACCAAGAAACCAACCAACCAACCAATCAACCACCAAGCAATCAACCAACCAACAAACCAACCAAGCAATCAACAAACCAACCATCCAACCAACAAACCAACCAACAAACCAGCTAACTAACCAACCAGCCAACCAATCAACTAACCAACCAACCAGCCAATCAACCAACCAACAAACCAACCAACAAACCAATCCACCAACCAATCAACCAACCAACCACTCAATCAACCAACCAACTAACTAACCAACCAGCCAACCAACCAATCATCCAACCAACAAACCAACCAATCAAGCAACCAACCAACAAAGCAACCAACCAACTAACCAACCAACCAGCCAAGCGACCAACCAATCAGCGAACCACCCAACCAACCAACTAAACAACTAGCCAACCAATCAACCAACCAATCAACCAACCTATCAAACAACCAACCAACCACCTAGCCAACCAACCAACAAACAACCAACAAACCAACCAACCAAACAACCACCCAACCTACCAATCAACAAACAAACCAACCAACCAAAACCAACCAACTAACCAACTAGCCAACCAATCAACCAACCTATCAAACAACCAACCAACCACCCACCCAACCAATCAACCAACCAACCAACCAACCAACCAAATAACCACCCAACCAATCAACCAAGCAACCAATCAACTAACCAGCCAACAAACTAACTAGCCAACCAACCAATCAACCAACCAATCAATGAACCAACCAATCAACTAACCAACCAACCAACCAACCAATCAACTAACTCATCAACCACCCAACCAATCAACCAGCCAACCAACCAATAAGCCAGTCTAAGTCATATCGTTTCAATCTACAATATTTAGAATCACAAATCAAAGGAATTAAAATACTATTTTAGAACTAAATGGTATTTTGATTGCTTTTAATATCAAAAGCAAGACATGAAATAATAGCACGGAGAAGAAAAAAGCGATAATTGCTAAGAATCTAATCTTTCTGGGAAGAAGAATGTGTCATTTGTCCATTTGGTCTTCCTTCATAAGACTATTGCTTCTTTTCATTCTAATTTTTCAGCCAAATATCCCCTTCAGCAAAAACAATTTCAATTCACAGAATTCGTAGCAATCTGCAAGGACTGAAATTAATGTTAACTTAATATTATTTTGTCTGATTTTTCTTTTTTTTAGTTTTTTAGTTTTTTTGTTTTTTAACCACAAGGGATGTAATGCGATTAAATCTTATTAATTTTACACCAACTGTCTGTTGTTGCATAAAAATATCAAAATACAATGATAGTTAATTCTTAGAAAAACATGGAATTGTACTTGAATGTTTTTCAGTTGAAGAATACTGACATCAAAACCATTGTTATTAAATTCTTAGTCATTGATGTCAGAAAATATTTTCCATTAATGAAATAAATATACTCAACATATAGAATATTAAATATTAAACAATGAGAATGAAAATTTTATATTTCTTTTCTCTTTGATTTTGTTTAAATTTTTCTGGTTTGTTTTTCCTCCTCAAAATATATTTCAAAAATTGTTAGTATTCTTCATTTTTGTTTCAATTATGTTCCTAAACATTTTCTCATTCTTTTATTAATTTATTTCTGTTTTATTTTAAATGGTTTCCTCTCATACAACATATTCTCATGAGTCTCTATAGATAATTGTGTAACAGCTCCTAATGTAAGGTTCTTCTAATGAAACCAACTTGTGTCATACTGTACTTTACCATACCATACTGAACCACACCATACCACACCACACCGCTCCACACCACTAAATACAACACCATACTACACTACAGCACACTACTCTACACTACAACACACCACACTACACCACACTATACTACACTACACTACACTACACTACACTACACTACACTACACTACACCACACCACACCACACCACACCACTCTACACTACACTACACCACACCACACCACACCACACTACACTACACCTCACCACACCACACCACACTACACTACGCTACGCTACACTACACTACACTACACTACACTACACTACACTACACTACACCACACCACACCACACCACACCACACCACACCGCACCGCACCACTCTACACTACACTACACCATACCACACCACACCATTCTACACTACACTACACCACACCACACCACACCACACCACACCACTCTACACTACACTACACCACACCACACCACTCTACACTACACAACACTACACTACACCACACCACACCACACCACACTACACTACACCACACCACTGTACACGACACCACGGCACGCCACGCCACGCTACACTACACTACACTACACTACACTATACCACACCACACTACACCACACTATTCTACACTACACCACGCAACACTACACCACACTACACCACATTACACCACACCACACGACACCACACTACTCTACACGACACCACACTACACAACACCACATTATACCACACCACACCACACTATTCTACACCACACCATACTACACCACACTACACTACACTACATTACACCACACTACACCACGCTACACTACACCACACTACACCACACCACATCACACTACACTACACCACACTACACCACACTACTCTACACTACACCACACCACACTACACTACACCAGACCACACTACACTACACTACACTACACTACACTACACTACACTACACTACACTACACTACACTACACTACACTACACTACACCACACCACACTACACCATACTACACCACACCACATTACACCACACTACACTACACCACACCACACTACACCACACCACACCACACTACACTACACTACACTACACCACACCACACCACTCTACACCACACCACGCCACGGCGCGCCACGCTACACTACACTACACTACACTATACCACACCACACTACACCACACTACTCTACACTACACCACGCAACACTACACCACACTACACTACACCACATTACACCACACCACACTACACCACACTACTCTACACTACACCAGACTACACAACACCACATTATACCACACCACACTACACCACACTACACTACACCACACCACACTACACTACATTACACCACACCACACTACACCACACTACACCATAACACATCACACTACACTACACCACACTACTCTACACTACACCACACCACACTACACTACACTACACCACACTACACTACACTACACTACACTACACTACACTACACTACACTACACTACACTACACCACACCACACTACACCATACTAGACTACACCACACCACATTACACCACACTACACTACACCACACCACACTACACCACACCACACTACACCACACTACTCTACACTACACCACACAACACTACACTACATTACACTACACTACACCACACAACACTACACCACACTACACTACACTACACTACACTACACTACACTACACTAGAATACACTACACTACACCACACTACACCACACCACACTACACTACACTACACTAGAATACACTACACTACACCACACTACACCACACCACACTACACTACACTACACTAGAATACACTACACCACACTGCACCACACCGCACTACACTACACTACACTACACTACACTACACTACACTACACTACACTACACTACACTACACTACACTACACTACACTACACTACACTACACTACACTACACTACACTACACTACACTACACTACACTACACTACACTACACTACACTACACTACACTACACTACACTACACTACACTACACTACACTACACTACACTACACTACACTACACCACACCACACCACACCACACCACACCACACTACACTACACTACACTAGAATACACTACACCACACTGCACCACACCGCACTACACTACACTACACTACACTACACTACACTACACTACACTACACTACACTACACTACACTACACTACACTACACTACACTACACTACACTACACTACACCACACCACACTGCACCACACCACACCACACTACACTACACCACGCTACACTACACCACACCACACCACACTACACTATACCACAACACACTGCACTACACTACACCACGCTACACTACACCACAACACACCACACTACTCTACACTACACCACACTACACCACACTACACTACACTACACCACACTACACTACACCAAATTATACCACACCACACTACACCACACTACTCTACACCACACTACACAACACTACACTATACCACACCACACTACTCTACACTGCACCACACAACACTACACCACACTACACTACACCACATTACACCACACCACACTACACCACACTACTCTACACTACACTACACAACACCACATTATACATCACCACACTACACTACACCACATTACACCACACCACACTACACTACACCACACCACACAACACTACACCACAGTACACTACACTACACCACACTACACTACACTACACTACACTACACTACACTACACTACACTACACTACACTACACCACACTACACTACGCTACACCACACTACACTACACCACGCTACACTACACCACACTACACCACACCACACTACACCACACTACACTACACTACACCACACTACACCACACTACTCTACACTACACCACACCACATCACACTACACCACACTACTCTACACCACACCACACTACACTACACCACGCTACACTACACCACAGTACTCTACACTACACCACACAACACCACACCACACTACACGACACTACACTACACTAGACTACACTACACTACACCACAGCACATTACACCACACTACTCAACACTATACCACACCACACCACACTACTCTACACTACACCACACTACTCTACACTATACCACACCACACTACTCTACACTACACCACACAACACTACACCACACTACACTACAACACATTACACCACAACACACTACACCACACTACTCTACACTACACCACACCACACTACATAACACCACACCACACCATACTACACCACACTACACAACACCACACCACACCACACCATACTACACCACACTACACCACACTACATTACACCACACCACACTACACCACGCTACACTACACCACACTACACCACACCACACCACATTACACCACACCACACTACACCACACTACTCTACACTACACTACACAACACCACATTATACATCACCACACTACACTACACCACATTACACCACACCACACTACACTATACTACACTACACTACACCAAACCATACCACATTACACTACACTACACTACACTACACTACACCACACTACACTACACCATGCTACACTACACCACAGTACTCTACACCACACCACACAACACTACACCACAGTACACTACACTACACCACACTACACTACACCACGCTACACTACACCACACTACACCACACCACACTACACCAAACTACACTACACCACACTACACCACACTACTCTACACTACACCACACCACACTACACTACACCACACTACACTACACCACACTACACCACATTACACCAAACCACACTACACCACACTACTCTACACCACACCACACTACACTACACCACGCTACACTACACCACAGTACTCTACACTACACCACACAACACCACACTACATGACACTACACTACACTAGACTACACTACACTACACCACAGCACATTACACCACACTACTCTACACTATACCACACCACACTACTCTACACTACACCACACTACTCTACACTATACCACACCACACTACTCTACACTACACCACACAACACTACACCACACTACACTACAACACATTACACCACAACACACTACACCACACTACTCTACACTACACCACACCACACTACACTACACCACACTACATAACACCACACCATACTACACCACACCACACCACACCATACAACACCACACCACACTACACTACACCACATTACACCACACCACACTACACTACACCACGCTACACTACACCACACCACACCACACTACACTATACCACACCACACTACACCACACTACACTACACTACACCACGCTACACCACACAACACCACACTACTCTACACTACACCACACCACACTACACTACACCACACTACACTACACTACACCACACTACACTATAGCATACCACACTACACCACACTACACTACACCACATTACACCACACCACACTACTCTATACTACACCACACTTCACTACACCACATTATACCACACCACACTACAACACACTACTCTACACCACACCATTCTACACCACACTACACCACACTACACAACATTACACCACACCACACTACACTACACCACACTACACAATACCACACCACACTATTCTACACTGCACCACACAACACTACACCACACTACATTACACCACATTCCACCACACTACACCACACTACTCTACACTACACCACACCACACTACACTACACAACACCACATTATACATCACCACACTACACTACACCACATTACAACACACCACACTACACTATACTACACTACACCACACCATACCACACTACACTGCACTACACCACACTACACTACACCACGCAACACTACACCACAGTACTCTACACCACACCACACAACACTACACCACACTACATTACACCACACTGCATTACGCTACACCACACTACACTACACCACGCTACACTACACCACACTACACCACACCACACCACACCACACAACACTACACCACACTACACTACACTACACTACACTACACCACACTACTCTACACCACACTACACTACACCACGCTACACTACACCACAGTACTCTACACTACACCACACAACACCACACCACACTACACGACACTACACTACACTAGACTACACTACACTACACCACAGCACATTACACCACACTACTCTACACTATACCACACCATACTACTCTACACTACACCACACTACTCTACACTATACCACACCACACTACTCTACACTACACCACACAACACTACACCACACTACACTACAACACATTACACCACACCACACCACACTACTCTACACTACACTACACCACACTACACTACACCACACTACATAACACCACACCACACCATACTACACCACACTACACAACACCACACCACACCATACTACACCACACTACACCACACTACATTACACCACACCACACTACACCATGCTACACTACACCACACTACACTACACCACACTACACCACACCACATTACACTACACCACACTACACCACACCACACTAAAATACACTACACCACACAACACTACACCACACTACACTACACCACACCACACTACTCTACACTACACTACACCACACTACACCACACTACACCACACCACATTACACTACACTACACCACACTACTCTACACTACACCACACCACACTACACTACACCACACTACACTACACTACACTACACCACACCACATTACACCACACTACACCACACTACACTGCACTGCACCACACCACACTACACTACACCACACCACACCACACTACACCGCACCACACCACACCGCACCACACCACACTACACTACACTACACCACATTACACTACACTATACCACACCACACTACACCACACCACATCACACTACACCACACTACACAACACTACTCTACACTATACCACACCACACTACACTACACTACACTACACTACACTACACTACACTACACTACACTACACTACACCACACCACACTACACCACACCACATCACATTACACCACACCACACTACACCACACCACACTACACCATACTACACTACACCACAGTACTCTACACTACACCACACCACACTACACTACACTTCACCACACTACACTGCACTGCACCACACTACACTACACTACACTACACTACACTACACTACACCACACCACACCACACCACACCACACCACACCACACCACACCACACCACACCACACCACGCCACGCCACACCACACCACACCACGCCACACCACACCACACCGCACCACACCACACTACACTACACCACGATACACTACACCACACCACACCACACTACACTATACCACACTACACTACACCACACTACACTACACTACACCACGCTACACTACACTACACCACACCACACTACACCACACTACTCTACACTACACCACACCACACTACACCACACTACACTACACTACACCACACTACACTACACCACACTACACTATACCATACCACACTACACCACACTACACTACACCACATTACACCACACCACACTACACCACACTACACTACACCACATTACACCACACCACACTACACCACACTACTCTACACTACACCACACCACACTACACTACACAACACCACATTATACCACACCACACTACACTACACCACATTACACCACACCACACTACACTATACTACACTACACCACACCATACCACACTACACTACACTACACCACACTACACTACACTACACTACACCACGCTACACTACACCACAGTACTCTACACCACACAACACTACACCACACTACACTACACTACACTACACCACACTACACTACACCACGCTACACTACACCACACTACACCACACCACACCACACCACACCACAAAACACTACACCACACCACACTACACCACACCACACTACACTACACTACACTACACTAGACTACACTACACCACACCACACTACACCACACTACTCTACACTATACCACGCCACACTACTCTACACTACACCATACTACACTACACCACACTACTCTACACTATACCACACCACACTACTCTACACTACACCACACAACACTACACCACACTACACTACAACACATTACACCACACCACACCACACTACACTACATTACACCACACCTCACTACACCACACCTCACTACACCACGCTACAATACACCACACTACACCACACCACACCACATTACACTACACTACACTACACCACACTACACCACACTACTCTACACTACACCACACTACACTACACTACACTACACCACACCATATTACACCACACCATACTACATCACACTACACCGCACCACACTACACCACACCACACTACACCACACTACTCTACACTACACCACACAACACTACACTACATTACACCACACCACACTACACTACACCACACTACACTACACTACACTACACTACACTGCACCACACCACACTACACCACACTACACTATACCATACCACACTACTCTACTCTACACCACACTACACTACGCCACATTACACCACACTACACTACTCTACACTACACCACACTACTCTACACTACACCACACAACACTACACTACACTACATTACACCACACCACACTACACTACACTACACTACACTACACTACACTACACTACACTACACCACACCACACCACACCACACCACACCACACCACACCACACCACACCACACCACACCACACCACACCACACCACACCACACCACACCACACCACACCACACCACACCACACCACACCACACCACACCACACCACACCACACCACACCACACCACACCACACCACACTACACTACACTACACTACACTACACTACACTACACTACACTACACTACACTACACTACACTACACTACACTACACTACACTACACTACACTACACTACACTACACTACACTACACTACACTACACTACACTACACTACACTACACTACACTACACTACACTACACTACACTACACTACACTACACTACACTACACTACACTACACTACACTACACCACACCACACCACACCACACCACACCACACCACACCACACCACACCACACCACACCACACCACACCACACCACACCACACCACACCACACCACACTACACTACACCACACTACACTATACCATACCACACTACGCCACACTACTCTACACTACACCACACCACACTACACCACGCTACACTACACCACACCACACTACACCACACTACTCTTCACTACACCACACTACACTACACCACACTACACTACACCACACTACACTACACCCCACTACACTATACCATACCACACTACACCACACTACACTACGCCACATTACACCACACCACACCACACTACACTACTCTACACTACACTACACTACAATACAGCACGTTATACCACACCACACTACACCACACTACACTACACCACACTACACTACACTACACCACACTACACTACACCACACTACACTATACCACACCACACTACACCACTCTACTCTACACTGCACCACACAACACTACACCACACTACACTACACCACACTACACCACTCTACACTACACCACACTACACTATACCATACCACACTACACCACACTACTCTACACTACACCACACTACACTACACCACATTACACCACACCACATTACACCACACTACTCTACACTACACCACACTACACTACACCACATTATACCACACCACACTACAACACACTACTCTACACCACACCATACTACACAACACTACACTATATTACACCACACCACACTACACTACACTACACCACGCTACACTACACCACACTACACTATACCACACCACACTACTCTACACCACACAACACTGCACCACACTACACTACACCACATTACACCACACCACTCTACACCACACTAATCTACACTACACCACACTACACTACACAACACCACATTATACCACACCAACACTACACCACACTACTCTACACCACACTACATTACACCACACCACACTACACCACACTACATTACACCACACCACACTACACCACGCTACACTACGCCACGCTACACTACACCACACTAGACTACACCACACCACACCACATTACACTACACTACACCACACTACTCTACGCTACACCAGACTACACTACACTACACTACACTACACCACGCTACACTACACCGCACTACTCTACAATACACACACCACACAACACTACACCACACTACACTACTCTATACGACACTACACTACACTACACTACACTACACCACACTACACTACACTACACTACACTACACTACACTACACTACACTACACTACACCACACTACATTACACTGCACCACACCACACTACACTACACTACACCACGCTACAATACGCCACACTACACTACACTACACCACATTACACTACACCACACCACACCGCACTACTCTACACTTCACCACACCACACAACACTACACCACACTACACTACACTACACCACGCTACAATACACTACACTACACTACACCACACTTCACTACACCACACCACACCGCACTACTCTACACTACACCACACAACACTACACCACACTACACTACACTACACCACACACCACACCACACCATGCTACACTACACCACGCTACACTACACCACACTACACCACACCACACCACATTACACCACACTACTCCACACTACACCACACTACACTACACCACATTACACCACACCACACTACACCACACTACTCTACACTACACCACACCACACTACACTACAACACACAACACTACACCACATTCTACCACACCACACTACACCACACTACTCTACACCACACCACACTACACCACACTTCACCACACTACACCACACTACACTACATTAAACCACACAACAATACACTACACTACACCACGCTACACCACACTACACTACACTACACCACACTACACTACACCACACCACACCACATTACACCACACAACACTACACCACACTACACCACACTACACCACACTACACCACACTACACTACAGTACACCACACCACACTACACTACACTACACCACACAACACTACACTGCACTACACTACACCACAAACACCACACCACATTACACCACACCACACTACACCACATTACTATACACCACACCACACTACACTACACCACACTACACTACACTACACCACACTACACTACACTACACTACACTACACTACACTACACTACACTACACCACACACCACACCACACTACACTACACCACGCTGCACTACACTACACCACACTACACCACATTACACCACACTACACCATACTACACGACAACACATTACACCACACCACACTACACTACACTACACCACACCACACCACACCACACCTCACCACACCACACTACAGTACACTACATTACACCACACCACACTACACTACACTCACTACACCACGCTACACTACACCACACTACACTACACTACACCACACTACACTATACCACACCACACCACACTACACTATACCACACTACACCACACTACACTACATCACGCTGCACTACACCACACTACTCTACACTACACCACACTACACTACACTACACTACACTACACTACATTACACTACACTACACTACACTACACTACACTACACTACACTACATCACGCTGCACTACACCACACTACCCTACACTACACCACACTACACTATACTACACTACACTACACTACACTACACTACACTACACTACACTACACTACACACTACACCACACTACACTAAACTACACTACACTGCACCACACCACACTACACTACACTTCACTACACCACACCACACTACACTACACTACACTACACTACACTACACCACACCACTCTACACTACACTACACTACACTACACTACACTACACTGCACCACACTACACCACACCACACTACACCCCACCACACTACACTACACCACACAACACTACACTACACTACAGTACACTACACTACACTACACTACACTACACTACACTACACAAGACTACACTACACTATACTACACTACACTACACTACACCACACCAAACTACACTACACTACACCACACCACACCACAATACACTACACTACACTACACTACACCACACTACACTACACTGCACTACACTACACTACACTACACTACACTACACTACACTACACTACACTACACCACGCTACACTACACCGCACTACTCTACAATATACACACCACACAACACTACACCACACTACACTACTCTATACGAGACTACACTACACTACACTACACCACACCACACCACACCACACCACACCACACCACACCACACCACACCACACCACACCACACCACACCACACCACACCACACCACACCACACCACACCACACCACACCACACCACACCACACCACACTACACTACACTACACCACACCACGCTACAATACACCACACTACACTACACTACACCACATTACACTACACCACACCACACCGCACTACTCTACACTTCACCACACCACAAAACACTACACCACACTACACTACACTACACCACACACCGCACCACACCACACCACGCTACACTGCACTACACCACACTACACCACACCACACCACATTACACCACACTACTCCACACTACACCACACTACACTACACCACATTACACCACACCACACTACACTACACCACACTACTCTACACCACACCATACTACACTACACCACACTACACCACACTACACTACATTACACCACACCACACTACACTACACTACACTACACTACACTACACTACACTACACTACACTACACTACACTACACTACACTACACTACACTACACTACACTACACTACACTACACTACACTACACCACACTACACCACACCACACCACATTACACCACACTACACCACACTACTCTACACTACACCACAACACACTACACTACACTACACCACACCACACCACACTACACTACACCACACCACACTACACTACACTACACTACACTACACTACACTACACTACACTACACTACACTACACTACACTACACTACACTACACTACACTACACTACACTACACTACACTACACTACACTACACTACACTACACTACACTACACTACACTACACTACACTACACTACACTACACTACACTACACCACACCACACCACACCACGCCACACTACATTACACTGCACCACACCACACTACACTACACTACACCACGCTACAATACACCACACTACACTACACTACACCACACTTCACTACACCACACCACACCGCACTACTCTACACTACACCACACCACACAACTCTACACTACACCACACCACACTACACCACGCTACACTACACCACACCACACCACACTACACCACACTACTCTTCACTACACCACACCACACTACACTACACCACACTACACTACACCACACTACACTACACCACACTACACTATACCATACCACACTACACCACACTACACTATACCATACCACACTACGCCACACTACTCTACACTACACCACACCACACTACACCACGCTACACTACACCACACCACACTACACCACACTACTCTTCACTACACCACACTACACTACACCACACTACACTACACCACACTACACTACACCCCACTACACTATACCATACCACACTACACCACACTACACTACGCCACATTACACCACACCACACCACACTACACTACTCTACACTACACTACACTACAATACAGCACGTTATACCACACCACACTACACCACACTACACTACACCACACTACACTACACTACACCACACTACACTACACCACACTACACTATACCACACCACACTACACCACTCTACTCTACACTGCACCACACAACACTACACCACACTACACTACACCACACTACACCACTCTACACTACACCACACTACACTATACCATACCACACTACACCACACTACTCTACACTACACCACACTACACTACACCACATTACACCACACCACATTACACCACACTACTCTACACTACACCACACTACACTACACCACATTATACCACACCACACTACAACACACTACTCTACACCACACCATACTACACAACACTACACTATATTACACCACACCACACTACACTACACTACACCACGCTACACTACACCACACTACACTATACCACACCACACTACTCTACACCACACAACACTGCACCACACTACACTACACCACATTACACCACACCACTCTACACCACACTAATCTACACTACACCACACTACACTACACAACACCACATTATACCACACCAACACTACACCACACTACTCTACACCACACTACATTACACCACACCACACTACACCACACTACATTACACCACACCACACTACACCACGCTACACTACGCCACGCTACACTACACCACACTAGACTACACCACACCACACCACATTACACTACACTACACCACACTACTCTACGCTACACCAGACTACACTACACTACACTACACTACACTACACTACACCACGCTACACTACACCGCACTACTCTACAATACACACACCACACAACACTACACCACACTACACTACTCTATACGACACTACACTACACTACACTACACTACACCACACTACACTACACTACACTACACTACACTACACTACACTACACTACACTACACCACACTACATTACACTGCACCACACCACACTACACTACACTACACCACGCTACAATACGCCACACTACACTACACTACACCACATTACACTACACCACACCACACCGCACTACTCTACACTTCACCACACCACACAACACTACACCACACTACACTACACTACACCACGCTACAATACACTACACTACACTACACCACACTTCACTACACCACACCACACCGCACTACTCTACACTACACCACACAACACTACACCACACTACACTACACTACACCACACACCACACCACACCATGCTACACTACACCACGCTACACTACACCACACTACACCACACCACACCACATTACACCACACTACTCCACACTACACCACACTACACTACACCACATTACACCACACCACACTACACCACACTACTCTACACTACACCACACCACACTACACTACAACACACAACACTACACCACATTCTACCACACCACACTACACCACACTACTCTACACCACACCACACTACACCACACTTCACCACACTACACCACACTACACTACATTAAACCACACAACAATACACTACACTACACCACGCTACACCACACTACACTACACTACACCACACTACACTACACCACACCACACCACATTACACCACACAACACTACACCACACTACACCACACTACACCACACTACACCACACTACACTACAGTACACCACACCACACTACACTACACTACACCACACAACACTACACTGCACTACACTACACCACAAACACCACACCACATTACACCACACCACACTACACCACATTACTATACACCACACCACACTACACTACACCACACTACACTACACTACACCACACTACACTACACTACACTACACTACACTACACTACACTACACTACACCACACACCACACCACACTACACTACACCACGCTGCACTACACTACACCACACTACACCACATTACACCACACTACACCATACTACACGACAACACATTACACCACACCACACTACACTACACTACACCACACCACACCACACCACACCTCACCACACCACACTACAGTACACTACATTACACCACACCACACTACACTACACTCACTACACCACGCTACACTACACCACACTACACTACACTACACCACACTACACTATACCACACCACACCACACTACACTATACCACACTACACCACACTACACTACATCACGCTGCACTACACCACACTACTCTACACTACACCACACTACACTACACTACACTACACTACATTACACTACACTACACTACACTACACTACACTACACTACACTACATCACGCTGCACTACACCACACTACCCTACACTACACCACACTACACTATACTACACTACACTACACTACACTACACTACACTACACTACACTACACTACACTACACACTACACCACACTACACTAAACTACACTACACTGCACCACACCACACTACACTACACTTCACTACACCACACCACACTACACTACACTACACTACACTACACTACACCACACCACTCTACACTACACTACACTACACTACACTACACTACACTGCACCACACTACACCACACCACACTACACCCCACCACACTACACTACACCACACAACACTACACTACACTACACTACAGTACACTACACTACACTACACTACACTACACTACACTACACAAGACTACACTACACTATACTACACTACACTACACTACACCACACCAAACTACACTACACTACACCACACCACACCACAATACACTACACTACACTACACTACACCACACTACACTACACTGCACTACACTACACTACACTACACTACACTACACTACACTACACTACACTACACCACGCTACACTACACCGCACTACTCTACAATATACACACCACACAACACTACACCACACTACACTACTCTATACGAGACTACACTACACTACACTACACCACACCACACCACACCACACCACACCACACCACACCACACCACACCACACCACACCACACCACACCACACCACACCACACCACACCACACCACACCACACCACACTACACTACACTACACTACACCACACCACGCTACAATACACCACACTACACTACACTACACCACATTACACTACACCACACCACACCGCACTACTCTACACTTCACCACACCACAAAACACTACACCACACTACACTACACTACACCACACACCGCACCACACCACACCACGCTACACTGCACTACACCACACTACACCACACCACACCACATTACACCACACTACTCCACACTACACCACACTACACTACACCACATTACACCACACCACACTACACTACACCACACTACTCTACACCACACCATACTACACTACACCACACTACACCACACTACACTACATTACACCACACCACACTACACTACACTACACTACACTACACTACACTACACTACACTACACTACACTACACTACACTACACTACACTACACTACACTACACTACACTACACTACACTACACTACACTACACTACACTACACTACACTACACCACACTACACCACACCACACCACATTACACCACACTACACCACACTACTCTACACTACACCACAACACACTACACTACACTACACCACACCACACCACACTACACTACACTACACTACACTACACTACACCACACCACACTACACTACACTACACTACACTACACTACACTACACTACACTACACTACACTACACTACACTACACTACACTACACTACACTACACTACACTACACTACACTACACTACACTACACTACACTACACTACACTACACTACACTACACTACACCACACCACACCACACCACGCCACACTACATTACACTGCACCACACCACACTACACTACACTACACCACGCTACAATACACCACACTACACTACACTACACCACACTTCACTACACCACACCACACCGCACTACTCTACACTACACCACACCACACAACTCTACACTACACCACACCACACTACACCACGCTACACTACACCACACCACACTACACCACACTACTCTTCACTACACCACACCACACTACACTACACCACACTACACTACACCACACTACACTACACCACACTACACTATACCATACCACACTACACCACACTACACTATACCATACCACACTACGCCACACTACTCTACACTACACCACACCACACTACACCACGCTACACTACACCACACCACACTACACCACACTACTCTTCACTACACCACACTACACTACACCACACTACACTACACCACACTACACTACACCCCACTACACTATACCATACCACACTACACCACACTACACTACGCCACATTACACCACACCACACCACACTACACTACTCTACACTACACTACACTACAATACAGCACGTTATACCACACCACACTACACCACACTACACTACACCACACTACACTACACTACACCACACTACACTACACCACACTACACTATACCACACCACACTACACCACTCTACTCTACACTGCACCACACAACACTACACCACACTACACTACACCACACTACACCACTCTACACTACACCACACTACACTATACCATACCACACTACACCACACTACTCTACACTACACCACACTACACTACACCACATTACACCACACCACATTACACCACACTACTCTACACTACACCACACTACACTACACCACATTATACCACACCACACTACAACACACTACTCTACACCACACCATACTACACAACACTACACTATATTAATGTAATGTAATGTGTAATGTAGTGTAATGTAATGTAATGTGTAATATAATGTGTAATGTAATGTAATGTAATGTAATATAATCTAATGTTGGGGGGGGGGTGGTAAATACATTACACCACACCACTCTACACCACACTAATCTACACTACACCACACTACACTACACAACACCACATTATACCACACCAACACTACACCACACTACTCTACACCACACTACATTACACCACACCACACTACACCACACTACATTACACCACACCACGCTACACTACGCCACGCTACACTACACCACACTAGACTACACCACACCACACCACATTACACTACACTACACCACACTACTCTACGCTACACCAGACTACACTACACTACACTACACTACACTACACTACACCACGCTACACTACACCGCACTACTCTACAATACACACACCACACAACACTACACCACACTACACTACTCTATACGACACTACACTACACTACACTACACTACACCACACTACACTACACTACACTACACTACACTACACTACACCACACTACATTACACTGCACCACACCACACTACACTACACTACACCACGCTACAATACACCACACTACACTACACTACACCACATTACACTACACCACACCACACCGCACTACTCTACACTTCACCACACCACACAACACTACACCACACTACACTACACTACACCACGCTACAATACACTACACTACACTACACCACACTTCACTACACCACACCACACCGCACTACTCTACACTACACCACACAACACTACACCACACTACACTACACTACACCACACACCACACCACACCATGCTACACTACACCACGCTACACTACACCACACTACACCACACCACACCACATTACACCACACTACTCCACACTACACCACACTACACTACACCACATTACACCACACCACACTACACCACACTACTCTACACTACACCACACCACACTACACTACAACACACAACACTACACCACATTCTACCACACCACACTACACCACACTACTCTACACCACACCACACTACACCACACTTCACCACACTACACCACACTACACTACATTAAACCACACAACAATACACTACACTACACCACGCTACACCACACTACACTACACTACACCACACTACACTACACCACACCACACCACATTACACCACACAACACTACACCACACTACACCACACTACACCACACTACACCACACTACACTACAGTACACCACACCACACTACACTACACTACACCACACAACACTACACTGCACTACACTACACCACAAACACCACACCACATTACACCACACCACACTACACCACATTACTATACACCACACCACACTACACTACACCACACTACACTACACTACACCACACTACACTACACTACACTACACTACACTACACTACACTACACTACACCACACACCACACCACACTACACTACACCACGCTGCACTACACTACACCACACTACACCACATTACACCACACTACACCATACTACACGACAACACATTACACCACACCACACTACACTACACTACACCACACCACACCACACCACACCTCACCACACCACACTACAGTACACTACATTACACCACACCACACTACACTACACTCACTACACCACGCTACACTACACCACACTACACTACACTACACCACACTACACTATACCACACCACACCACACTACACTATACCACACTACACCACACTACACTACATCACGCTGCACTACACCACACTACTCTACACTACACCACACTACACTACACTACACTACACTACATTACACTACACTACACTACACTACACTACACTACACTACACTACATCACGCTGCACTACACCACACTACCCTACACTACACCACACTACACTATACTACACTACACTACACTACACTACACTACACTACACTACACTACACTACACACTACACCACACTACACTAAACTACACTGCACCACACCACACTACACTACACTTCACTACACCACACCACACTACACTACACTACACTACACTACACTACACCACACCACTCTACACTACACTACACTACACTACACTACACTACACTGCACCACACTACACCACACCACACTACACCCCACCACACTACACTACACCACACAACACTACACTACACTACACTACAGTACACTACACTACACTACACTACACTACACTACACTACACAAGACTACACTACACTATACTACACTACACTACACTACACCACACCAAACTACACTACACTACACCACACCACACCACAATACACTACACTACACTACACTACACCACACTACACTACACTGCACTACACTACACTACACTACACTACACTACACTACACTACACTACACTACACTACACCACGCTACACTACACCGCACTACTCTACAATATACACACCACACAACACTACACCACACTACACTACTCTATACGAGACTACACTACACTACACTACACCACACCACACCACACCACACCACACCACACCACACCACACCACACCACACCACACCACACCACACCACACCACACCACACCACACCACACCACACCACACCACACTACACTACACTACACCACACCACGCTACAATACACCACACTACACTACACTACACCACATTACACTACACCACACCACACCGCACTACTCTACACTTCACCACACCACAAAACACTACACCACACTACACTACACTACACCACACACCGCACCACACCACACCACGCTACACTGCACTACACCACACTACACCACACCACACCACATTACACCACACTACTCCACACTACACCACACTACACTACACCACATTACACCACACCACACTACACTACACCACACTACTCTACACCACACCATACTACACTACACCACACTACACCACACTACACTACATTACACCACACCACACTACACTACACTACACTACACTACACTACACTACACTACACTACACTACACTACACTACACTACACTACACTACACTACACTACACTACACTACACTACACCACACTACACCACACCACACCACATTACACCACACTACACCACACTACTCTACACTACACCACAACACACTACACTACACTACACCACACCACACCACACTACACTACACTACACTACACTACACCACACCACACTACACTACACTACACTACACTACACTACACTACACTACACTACACTACACTACACTACACTACACTACACTACACTACACTACACTACACTACACTACACTACACTACACTACACTACACTACACTACACTACACTACACTACACTACACTACACTACACCACACCACACCACACCACGCCACACTACATTACACTGCACCACACCACACTACACTACACTACACCACGCTACAATACACCACACTACACTACACTACACCACACTTCACTACACCACACCACACCGCACTACTCTACACTACACCACACCACACAACTCTACACTACACCACACCACACTACACCACGCTACACTACACCACACCACACCACACTACACCACACTACTCTTCACTACACCACACCACACTACACTACACCACACTACACTACACCACACTACACTACACCACACTACACTATACCATACCACACTACACCACACTACACTATACCATACCACACTACGCCACACTACTCTACACTACACCACACCACACTACACCACGCTACACTACACCACACCACACTACACCACACTACTCTTCACTACACCACACTACACTACACCACACTACACTACACCACACTACACTACACCCCACTACACTATACCATACCACACTACACCACACTACACTACGCCACATTACACCACACCACACCACACTACACTACTCTACACTACACTACACTACAATACAGCACGTTATACCACACCACACTACACCACACTACACTACACCACACTACACTACACTACACCACACTACACTACACCACACTACACTATACCACACCACACTACACCACTCTACTCTACACTGCACCACACAACACTACACCACACTACACTACACCACACTACACCACTCTACACTACACCACACTACACTATACCATACCACACTACACCACACTACTCTACACTACACCACACTACACTACACCACATTACACCACACCACATTACACCACACTACTCTACACTACACCACACTACACTACACCACATTATACCACACCACACTACAACACACTACTCTACACCACACCATACTACACAACACTACACTATATTACACCACACCACACTACACTACACTACACCACGCTACACTACACCACACTACACTATACCACACCACACTACTCTACACCACACAACACTACACCACACTACACTACACCACATTACACCACACCACTCTACACCACACTAATCTACACTACACCACACTACACTACACAACACCACATTATACCACACCAACACTACACCACACTACTCTACACCACACTACATTACACCACACCACACTACACCACACTACATTACACCACACCACACTACACCACGCTACACTACGCCACGCTACACTACACCACACTAGACTACACCACACCACACCACATTACACTACACTACACCACACTACTCTACGCTACACCAGACTACACTACACTACACTACACTACACTACACTACACCACGCTACACTACACCGCACTACTCTACAATACACACACCACACAACACTACACCACACTACACTACTCTATACGACACTACACTACACTACACTACACTACACCACACTACACTACACTACACTACACTACACTACACTACACCACACTACATTACACTGCACCACACCACACTACACTACACTACACCACGCTACAATACACCACACTACACTACACTACACCACATTACACTACACCACACCACACCGCACTACTCTACACTTCACCACACCACACAACACTACACCACACTACACTACACTACACCACGCTACAATACACTACACTACACTACACCACACTTCACTACACCACACCACACCGCACTACTCTACACTACACCACACAACACTACACCACACTACACTACACTACACCACACACCACACCACACCATGCTACACTACACCACGCTACACTACACCACACTACACCACACCACACCACATTACACCACACTACTCCACACTACACCACACTACACTACACCACATTACACCACACCACACTACACCACACTACTCTACACTACACCACACCACACTACACTACAACACACAACACTACACCACATTCTACCACACCACACTACACCACACTACTCTACACCACACCACACTACACCACACTTCACCACACTACACCACACTACACTACATTAAACCACACAACAATACACTACACTACACCACGCTACACCACACTACACTACACTACACCACACTACACTACACCACACCACACCACATTACACCACACAACACTACACCACACTACACCACACTACACCACACTACACCACACTACACTACAGTACACCACACCACACTACACTACACTACACCACACAACACTACACTGCACTACACTACACCACAAACACCACACCACATTACACCACACCACACTACACCACATTACTATACACCACACCACACTACACTACACCACACTACACTACACTACACCACACTACACTACACTACACTACACTACACTACACTACACTACACTACACTACACCACACACCACACCACACTACACTACACCACGCTGCACTACACTACACCACACTACACCACATTACACCACACTACACCATACTACACGACAACACATTACACCACACCACACTACACTACACTACACCACACCACACCACACCACACCTCACCACACCACACTACAGTACACTACATTACACCACACCACACTACACTACACTCACTACACCACGCTACACTACACCACACTACACTACACTACACCACACTACACTATACCACACCACACCACACTACACTATACCACACTACACCACACTACACTACATCACGCTGCACTACACCACACTACTCTACACTACACCACACTACACTACACTACACTACACTACACTACATTACACTACACTACACTACACTACACTACACTACACTACACTACACTACATCACGCTGCACTACACCACACTACCCTACACTACACCACACTACACTATACTACACTACACTACACTACACTACACTACACTACACTACACTACACTACACTACACACTACACCACACTACACTAAACTACACTACACTGCACCACACCACACTACACTACACTTCACTACACCACACCACACTACACTACACTACACTACACTACACTACACCACACCACTCTACACTACACTACACTACACTACACTACACTACACTGCACCACACTACACCACACCACACTACACCCCACCACACTACACTACACCACACAACACTACACTACACTACACTACAGTACACTACACTACACTACACTACACTACACTACACTACACTACACTACACAAGACTACACTACACTATACTACACTACACTACACTACACCACACCAAACTACACTACACTACACCACACCACACCACAATACACTACACTACACTACACTACACCACACTACACTACACTGCACTACACTACACTACACTACACTACACTACACTACACTACACTACACTACACTACACCACGCTACACTACACCGCACTACTCTACAATATACACACCACACAACACTACACCACACTACACTACTCTATACGAGACTACACTACACTACACTACACCACACCACACCACACCACACCACACCACACCACACCACACCACACCACACCACACCACACCACACCACACCACACCACACTACACCACACCACACCACATTACACCACACTACACCACACTACTCTACACTACACCACAACACACTACACTACACTACACCACACCACACCACACTACACTACACTACACTACACTACACTACACCACACTACACTACACTACACTACACTACACTACACTACACTACACTACACTACACTACACTACACTACACTACACTACACTACACTACACTACACTACACTACACTACACTACACTACACTACACTACACTACACTACACTACACTACACTACACTACACTACACTACACCACACCACACCACACCACACCACGCCACACTACATTACACTGCACCACACCACACTACACTACACTACACCACGCTACAATACACCACACTACACTACACTACACCACACTTCACTACACCACACCACACCGCACTACTCTACACTACACCACACCACACAACTCTACACTACACCACACCACACTACACCACGCTACACTACACCACACCACACCACACTACACCACACTACTCTTCACTACACCACACCACACTACACTACACCACACTACACTACACCACACTACACTACACCACACTACACTATACCATACCACACTACACCACACTACACTATACCATACCACACTACGCCACACTACTCTACACTACACCACACCACACTACACCACGCTACACTACACCACACCACACTACACCACACTACTCTTCACTACACCACACTACACTACACCACACTACACTACACCACACTACACTACACCCCACTACACTATACCATACCACACTACACCACACTACACTACGCCACATTACACCACACCACACCACACTACACTACTCTACACTACACTACACTACAATACAGCACGTTATACCACACCACACTACACCACACTACACTACACCACACTACACTACACTACACCACACTACACTACACCACACTACACTATACCACACCACACTACACCACTCTACTCTACACTGCACCACACAACACTACACCACACTACACTACACCACACTACACCACTCTACACTACACCACACTACACTATACCATACCACACTACACCACACTACTCTACACTACACCACACTACACTACACCACATTACACCACACCACATTACACCACACTACTCTACACTACACCACACTACACTACACCACATTATACCACACCACACTACAACACACTACTCTACACCACACCATACTACACAACACTACACTATATTACACCACACCACACTACACTACACTACACCACGCTACACTACACCACACTACACTATACCACACCACACTACTCTACACCACACAACACTACACCACACTACACTACACCACATTACACCACACCACTCTACACCACACTAATCTACACTACACCACACTACACTACACAACACCACATTATACCACACCAACACTACACCACACTACTCTACACCACACTACATTACACCACACCACACTACACCACACTACATTACACCACACCACACTACACCACGCTACACTACGCCACGCTACACTACACCACACTAGACTACACCACACCACACCACATTACACTACACTACACCACACTACTCTACGCTACACCAGACTACACTACACTACACTACACTACACTACACCACGCTACACTACACCGCACTACTCTACAATACACACACCACACAACACTACACCACACTACACTACTCTATACGACACTACACTACACTACACTACACTACACCACACTACACTACACTACACTACACTACACTACACCACACTACATTACACTGCACCACACCACACTACACTACACTACACCACGCTACAATACACCACACTACACTACACTACACCACATTACACTACACCACACCACACCGCACTACTCTACACTTCACCACACCACACAACACTACACCACACTACACTACACTACACCACGCTACAATACACTACACTACACTACACCACACTTCACTACACCACACCACACCGCACTACTCTACACTACACCACACAACACTACACCACACTACACTACACTACACCACACACCACACCACACCATGCTACACTACACCACGCTACACTACACCACACTACACCACATCACACCACATTACACCACACTACTCCACACTACACCACACTACACTACACCACATTACACCACACCACACTACACCACACTACTCTACACTACACCACACCACACTACACTACAACACACAACACTACACCACATTCTACCACACCACACTACACCACACTACTCTACACCACACCACACTACACCACACTTCACCACACTACACCACACTACACTACATTAAACCACACAACAATACACTACACTACACCACGCTACACCACACTACACTACACTACACCACACTACACTACACCACACCACACCACATTACACCACACAACACTACACCACACTACACCACACTACACCACACTACACCACACTACACTACAGTACACCACACCACACTACACTACACTACACCACACAACACTACACTGCACTACACTACACCACAAACACCACACCACATTACACCACACCACACTACACCACATTACTATACACCACACCACACTACACTACACCACACTACACTACACTACACCACACTACACTACACTACACTACACTACACTACACTACACTACACTACACCACACACCACACCACACTACACTACACCACGCTGCACTACACTACACCACACTACACCACATTACACCACACTACACCATACTACACGACAACACATTACACCACACCACACTACACTACACTACACCACACCACACCACACCACACCTCACCACACCACACTACAGTACACTACATTACACCACACCACACTACACTACACTCACTACACCACGCTACACTACACCACACTACACTACACTACACCACACTACACTATACCACACCACACCACACTACACTATACCACACTACACCACACTACACTACATCACGCTGCACTACACCACACTACTCTACACTACACCACACTACACTACACTACACTACACTACACTACATTACACTACACTACACTACACTACACTACACTACACTACACTACACTACATCACGCTGCACTACACCACACTACCCTACACTACACCACACTACACTATACTACACTACACTACACTACACTACACTACACTACACTACACTACACTACACTACACACTACACCACACTACACTAAACTACACTACACTGCACCACACCACACTACACTACACTTCACTACACCACACCACACTACACTACACTACACTACACTACACTACACCACACCACTCTACACTACACTACACTACACTACACTACACTACACTGCACCACACTACACCACACCACACTACACCCCACCACACTACACTACACCACACAACACTACACTACACTACACTACAGTACACTACACTACACTACACTACACTACACTACACTACACTACACTACACTACACTACACAAGACTACACTACACTATACTACACTACACTACACTACACCACACCAAACTACACTACACTACACCACACCACACCACAATACACTACACTACACTACACTACACCACACTACACTACACTGCACTACACTACACTACACTACACTACACTACACTACACTACACTACACTACACTACACTACACCACGCTACACTACACCGCACTACTCTACAATATACACACCACACAACACTACACCACACTACACTACTCTATACGAGACTACACTACACTACACTACACCACACCACACCACACCACACCACACCACACCACACCACACCACACCACACCACACCACACCACACCACACCACACCACACCACACCACACCACACCACACCACACCACACTACACTACACTACACTACACCACACCACGCTACAATACACCACACTACACTACACTACACCACATTACACTACACCACACCACACCGCACTACTCTACACTTCACCACACCACAAAACACTACACCACACTACACTACACTACACCACACACCGCACCACACCACACCACGCTACACTGCACTACACCACACTACACCACACCACATTACACCACACTACTCCACACTACACCACACTACACTACACCACATTACACCACACCACACTACACTACACCACACTACTCTACACCACACCATACTACACTACACCACACTACACCACACTACACTACATTACACCACACCACACTACACTACACTACACTACACTACACTACACTACACTACACTACACTACACTACACTACACTACACTACACTACACTACACTACACTACACTACACTACACCACACTACACCACACCACACCACATTACACCACACTACACCACACTACTCTACACTACACCACAACACACTACACTACACTACACCACACCACACCACACTACACTACACTACACTACACTACACTACACCACACTACACTACACTACACTACACTACACTACACTACACTACACTACACTACACTACACTACACTACACTACACTACACTACACTACACTACACTACACTACACTACACTACACTACACTACACTACACTACACTACACTACACTACACTACACCACACCACACCACACCACGCCACACTACATTACACTGCACCACACCACACTACACTACACTACACCACGCTACAATACACCACACTACACTACACTACACCACACTTCACTACACCACACCACACCGCACTACTCTACACTACACCACACCACACAACTCTACACTACACCACACCACACTACACCACGCTACACTACACCACACCACACCACACTACACCACACTACTCTTCACTACACCACACCACACTACACTACACCACACTACACTACACCACACTACACTACACCACACTACACTATACCATACCACACTACACCACACTACTCTACTCTACACCACACTACACTACACCACATTACACCACACCACACTACACTACTCTACACTACACTACACTACACTACAGCACGTTATACCACACCACACTACACCACACTACACCACACTACACTACACTACACCACACCACACTACACTACACCACACTATACCACACCACACTACACCACTCTACCCCTACACTGCACCACACAACACTACACCACACTACACTACACCACACTACACCACTCTACACTACACCACACTACACTATACCATACCACACTACACCACACTACTCTACACTACACCACACTACACTACACCACATTACACCACACCACATTACACCACACTACTCTACACCACACTACACTACACCACATTATACCACACTACTCTACACCACACCATACTACACAACACTACACTATATTACACCACACCACACTACACTACACTACACCACGCTACACTACACCACACTACACTATACCACACCACACTACTCTACACCACACAACATTACACCACACTACACTACACCACATTACACCACACCACACTACACAACACTAATCTACACTACACCACACTACACTACACAACACCACATTATACCACACCAACACTACACCACACTACTCTACACCACACTACATTACACCACACCACACTACACCACACTACATTACACCACACCACACTTCACCACGCTACACTACGCCACGCTACACTACACCACACTAGACTACACCACACCACACCACATTACACTACACTACACCACACTACTCTACACTACACCACACTACACTACACTACACTACACTACACTACACTACACTACACTACACCACGCTACACTACACCGCACTACTCTACAATACACACAACACTACACCACACTACACTACTCTATACGACACTACACTACACTACACTACACCATACCACACTACACTACACTACACTACACTACACTACACTACACTACACTACACCACACCACACTACACCACACTACTCTACACTACACCACAACACACTACACTACACTACACCACATCACACCACACCACACTACACTACACTACACTACACTACACTACACTACACTACACTACACTACACTACACTACACTACACTACACTACACTACACTACACTACACTACACTACACTACACCACACACCACACCACACTACACTACACCACGCTGCACTACACTACACCACACTACACCACATTACACCACACTACACCATACTACACGACAACACATTACACCACACCACACTACACTACACTACACCACACCACACCACACCACACCTCACCACACCACACTACAGTACACTACATTACACCACACCACACTACACTACACTCACTACACCACGCTACACTACACCACACTACACTACACTACACCACACTACACTATACCACACCACACCACACTACACTATACCACACTACACTACATCACGCTGCACTACACCACACTACTCTACACTACACCACACTACACTACACTACACTACACTACACTACATTACACTACACTACACTACACTACACTACACTACACTACACTACATCACGCTGCACTACACCACACTACCCTACACTACACCACACTACACTATACTACACTACACTACACTACACTACACTACACTACACTACACTACACTACACTACACACTACACCACACTACACTAAACTACACTACACTGCACCACACCACACTACACTACACTTCACTACACCACACCACACTACACTACACTACACTACACTACACTACACCACACCACTCTACACTACACTACACTACACTACACTACACTGCACCACACTACACCACACCACACTACACCCCACCACACTACACTACACCACACAACACTACACTACACTACACTACAGTACACTACACTACACTACACTACACTACACTACACTACACTACACAAGACTACACTACACTATACTACACTACACTACACTACACCACACCAAACTACACTACACTACACCACACCACACCACAATACACTACACTACACTACACTACACCACACTACACTACACTGCACTACACTACACTACACTACACTACACTACACTACACTACACTACACTACACTACACTACACCACGCTACACTACACCGCACTACTCTACAATATACACACCACACAACACTACACCACACTACACTACTCTATACGAGACTACACTACACTACACTACACCACACCACACCACACCACACCACAC
The DNA here is from genome assembly GCA_964016885.1 of Eledone cirrhosa. Lineage (NCBI taxonomy): Eukaryota > Metazoa > Mollusca > Cephalopoda > Octopoda > Eledonidae > Eledone > Eledone cirrhosa. The sequence goes on along the minus strand of CAXHJY010000264.1, from coordinate 228,702 downwards.
CACACCACACCACACCACACCACACCACACCACACCACACCACACCACACCACACCACACCACACCACACTACACTACACTACACTACACCACACCACGCTACAATACACCACACTACACTACACTACACCACATTACACTACACCACACCACACCGCACTACTCTACACTTCACCACACCACAAAACACTACACCACACTACACTACACTACACCACACACCGCACCACACCACACCACGCTACACTGCACTACACCACACTACACCACACCACACCACATTACACCACACTACTCCACACTACACCACACTACACTACACCACATTACACCACACCACACTACACTACACCACACTACTCTACACCACACCATACTACACTACACCACACTACACCACACTACACTACATTACACCACACCACACTACACTACACTACACTACACTACACTACACTACACTACACTACACTACACTACACTACACTACACTACACTACACTACACTACACTACACTACACTACACTACACTACACTACACTACACTACACCACACTACACCACACCACACCACATTACACCACACTACACCACACTACTCTACACTACACCACAACACACTACACTACACTACACCACACCACACCACACTACACTACACTACACTACACTACACTACACCACACCACACTACACTACACTACACTACACTACACTACACTACACTACACTACACTACACTACACTACACTACACTACACTACACTACACTACACTACACTACACTACACTACACTACACTACACTACACTACACTACACTACACCACACCACACCACACCACACCACGCCACACTACATTACACTGCACCACACCACACTACACTACACTACACCACGCTACAATACACCACACTACACTACACTACACCACACTTCACTACACCACACCACACCGCACTACTCTACACTACACCACACCACACAACTCTACACTACACCACACCACACTACACCACGCTACACTACACCACACCACACCACACTACACCACACTACTCTTCACTACACCACACCACACTACCCTACACCACACTACACTACACCACACTACACTACACCACACTACACTATACCATACCACACTACACCACACTACTCTACTCTACACCACACTACACTACACCACATTACACCACACCACACTACACTACTCTACACTACACTACACTACAATACAGCACGTTATACCACACCACACTACACCACACTACACCACACTACACTACACTACACCACACCACACTACACTACACCACACTATACCACACCACACTACACCACTCTACCCCTACACTGCACCACACAACACTACACCACACTACACTACACCACACTACACCACTCTACACTACACCACACTACACTATACCATACCACACTACACCACACTACTCTACACTACACCACACTACACTACACCACATTACACCACACCACATTACACCACACTACTCTACACCACACTACACTACACCACATTATACCACACTACTCTACACCACACCATACTACACAACACTACACTATATTACACCACACCACACTACACTACACTACACCACGCTACACTACACCACACTACACTATACCACACCACACTACTCTACACCACACAACATTACACCACACTACACTACACCACATTACACCACACCACACTACACAACACTAATCTACACTACACCACACTACACTACACAACACCACATTATACCACACCAACACTACACCACACTACTCTACACCACACTACATTACACCACACCACACTACACCACACTACATTACACCACACCACACTTCACCACGCTACACTACGCCACGCTACACTACACCACACTAGACTACACCACACCACACCACATTACACTACACTACACCACACTACTCTACACTACACCACACTACACTACACTACACTACACTACACTACACTACACTACACTACACCACGCTACACTACACCGCACTACTCTACAATACACACAACACTACACCACACTACACTACTCTATACGACACTACACTACACTACACTACACTACACCATACCACACTACACTACACTACACTACACTACACTACACTACACTACACTACACTACACTACACCACACCACACTACACCACACTACTCTACACTACACCACAACACACTACACTACACTACACCACATCACACCACACCACACTACACTACACTACACTACACTACACTACACTACACTACACTACACTACACTACACTACACTACACTACACTACACTACACTACACTACACTACACTACATTACACTGCACCACACCACACTACACTACACCACGCTACAATACACCACACTACACTACACTACACCACACTTCACTACACCACACCACACCGCACTACTCTACACTACACCACACCACACTACTCTACACTACACCACACCACACTACACCACGCTACACTACACCACACCACACCACACTACACCACACTACTCTTCACTACACCACACCACACTACGCTACACCACACTACACCACACTACTCTACTCTACACCACACTACACTACGCCACATTACACCACACTACTCTACTCTACACTACACCACACAACACTACACCACACTACACTACACCACACTACACCACTCTACACTACACCACACTACACTATACCATACCACACTACACCACACCACACCACACTACACCACACCACACCACACCACACTACACCACACCACGCTACAATACACCACACTACACTACACTACACCACATTACACTACACCACACCACACCGCACTACTCTACACTTCACCACACCACAAAACACTACACCACACTACACTACACTACACCACACACCGCACCACACCACACCACGCTACACTACACCACGCTACACTACACTACACCACACTACACCACACCACACCACATTACACCACACTACTCCACACTACACCACACTAAACTACACCACATTACACCACACCACACTACACTACACCACACTACTCTACACCACACCATACTACACTACACCACACTACACCACACTACACTACATTACACCACACTACACTACACTACACTACACTACACTACACTACACTACACTACACTACACTACACTACACTACACTACACTACACTACACCACACTACACCACACCACACCACATTACACCACACTACACCACACTACTCTACACTACACCACAACACACTACACTACACTACACCACACCGCACCACACCACACTACACTACACTACACTACACTACACTACACTACACTACACTACACTACACTACACTACACTACACTACACCACACCACACCACACCACACCACACCACACCACACCACACTACATTACACTGCACCACACCACACTACACTACACTACACCACGCTACAATACACCACACTACACTACACTACACCACACTTCACTACACCACACCACACCGCACTACTCTACACTACACCACACCACACAACTCTACACTACACCACACCACACTACACCACGCTACACTACACCACACCACACCACACTACACCACACTACTCTTCACTACACCACACCACACTACACTACACCACACTACACTACACCACACTACACTACACCACACTACACTATACCATACCACACTACACCACACTACTCTACTCTACACCACACTACACTACGCCACATTACACCACACCACACTACTCTACACTACACTACAATACAGCACGTTATACCACACCACACTACACCACACTACACCACACTACACTACACTACACCACACCACACTACACTACACCACACTACACTATACCACACCACACTACACCACTCTACCCCTACACTGCACCACACAACACTACACCACACTACACTACACCACACTACACCACTCTACACTACACCACACTACACTATACCATACCACACTACACCACACTACTCTACACTACACCACACTACACTACACCACATTACACCACACCACATTACACCACACTACTCTACACTACACCACACTACACTACACCACATTATACCACACTACTCTACACCACACCATACTACACAACACTACACTATATTACACCACACCACACTACACTACACTACACCACGCTACACTACACCACACTACACTATACCACACCACACTACTCTACACCACACAACATTACACCACACTACACCACATTACACCACACCACACTACACAACACTAATCTACACTACACCACACTACACTACACAACACCACATTATACCACACCAACACTACACCACACTACTCTACACCACACTACATTACACCACACCACACTACACCACACTACATTACACCACACCACACTACACCACGCTACACTACGCCACGCTACACTACACCACACTAGACTACACCACACCACACCACATTACACTACACTACACCACACTACTCTACACTACACCACACTACACTACACTACACTACACTACACTACACTACACTACACTACACCACGCTACACTACACCGCACTACTCTACAATACACACACCACACAACACTACACCACACTACACTACTCTATACGACACTACACTACACTACACCATACCACACTACACTACACTACACTACACTACACTACACTACACTACACTACACTACACTACACTACACTACACTACACTACACTACACCACACCACACCACATTACACCACACTACACCACACTACTCTACACTACACCACAACACACTACACTACACTACACCACATCACACCACACCACACTACACTACACTACACTACACTACACTACACTACACTACACTACACTACACTACACTACACTACACTACACTACACTACACTACACTACACTACACTACACTACACTACACTACACCACACCACACCACACTACATTACACTGCACCACACCACACTACACTACACTACACCACGCTACAATACACCACACTACACTACACTACACCACACTTCACTACACCACACCACACCGCACTACTCTACACTACACCACACTACTCTACACTACACCACACCACACTACACCACGCTACACTACACCACACCACACCACACTACACCACACTACTCTTCACTACACCACACCACACTACACTACACCACACTACACCACACTACTCTACTCTACACCACACTACACTACGCCACATTACACCACACTACTCTACTCTACACTACACTACACTACAATACAGCACGTTATACCACACCACACTACACCACACTACACTACACCACACTACACTACACCACACTACACTATACCACACCACACTACACCACTCTACTCTACACTGCACCACACAACACTACACCACACTACACTACACCACACTACACCACTCTACACTACACCACACTACACTATACCATACCACACTACACCACACTACTCTACACTACACCACACTACACTACACCACATTACACCACACCACATTACACCACACTACTCTACACTACACCACACTACACTACACTACACTACACCACGCTACAATACACCACACTACACTACACTACACCACACTTCACTACACCACACCACACCGCACTACTCTACACTACACCACACCACACAACACTACACCACACTACACTACACTACACCACACACCACACCACACCACACCATGCTACACTACACCACGCTAAACTACACTACACCACACTACACCACACCACACCACATTACACCACACTACTCCACACTACACCACACTACACTACACTACATTAAACCACACAACAATACACTACACTACACCAGGCTACACTACACCACACTACACTACACTACACTACACCACACTACACTACACCACACCACACCACATTACACCACACAACACTACACCACACTACACCACACTACACCACACCCTGCCACACTACACCACACTACACTACAGTACACCACACCACACTACACTACACTACACTACACCACACAACACTACACTGCACTACACTACACCACACTTCACCACAAACACCACACCACATTACACCACACCACACTACACCACATTACACCACACCACACTACACCACACTAATCTACACTACACCACACTACACTACACAACACCACATTATACCACACCAACACTACACCACACTACTCTACACCACACTACATTACACCACACCAAACTACACCACGCTACACTACGCCACGCTACACTACACCACACTAGACTACACCACACTACACCACATTACACTACACTACACCACATTACACTACACTACACCACACTACTCTACACTACACTACACTACACTACACTACACTACACTACACTACACTACACTACACTACACTACACTACACTACACTACACTACACTACACCACGCTACACTACACCGCACTACTCTATACGACACTACACTACACTACACTACACTACACCATACCACACTACACTACAATACACTACACTACACTACACTACACCACACTACTCTACACCACACCACACTACACCACACTTCACCACACTACACCACACTACACTACACTACATTAAACCACACAACAATACACTACACTACACCACGCTACACTACACCACACTACACTACACTACACTACACCACACTACACTACACCACACCACACCACATTACACCACACAACACTACACCACACTACACCACACTACACCACACTACACCACACCCTGCCACACTACACCACACTACACTACAGTACACCACACCACACTACACTACACTACACTACACCACACAACACTACACTGCACTACACTACACCACACTTCACCACAAACACCACACCACATTACACCACACCACACTACACCACATTACACCACACCACACTACACCACACTAATCTACACTACACCACACTACACTACACAACACCACATTATACCACACCAACACTACACCACACTACTCTACACCACACTACATTACACCACACCACACTACACCACGCTACACTACGCCACGCTACACTACACCACACTAGACTACACCACACTACACCACATTACACTACACTACACCACATTACACTACACTACACCACACTACTCTACACTACACTACACTACACTACACTACACTACACTACACTACACTACACTACACTACACTACACTACAATACACACACCACACAACACTACACCACACTACACTACTCTATACGACACTACACTACACTACACTACACTACACCATACCACACTACACTACAATACACTACACTACACTACACTACACTACACTACACTACACTACACTACACTACACTACACTACACTACACTACACTACACTACACTACACCGCACCACACCACACTACACTACACTACACCACGCTACAATACACCACACTACACTACACTACACTACACCACACTTCACTACACCACACCACACCGCACTACTCTACACTACACCACACCACACAACACTACACCACACTACACTACACTACACCACACACCACACCACACCACACCATGCTACACTACACCACGCTACACTACACTACACCACACTACACCACATTACACCACACTACTCCACACTACACCACACTACACTACACCACATTACACCACACCACACTACACCACACTACTCTACACTACACCACACCACACTACACTACAACACACAACACTACACCACATTATACCACACCACTCTACACCACACTACTCTACACCACACCACACTACACCACACTTCACCACACTACACCACACTACACTACACTACATTAAACCACACAACAATACACTACACTACACCACGCTACACTACACCACACTACACTACACTACACCACACTACACTACACCACACCACACTACACCACACTACTCTTCACTACACCACACTACACTACACCACACTACACTACACCACACTACACTACACCCCACTACACTATACCATACCACACTACACCACACTACACTACGCCACATTACACCACACCACACCACACTACACTACTCTACACTACACTACACTACAATACAGCACGTTATACCACACCACACTACACCACACTACACTACACCACACTACACTACACTACACCACACTACACTACACCACACTACACTATACCACACCACACTACACCACTCTACTCTACACTGCACCACACAACACTACACCACACTACAGTACACCACACTACACCACTCTACACTACACCACACTACACTATACCATACCACACTACACCACACTACTCTACACTACACCACACTACACTACACCACATTACACCACACCACATTACACCACACTACTCTACACTACACCACACTACACTACACCACATTATACCACACCACACTACAACACACTACTCTACACCACACCATACTACACAACACTACACTATATTACACCACACCACACTACACTACACTACACCACGCTACACTACACCACACTACACTATACCACACCACACTACTCTACACCACACAACACTACACCACACTACACTACACCACATTACACCACACCACTCTACACCACACTAATCTACACTACACCACACTACACTACACAACACCACATTATACCACACCAACACTACACCACACTACTCTACACCACACTACATTACACCACACCACACTACACCACACTACATTACACCACACCACACTACACCACGCTACACTACGCCACGCTACACTACACCACACTAGACTACACCACACCACACCACATTACACTACACTACACCACACTACTCTACGCTACACCAGACTACACTACACTACACTACACTACACTACACTACACCACGCTACACTACACCGCACTACTCTACAATACACACACCACACAACACTACACCACACTACACTACTCTATACGACACTACACTACACTACACTACACCACACTACACTACACTACACTACACTACACTACACTACACTACACTACACTACACCACACTACATTACACTGCACCACACCACACTACACTACACTACACCACGCTACAATACACCACACTACACTACACTACACCACATTACACTACACCACACCACACCGCACTACTCTACACTTCACCACACCACACAACACTACACCACACTACACTACACTACACCACGCTACAATACACCACACTACACTACACTACACCACACTTCACTACACCACACCACACCGCACTACTCTACACTACACCACACAACACTACACCACACTACACTACACTACACTACACTACACTACACTACACTACACTACACTACACTACACTACACTACACTACACTACACTACACTACACTACACCACACTACATTACACTGCACCACACCACACTACACTACACTACACCACGCTACACTACACCACACTACACTACACTACACCACACTTCACTACACCACACCACACCGCACTACTCTACACTACACCACACCACACTACTCTACACTACACCACACCACACTACACCACGCTACACTACACCACACCACACCACACTACACCACACTACTCTTCACTACACCACACCACACTACACTACACCACACTACACCACACTACTCTACTCTACACCACACTACACTACGCCACATTACACCACACTACTCTACTCTACACTACACTACACTACAATACAGCACGTTATACCACACCACACTACACCACACTACACTACACCACACTACACTACACCACACTACACTATACCACACCACACTACACCACTCTACTCTACACTGCACCACACAACACTACACCACACTACACTACACCACACTACACCACTCTACACTACACCACACTACACTATACCATACCACACTACACCACACTACTCTACACTACACCACACTACACTACACCACATTACACCACACCACATTACACCACACTACTCTACACTACACCACACTACACTACACTACACTACACCACGCTACAATACACCACACTACACTACACTACACCACACTTCACTACACCACACCACACCGCACTACTCTACACTACACCACACCACACAACACTACACCACACTACACTACACTACACCACACACCACACCACACCACACCATGCTACACTACACCACGCTAAACTACACTACACCACACTACACCACACCACACCACATTACACCACACTACTCCACACTACACCACACTACACTACACTACATTAAACCACACAACAATACACTACACTACACCACGCTACACTACACCACACTACACTACACTACACTACACCACACTACACTACACCACACCACACCACATTACACCACACAACACTACACCACACTACACCACACTACACCACACCCTGCCACACTACACCACACTACACTACAGTACACCACACCACACTACACTACACTACACTACACCACACAACACTACACTGCACTACACTACACCACACTTCACCACAAACACCACACCACATTACACCACACCACACTACACCACATTACACCACACCACACTACACCACACTAATCTACACTACACCACACTACACTACACAACACCACATTATACCACACCAACACTACACCACACTACTCTACACCACACTACATTACACCACACCAAACTACACCACGCTACACTACGCCACGCTACACTACACCACACTAGACTACACCACACTACACCACATTACACTACACTACACCACATTACACTACACTACACCACACTACTCTACACTACACTACACTACACTACACTACACTACACTACACTACACTACACTACACTACACTACACTACACTACACTACACTACACTACACTACACCACGCTACACTACACCGCACTACTCTATACGACACTACACTACACTACACTACACTACACCATACCACACTACACTACAATACACTACACTACACTACACTACACCACACTACTCTACACCACACCACACTACACCACACTTCACCACACTACACCACACTACACTACACTACATTAAACCACACAACAATACACTACACTACACCACGCTACACTACACCACACTACACTACACTACACTACACCACACTACACTACACCACACCACACCACATTACACCACACAACACTACACCACACTACACCACACTACACCACACTACACCACACCCTGCCACACTACACCACACTACACTACAGTACACCACACCACACTACACTACACTACACTACACTACACCATACCACACTACACTACAATACACTACACTACACTACACTACACTACACTACACTACACTACACTACACTACACTACACTACACTACACTACACTACACTACACTACACCGCACCACACCACACTACACTACACTACACCACGCTACAATACACCACACTACACTACACTACACTACACCACACTTCACTACACCACACCACACCGCACTACTCTACACTACACCACACCACACAACACTACACCACACTACACTACACTACACCACACACCACACCACACCACACCATGCTACACTACACCACGCTACACTACACTACACCACACTACACCACATTACACCACACTACTCCACACTACACCACACTACACTACACCACATTACACCACACCACACTACACCACACTACTCTACACTACACCACACCACACTACACTACAACACACAACACTACACCACATTATACCACACCACTCTACACCACACTACTCTACACCACACCACACTACACCACACTTCACCACACTACACCACACTACACTACACTACATTAAACCACACAACAATACACTACACTACACCACGCTACACTACACCACACTACACTACACTACACCACACTACACTACACCACACCACACTACACCACACTACTCTTCACTACACCACACTACACTACACCACACTACACTACACCACACTACACTACACCCCACTACACTATACCATACCACACTACACCACACTACACTACGCCACATTACACCACACCACACCACACTACACTACTCTACACTACACTACACTACAATACAGCACGTTATACCACACCACACTACACCACACTACACTACACCACACTACACTACACTACACCACACTACACTACACCACACTACACTATACCACACCACACTACACCACTCTACTCTACACTGCACCACACAACACTACACCACACTACACTACACCACACTACACCACTCTACACTACACCACACTACACTATACCATACCACACTACACCACACTACTCTACACTACACCACACTACACTACACCACATTACACCACACCACATTACACCACACTACTCTACACTACACCACACTACACTACACCACATTATACCACACCACACTACAACACACTACTCTACACCACACCATACTACACAACACTACACTATATTACACCACACCACACTACACTACACTACACCACGCTACACTACACCACACTACACTATACCACACCACACTACTCTACACCACACAACACTACACCACACTACACTACACCACATTACACCACACCACTCTACACCACACTAATCTACACTACACCACACTACACTACACAACACCACATTATACCACACCAACACTACACCACACTACTCTACACCACACTACATTACACCACACCACACTACACCACACTACATTACACCACACCACACTACACCACGCTACACTACGCCACGCTACACTACACCACACTAGACTACACCACACCACACCACATTACACTACACTACACCACACTACTCTACGCTACACCAGACTACACTACACTACACTACACTACACTACACTACACCACGCTACACTACACCGCACTACTCTACAATACACACACCACACAACACTACACCACACTACACTACTCTATACGACACTACACTACACTACACTACACCACACTACACTACACTACACTACACTACACTACACTACACTACACTACACCACACTACATTACACTGCACCACACCACACTACACTACACTACACCACGCTACAATACACCACACTACACTACACTACACCACATTACACTACACCACACCACACCGCACTACTCTACACTTCACCACACCACACAACACTACACCACACTACACTACACTACACCACGCTACAATACACCACACTACACTACACTACACCACACTTCACTACACCACACCACACCGCACTACTCTACACTACACCACACAACACTACACCACACTACACTACACTACACCACACACCACACCACACCATGCTACACTACACCACGCTACACTACACCACACTACACCACACCACACCACATTACACCACACTACTCCACACTACACCACACTACACTACACCACATTACACCACACCACACTACACCACACTACTCTACACTACACCACACCACACTACACTACAACACACAACACTACACCACATTCTACCACACCACACTACACCACACTACTCTACACCACACCACACTACACCACACTTCACCACACTATACCACACTACACTACATTAAACCACACAACAATACACTACACTACACCACGCTACACCACACTACACTACACTACACCACACTACACTACACCACACCACACCACATTACACCACACAACACTACACCACACTACACCACACTACACCACACTACACCACACTACACTACAGTACACCACACCACACTACACTACACTACACCACACAACACTACACTGCACTACACTACACCACAAACACCACACCACATTACACCACACCACACTACACCACATTACTATACACCACACCACACTACACTACACCACACTACACTACACTACACCACACTACACTACACTACACTACACTACACTACACTACACTACACCACACACCACACCACACTACACTACACCACGCTGCACTACACTACACCACACTACACCACATTACACCACACTACACCATACTACACGACAACACATTACACCACACCACACTACACTACACTACACCACACCACACCACACCACACCTCACCACACCACACTACAGTACACTACATTACACCACACCACACTACACTACACTCACTACACCACGCTACACTACACCACACTACACTACACTACACCACACTACACTATACCACACCACACCACACTACACTATACCACACTACACCACACTACACTACATCACGCTGCACTACACCACACTACTCTACACTACACCACACTACACTACACTACACTACACTACACTACATTACACTACACTACACTACACTACACTACACTACACTACACTACATCACGCTGCACTACACCACACTACCCTACACTACACCACACTACACTATACTACACTACACTACACTACACTACACTACATTACACTACACTACACTACACTACACACTACACCACACTACACTAAACTACACTACACTGCACCACACCACACTACACTACACTTCACTACACCACACCACACTACACTACACTACACTACACTACACTACACCACACCACTCTACACTACACTACACTACACTACACTACACTACACTGCACCACACTACACCACACCACACTACACCCCACCACACTACACTACACCACACAACACTACACTACACTACACTACAGTACACTACACTACACTACACTACACTACACTACACTACACTACACTACACTACACTACACAAGACTACACTACACTATACTACACTACACTACACTACACCACACCAAACTACACTACACTACACCACACCACACCACAATACACTACACTACACTACACTACACCACACTACACTACACTGCACTACACTACACTACACTACACTACACTACACTACACTACACTACACTACACTACACCACGCTACACTACACCGCACTACTCTACAATATACACACCACACAACACTACACCACACTACACTACTCTATACGAGACTACACTACACTACACTACACCACACCACACCACACCACACCACACCACACCACACCACACCACACCACACCACACCACACCACACCACACCACACCACACCACACCACACCACACCACACCACACCACACTACACTACACTACACCACACCACGCTACAATACACCACACTACACTACACTACACCACATTACACTACACCACACCACACCGCACTACTCTACACTTCACCACACCACAAAACACTACACCACACTACACTACACTACACCACACACCGCACCACACCACACCACGCTACACTGCACTACACCACACTACACCACACCACACCACATTACACCACACTACTCCACACTACACCACACTACACTACACCACATTACACCACACCACACTACACTACACCACACTACTCTACACCACACCATACTACACTACACCACACTACACCACACTACACTACATTACACCACACCACACTACACTACACTACACTACACTACACTACACTACACTACACTACACTACACTACACTACACTACACTACACTACACTACACTACACTACACTACACTACACTACACTACACTACACTACACTACACTACACCACACTACACCACACCACACCACATTACACCACACTACACCACACTACTCTACACTACACCACAACACACTACACTACACTACACCACACCACACCACACTACACTACACTACACTACACTACACTACACCACACTACACTACACTACACTACACTACACTACACTACACTACACTACACTACACTACACTACACTACACTACACTACACTACACTACACTACACTACACTACACTACACTACACTACACTACACTACACCACACCACACCACACCACACCACACTACATTACACTGCACCACACCACACTACACTACACTACACCACGCTACAATACACCACACTACACTACACTACACCACACTTCACTACACCACACCACACCGCACTACTCTACACTACACCACACCACACAACTCTACACTACACCACACCACACTACACCACGCTACACTACACCACACCACACCACACTACACCACACTACTCTTCACTACACCACACCACACTACACTACACCACACTACACTACACCACACTACACTACACCACACTACACTATACCATACCACACTACACCACACTACTCTACTCTACACCACACTACACTACACCACATTACACCACACCACACTACACTACTCTACACTACACTACACTACAATACAGCACGTTATACCACACCACACTACACCACACTACACCACACTACACTACACTACACCACACCACACTACACTACACCACACTATACCACACCACACTACACCACTCTACCCCTACACTGCACCACACAACACTACACCACACTACACTACACCACACTACACCACTCTACACTACACCACACTACACTATACCATACCACACTACACCACACTACTCTACACTACACCACACTACACTACACCACATTACACCACACCACATTACACCACACTACTCTACACTACACCACACTACACTACACCACATTATACCACACTACTCTACACCACACCATACTACACAACACTACACTATATTACACCACACCACACTACACTACACTACACCACGCTACACTACACCACACTACACTATACCACACCACACTACTCTACACCACACAACATTACACCACACTACACTACACCACATTACACCACACCACACTACACAACACTAATCTACACTACACCACACTACACTACACAACACCACATTATACCACACCAACACTACACCACACTACTCTACACCACACTACATTACACCACACCACACTACACCACACTACATTACACCACACCACACTTCACCACGCTACACTACGCCACGCTACACTACACCACACTAGACTACACCACACCACACCACATTACACTACACTACACCACACTACTCTACACTACACCACACTACACTACACTACACTACACTACACTACACTACACTACACTACACCACGCTACACTACACCGCACTACTCTACAATACACACAACACTACACCACACTACACTACTCTATACGACACTACACTACACTACACTACACCATACCACACTACACTACACTACACTACACTACACTACACTACACTACACTACACTACACTACACTACACCACACCACATTACACCACACTACACCACACTACTCTACACTACACAACAACACACTACACTACACTACACCACATCACACCACACCACACTACACTACACTACACTACACTACACTACACTACACTACACTACACTACACTACACTACACTACACTACACTACACTACACTACACTACACTACACTACACTACACTACACTACACTACACTACACTACACTACACTACACTACACTACACTACACCACACCACACTACATTACACTGCACCACACCACACTACACTACACCACGCTACAATACACCACACTACACTACACTACACCACACTTCACTACACCACACCACACCGCACTACTCTACACTACACCACACCACACTACTCTACACTACACCACACCACACTACACCACGCTACACTACACCACACCACACCACACTACACCACACTACTCTTCACTACACCACACCACACTACGCTACACCACACTACACCACACTACTCTACTCTACACCACACTACACTACGCCACATTACACCACACTACTCTACTCTACACTACACTACACTACAATACAGCACGTTATACCACACCACACTACACCACACTACACTACACCACACTACACTACACCACACTACACTATACCACACCACACTACACCACTCTACTCTACACTGCACCACACAACACTACACCACACTACACTACACCACACTACACCACTCTACACTACACCACACTACACTATACCATACCACACTACACCACACCACACCACACTACACCACACCACACCACACCACACTACACCACACCACGCTACAATACACCACACTACACTACACTACACCACATTACACTACACCACACCACACCGCACTACTCTACACTTCACCACACCACAAAACACTACACCACACTACACTACACTACACCACACACCGCACCACACCACACCACGCTACACTACACCACGCTACACTACACTACACCACACTACACCACACCACACCACATTACACCACACTACTCCACACTACACCACACTAAACTACACCACATTACACCACACCACACTACACTACACCACACTACTCTACACCACACCATACTACACTACACCACACTACACCACACTACACTACATTACACCACACTACACTACACTACACTACACTACACTACACTACACTACACTACACTACACTACACTACACTACACTACACTACACCACACTACACCACACCACACCACATTACACCACACTACACCACACTACTCTACACTACACCACAACACACTACACTACACTACACCACACCACACCACACTACACTACACTACACTACACTACACTACACTACACTACACTACACTACACTACACTACACTACACCACACCACACCACACCACACCACACCACACCACACCACACCACACTACATTACACTGCACCACACCACACTACACTACACTACACCACGCTACAATACACCACACTACACTACACTACACCACACTTCACTACACCACACCACACCGCACTACTCTACACTACACCACACCACACAACTCTACACTACACCACACCACACTACACCACGCTACACTACACCACACCACACCACACTACACCACACTACTCTTCACTACACCACACCACACTACACTACACCACACTACACTACACCACACTACACTACACCACACTACACTATACCATACCACACTACACCACACTACTCTACTCTACACCACACTACACTACGCCACATTACACCACACCACACTACACTACTCTACACTACACTACAATACAGCACGTTATACCACACCACACTACACCACACTACACCACACTACACTACACTACACCACACCACACTACACTACACCACACTACACTATACCACACCACACTACACCACTCTACCCCTACACTGCACCACACAACACTACACCACACTACACTACACCACACTACACCACTCTACACTACACCACACTACACTATACCATACCACACTACACCACACTACTCTACACTACACCACACTACACTACACCACATTACACCACACCACATTACACCACACTACTCTACACTACACCACACTACACTACACCACATTATACCACACTACTCTACACCACACCATACTACACAACACTACACTATATTACACCACACCACACTACACTACACTACACCACGCTACACTACACCACACTACACTATACCACACCACACTACTCTACACCACACAACATTACACCACACTACACCACATTACACCACACCACACTACACAACACTAATCTACACTACACCACACTACACTACACAACACCACATTATACCACACCAACACTACACCACACTACTCTACACCACACTACATTACACCACACCACACTACACCACACTACATTACACCACACCACACTACACCACGCTACACTACGCCACGCTACACTACACCACACTAGACTACACCACACCACACCACATTACACTACACTACACCACACTACTCTACACTACACCACACTACACTACACTACACTACACTACACTACACTACACTACACTACACCACGCTACACTACACCGCACTACTCTACAATACACACACCACACAACACTACACCACACTACACTACTCTATACGACACTACACTACACTACACCATACCACACTACACTACACTACACTACACTACACTACACTACACTACACTACACTACACTACACTACACTACACTACACCACACCACACCACATTACACCACACTACACCACACTACTCTACACTACACCACAACACACTACACTACACTACACCACATCACACCACACCACACTACACTACACTACACTACACTACACTACACTACACTACACTACACTACACTACACTACACTACACTACACTACACTACACTACACTACACTACACTACACTACACTACACTACACCACACTACATTACACTGCACCACACCACACTACACTACACTACACCACGCTACAATACACCACACTACACTACACTACACCACACTTCACTACACCACACCACACCGCACTACTCTACACTACACCACACCACACTACTCTACACTACACCACACCACACTACACCACGCTACACTACACCACACCACACCACACTACACCACACTACTCTTCACTACACCACACCACACTACACTACACCACACTACACCACACTACTCTACTCTACACCACACTACACTACGCCACATTACACCACACTACTCTACTCTACACTACACTACACTACAATACAGCACGTTATACCACACCACACTACACCACACTACACTACACCACACTACACTACACCACACTACACTATACCACACCACACTACACCACTCTACTCTACACTGCACCACACAACACTACACCACACTACACTACACCACACTACACCACTCTACACTACACCACACTACACTATACCATACCACACTACACCACACTACTCTACACTACACCACACTACACTACACCACATTACACCACACCACATTACACCACACTACTCTACACTACACCACACTACACTACACTACACTACACCACGCTACAATACACCACACTACACTACACTACACCACACTTCACTACACCACACCACACCGCACTACTCTACACTACACCACACCACACAACACTACACCACACTACACTACACTACACCACACACCACACCACACCACACCATGCTACACTACACCACGCTAAACTACACTACACCACACTACACCACACCACACCACATTACACCACACTACTCCACACTACACCACACTACACTACACTACATTAAACCACACAACAATACACTACACTACACCACGCTACACTACACCACACTACACTACACTACACTACACCACACTACACTACACCACACCACACCACATTACACCACACAACACTACACCACACTACACCACACTACACCACACCCTGCCACACTACACCACACTACACTACAGTACACCACACCACACTACACTACACTACACTACACCACACAACACTACACTGCACTACACTACACCACACTTCACCACAAACACCACACCACATTACACCACACCACACTACACCACATTACACCACACCACACTACACCACACTAATCTACACTACACCACACTACACTACACAACACCACATTATACCACACCAACACTACACCACACTACTCTACACCACACTACATTACACCACACCAAACTACACCACGCTACACTACGCCACGCTACACTACACCACACTAGACTACACCACACTACACCACATTACACTACACTACACCACATTACACTACACTACACCACACTACTCTACACTACACTACACTACACTACACTACACTACACTACACTACACTACACTACACTACACTACACTACACTACACTACACTACACTACACTACACCACGCTACACTACACCGCACTACTCTATACGACACTACACTACACTACACTACACTACACCATACCACACTACACTACAATACACTACACTACACTACACTACACCACACTACTCTACACCACACCACACTACACCACACTTCACCACACTACACCACACTACACTACACTACATTAAACCACACAACAATACACTACACTACACCACGCTACACTACACCACACTACACTACACTACACTACACCACACTACACTACACCACACCACACCACATTACACCACACAACACTACACCACACTACACCACACTACACCACACTACACCACACCCTGCCACACTACACCACACTACACTACAGTACACCACACCACACTACACTACACTACACTACACCACACAACACTACACTGCACTACACTACACCACACTTCACCACAAACACCACACCACATTACACCACACCACACTACACCACATTACACCACACCACACTACACCACACTAATCTACACTACACCACACTACACTACACAACACCACATTATACCACACCAACACTACACCACACTACTCTACACCACACTACATTACACCACACCACACTACACCACGCTACACTACGCCACGCTACACTACACCACACTAGACTACACCACACTACACCACATTACACTACACTACACCACATTACACTACACTACACCACACTACTCTACACTACACTACACTACACTACACTACACTACACTACACTACACTACACTACACTACACTACACTACAATACACACACCACACAACACTACACCACACTACACTACTCTATACGACACTACACTACACTACACTACACTACACCATACCACACTACACTACAATACACTACACTACACTACACTACACTACACTACACTACACTACACTACACTACACTACACTACACTACACTACACTACACTGCACTGCACCACACCACACTACACTACACTACACCACGCTACAATACACCACACTACACTACACTACACTACACCACACTTCACTACACCACACCACACCGCACTACTCTACACTACACCACACCACACAACACTACACCACACTACACTACACTACACCACACACCACACCACACCACACCATGCTACACTACACCACGCTACACTACACTACACCACACTACACCACATTACACCACACTACTCCACACTACACCACACTACACTACACCACATTACACCACACCACACTACACCACACTACTCTACACTACACCACACCACACTACACTACAACACACAACACTACACCACATTATACCACACCACTCTACACCACACTACTCTACACCACACCACACTACACCACACTTCACCACACTACACCACACTACACTACACTACATTAAACCACACAACAATACACTACACTACACCACGCTACACTACACCACACTACACTACACTACACCACTCTACACTACACCACACCACACCACATTACACCACACAACACTACACCACACTACACCACACTACGCCACACTACACCACACCCCGCCACACTACACCACACTACACTACAGTACACCACACCACACTACACTACACTACACTACACCACACAACACCACACTACACCACACTACACCACACTACACCACACCCCGCCACACTACACCACACTACACTACAGTACACCACACCACACTACACTACACTACACTTAACCACACAACACTACACTACACTACACCACACTACACTACACCACACTACACCACACCACACCACATTACACCACACTACACCACACTACTCTACACTACACCACAACACACTACACTACACTACACCACACTACACTACACTACACTACACTACACTACACTACACTACACTACACTACACTACACTACACTACATTACACTGCACCACACCACACTACACTACACCACGCTACAATACACCACACTACACTACACTACACCACACTTCACTACACCACACCACACCGCACTACTCTACACTACACCACACCACACTACTCTACACTACACCACACCACACTACACCACGCTACACTACACGACACCACACCACACTACACCACACTACTCTTCACTACACCACACCACACTACACTACACCACACTACACTACACCACACTACACTACACCCCACTACACTATACCATACCACACTACACCACACTACTCTACTCTACACCACACTACACTACGCCACATTACACCACACCACACTACACTACTCTACACTACACCACACTACTCTACACTACACCACACCACACCATACCAACCGCCACTACAAGACAATACACCACACTACACTACACTACACCACACTACAATACACCACACTACACCACACTACACTACACTACACTACACCACACTACAATACACCACACTACACCACACTATACTACACTACACCACACTACACTACACCACTCGACACTACACTACACTACACTACACCAGACTACACTACTCTACACCACACTACACATAGATCACACCACAACACACCACACTACACTACACTACACTACACTACACTATGCCACACTACACCACACCAGAGTACACAACACCACACCACACCACACTACACTACACTACACTACACTACACTACACTACACTACACTACACTACACTACACTACACTACACTACATTACACTGCACCACACCACACTACACTACACCACGCTACAATACACCACACTACACTACACTACACCACACTTCACTACACCACACCACACCGCACTACTCTACACTACACCACACCACACTACTCTACACTACACCACACCACACTACACCACGCTACACTACACGACACCACACCACACTACACCACACTACTCTTCACTACACCACACCACACTACACTACACCACACTACACTACACCACACTACACTACACCCCACTACACTATACCATACCACACTACACCACACTACTCTACTCTACACCACACTACACTACGCCACATTACACCACACCACACTACACTACTCTACACTACACCACACTACTCTACACTACACCACACCACACCATACCAACCGCCACTACAAGACAATACACCACACTACACTACACTACACCACACTACAATACACCACACTACACCACACTACACTACACTACACTACACCACACTACAATACACCACACTACACCACACTATACTACACTACACCACACTACACTACACCACTCGACACTACACTACACTACACTACACTACACTACACCAGACTACACTACTCTACACCACACTACACTACACTACACTACACTACACTACACTACACTACACTACACTACACTACACTACACTACACTACACTACACTACACTACACTACACCACACCACACCACACCACACCACACTACATTACACTGCACCACACCACACTACACTACACTACACCACGCTACAATACACCACACTACACTACACTACACCACACTTCACTACACCACACCACACCGCACTACTCTACACTACACCACACCACACAACTCTACACTACACCACACCACACTACACCACGCTACACTACACCACACCACACCACACTACACCACACTACTCTTCACTACACCACACCACACTACACTACACCACACTACACTACACCACACTACACTACACCACACTACACTATACCATACCACACTACACCACACTACTCTACTCTACACCACACTACACTACGCCACATTACACCACACCACACTACACTACTCTACACTACACTACACTACAATACAGCACGTTATACCACACCACACTACACCACACTACACCACACTACACTACACTACACCACACCACACTACACTACACCACACTACACTATACCACACCACACTACACCACTCTACCCCTACACTGCACCACACAACACTACACCACACTACACTACACCACACTACACCACTCTACACTACACCACACTACACTATACCATACCACACTACACCACACTACTCTACACTACACCACACCACACTACTCTACACTACACCACACCACACTACACCACGCTACACTACACGACACCACACCACACTACACCACACTACTCTTCACTACACCACACCACACTACACTACACCACACTACACTACACCACACTACACTACACCCCACTACACTATACCATACCACACTACACCACACTACTCTACTCTACACCACACTACACTACGCCACATTACACCACACCACACTACACTACTCTACACTACACCACACTACTCTACACTACACCACACCACACCATACCAACCGCCACTACAAGACAATACACCACACTACACTACACTACACCACACTACAATACACCACACTACACCACACTACACTACACTACACTACACCACACTACAATACACCACACTACACCACACTATACTACACTACACCACACTACACTACACCACTCGACACTACACTACACTACACTACACTACACCAGACTACACTACTCTACACCACACTACACATAGATCACACCACAACACACCACACTACACTACACTACACTACACTACACTATGCCACACTACACCACACCAGAGTACACAACACCACACCACACCACACTACACTACACTACACTACACTACACTACACTACACTACACTACACTACACTACACTACATTACACTGCACCACACCACACTACACTACACCACGCTACAATACACCACACTACACTACACTACACCACACTTCACTACACCACACCACACCGCACTACTCTACACTACACCACACCACACTACTCTACACTACACCACACCACACTACACCACGCTACACTACACGACACCACACCACACTACACCACACTACTCTTCACTACACCACACCACACTACACTACACCACACTACACTACACCACACTACACTACACCCCACTACACTATACCATACCACACTACACCACACTACTCTACTCTACACCACACTACACTACGCCACATTACACCACACCACACTACACTACTCTACACTACACCACACTACTCTACACTACACCACACCACACCATACCAACCGCCACTACAAGACAATACACCACACTACACTACACTACACCACACTACAATACACCACACTACACCACACTACACTACACTACACTACACCACACTACAATACACCACACTACACCACACTATACTACACTACACCACACTACACTACACCACTCGACACTACACTACACTACACTACACTACACCAGACTACACTACTCTACACCACACTACACATAGATCACACCACACCACACCACACTACATTACACTGCACCACACCACACTACACTACACCACGCTACAATACACCACACTACACTACACTACACCACACTTCACTACAGCACACCACACCGCACTACTCTACACTACACCACACCACACTACTCTACACTACACCACACCACACTACACCACGCTACACTACACGACACCACACCACACTACACCACACTACTCTTCACTACACCACACCACACTACACTACACCACACTACACTACACCACACTACACTACACCCCACTACACTATACCATACCACACTACACCACACTACTCTACTCTACACCACACTACACTACGCCACATTACACCACACCACACTACACTACTCTACACTACACCACACTACTCTACACTACACCACACCACACCATACCAACCGCCACTACAAGACAATACACCACACTACACTACACTACACCACACTACAATACACCACACTACACCACACTACACTACACTACACTACACCACACTACAATACACCACACTACACCACACTATACTACACTACACCACACTACACTACACCACTCGACACTACACTACACTACACTACACTACACCAGACTACACTACTCTACACCACACTACACATAGATCACACCACAACACACCACACTACACTACACTACACTACACTACACTATGCCACACTACACCACACCAGAGTACACAACACCACACCACACCACACTACACTACACTACACTACACTACACTACACTACACTACACTACACTACACTACACTACACTACATTACACTGCACCACACCACACTACACTACACCACGCTACAATACACCACACTACACTACACTACACCACACTTCACTACACCACACCACACCGCACTACTCTACACTACACCACACCACACTACTCTACACTACACCACACCACACTACACCAGGCTACACTACACGACACCACACCACACTACACCACACTACTCTTCACTACACCACACCACACTACACTACACCACACTACACTACACCACACTACACTACACCCCACTACACTATACCATACCACACTACACCACACTACTCTACTCTACACCACACTACACTACGCCACATTACACCACACCACACTACACTACTCTACACTACACCACACTACTCTACGCTACACCACACCACACCATACCAACCGCCACTACAAGACAATACACCACACTACACTACACTACACCACACTACAATACACCACACTACACCACACTACACTACACTACACTACACCACACTACAATACACCACACTACACCACACTATACTACACTACACCACACTACACTACACCACTCGACACTACACTACACTACACTACACTACACCAGACTACACTACTCTACACCACACTACACATAGATCACACCACAACACACCACACTACACTACACTACACTACACTACACTATGCCACACTACACCACACCAGAGTACACAACACCTCACCACACCACACTACACCACACCACGCTACATTACACCACACTACGCCACACCACAGTACAACAAACCACAATACACCACACTACACTACACTACACTAAACCACAGTACATTACACTACACTACACAATACTACACTACACCACACCGCACTACATCACTCTACACTACACTACACTACACCACAACACACTTCACTACACCGCACTATGCTACAATACACTAAACCACACTACACCACACCACACTGCACGACACACACTGCACCACACTACACCACACTACACAACACCACACCACACCAAACTACACCACACCACACCACACTACACCACAACACGCCACACTACACTACACTACACTACACTAGACCACACTACACTACACTACACCACACTACACTACACTAAACTACACTACACCAAGCTACACCACACTACACACTACCTCGACATCCATATAACCCCTACCACAGACATCCATATAACCCCTACCTCAGACATCCCTATAATCCCTACCTCAGACATCTCTATAATCCCTGCCTCAGACATCTCTATAATCCCTGCCTCAGACATCTCTATAATCTCGACCTCAGACATCCCTATAATCCCTACCTCAAACATCCCTATAATCCCTACCTCAGATATCCCTATAATCCTTACCTCAGACATCTCTACCGCAGACATCATATAATCCCTACCTCAGACATCCTATATTCACTACCTCAGTCATCCCTATAATCCCTACCTCAGTCATCTCTATAATAGCTACCTCAGACATCTCTATAATCCCTACCTCAGACATCTCTATAATAGCTACCTCAGACATCTCTATAATCCCTGCCTCAGACATCTATATATCCCTACCTCAGACATCACTATAATCCCTACATCAGACATCTCTATAATCCCTACCTCAGACATCTGTATAATAGCTAGCTCAGACATCCCTATAATCCCTACCTCAGACATCTCTATAATCCCTGCCTCAGACATCTATATATCCCTACCTCAGACATCCCTATAATCCCTAACTCAGACATCCCTACCACAGACACCTCTATAATCCCTACCTAAGACATCTGTATAATCCTTACCTCAGACATCTCTATAATCCCCACTTCAGACACCTCTATAAGCTCTACCTCAGAGATCCCCATAATCCCTACCTCAGAACTCCCTACCTGAGACATCTCTATAATCGCTACCTCATACATTCATATAATCCCCACCGCAGACATCCCGATAATCCCTACCTCAGACATCTCTATAATCCCTACCTCAGACATCTCTGTAATCCCTACCTCAGACATCTCTGTAATCCCTACCTCAGACATTCCTATTAACCCTACCTCAGACATGCCTATAATCTCTACCTCAGAATCTTTATAATCCCTACCTCAGAGATCCCAATAATCCCTACCTCAGAATTCCTATAATCCTACCTCAGCCTTCTCTATAATCCCTACCTCAGACACCCCTACCTCAGACATCTCTATAATCCCTACCTCAGACATCCCTATAATCCCCCCTCGGACATCCCTATAATCCCTACCTCAGACATCCCTATATATCCCTACCTCAGACATCCCTATAATCCCTACCTCAGACATCCCTATAATCCCTACCTCAGACATCCCTATAATCCCTACCTCAGACATCCCTATAATCCCTACCTCAGACATCCTATAATCCCTACCCCAGACATCCCTATAATCCCTACCACAGACATTTTGTAGCCCTTAACCTGCTGTAAATATAAATATGGGAGAGACGGACTTTTTCAGGTTGCAGACGTCAAATTATGCAGTTTCTATATAATAATAGACATTAAACAATATCTATTATTACCTGTAGCGACTACATTACATAATAGGCCTTGTTCCAACCCTCCCTTATACTCATCACATTAAACCCAGAAACATCGGGACCTCCAGGCTTCACAACATAACATAAAAAACCAAATTAATATTCAAGAAAAAACACTAAGCTATTAAAGGAATGAGTGAAACGATTACAAGATGAAGAATACAAGAAGTCCAGTTCCTGCTCCTAAAAACTAAAATAAAAATTAAAAATTAAAATTAAAAAATATCCAATTTATTAGGAAAAGAGCGAAATAAATCCATGATGAAAAATATAAATATAAATATAAATATAAATAAGAAAATACTATAACTAACGGCAACACAAAGGTATAAATCTCAGTGTCATTATTTTTGGATTGGCAGTATCGGTAGAGGGTCGGACGCCATGCTTTGACGCATAGAGTTACGGCCCTTGCCATTCTGAGTTCAAATCCCGCCGAGGTTAACTTTGCTTTTCATGCTTGAGTGGAGTGTATTCATATAGTAATTCATCGATACACCTTGTTCACCTGTTTAGCAATGAAATGGTATGGATGATATGTATTCAACTTGTCCCCTTATTTCCAAGAAGAATTCCCCTCACGATGAAGGAACTTAAATTCTTCCAATATTAGTTATTCCAATGTCTTGGAATGGTCGGGGTATTATATAAGTTAAAGCCGATTTGGCTTGTATCTCCCCCCCCCCCCCCAAATGAGATTTTGGCTTAAGTTTCACATACATACATACATATATACATGGTGGCTGCCAACTCGTTTTCGAGTACGGCCACTACTTTATATCCATGTAGGAGAACCCCTACCGATGCGCTGAACGAGTGTGACTTTTTAGTCCAGCCAGCGACTTGAAAACTCTGGTACAAACACTACACTTGTGACAATTATTGACACATAGTGCTGGGCCCATGGTACCATGTGACGACAAGTGCAGAGAGATCTCCAGATATAAAGCAATGCCTGTGCCGTGAAGCTTTTATAGTGAGCAAAGGCACTGCACAAAGCCAGTCCCACTCTCTTAACCAAGATGATATTTACCAAAAAGAAGAACAAGTCAACATCATTGGATACCATCAGGGTTGCAGGTGTTATATCAGAGTTTTCCTTCTAGAATTCTGCCTTGACAAAGGCTAAGGTGTCATCTCTCCCGGTGATTTTGGATGGCCATTGACTCTTAAGAAGTCCTTTGCCCTTTGTTTTGTTTTTAGTCCTGCAGGATGTCCAAGTCACCCTCCTCACCAAGAAACCTTGGTGAGGTTGCCAGTTTAGTCGCCAACGACCTGACCATGAGACAGGTTGTACTGGGATACATGTTACCAATAGCACCAACTGGTGACCTGACATATACATACATACATACATACATACATACATACAGACATACATACATACATACATACATACATACATACATACATACATACATACATGATGGCTGCCCCCTCGTTATCGAGTATGGCCATTGCACGAGGAGAAAAAAAATTAATAAATAAATTTAAAAAAATAAAAATAAAAAAAGGAATATATATATATTTATATATATTGGAAAATGTGTGTAATCCTTGGTACAGTTAGGTATATTAAGACAGGGGGGGGGGGAGAAGAATGGCTTCACTTGTGCTTTCAACAAATTTATTTTCTTCACAAAATCCAAAAAGAATTTTTTTCCGGATTAGAAAAAACATTTTTTTCTTAAAAAAAATTGTTTTATAAATTAAGTTAGGTCTTAGGAGTTCTTGGTTAACGTAGGAGGTATTGTTTCGTTTTTAGAACGACCTTTCACGCTGAGGTGCGCTTGTCAAACTGATGTGTATGTGGTGTGTTGTTCTATATATAGGGATTTGACATGTCTGTGGTGTGGTGGGTTTTTTTTTCTCCCCCTTTTTAATAAGTGTATGGGTGTAGGTGTGTTGAAAAAGTGTTAATAGCAGTAATGAGTTGAGACGGTGAGTAGGGTTGGATGGGAAGAAATGTAGCAAGTGCGGCCTGCCCCGGTCATTCTCGAAAAATTCCTTTATTCAGGGGATTCCTTTGTGTTGAGAATGGTCACAGGCAAATCGCACCTGCCAAGTTTGTAAACAATTATTTTTTTCTGAAGAATTTTTCTACGTCCATCCCAAAATTAGTCCTTTGTTCAACACACACATATGTGCGTATATACGTACATACACACACGGGCATATGTAAGAATATATAGGCACACCCCATCCTAAGACCTAACTTAATTTGAAAAAAAATTTTTTTCTAATCCGGAAAAATATTCTTTTTGGATTTTGTGAAGAAAATAAATTTGTTGAAAGCACAAGTGAAGCCATTTCCCCCCCCCCCTGTCTTAATATATATATATATATATATATATATATATATTAAGAAACCACTGGTAAATGAAATAATTGCCTTATGTTGTTTATTACATAACTATATATATATATACATATATATATATATACACATATACATATACATATATACACACACATATATACACACACACATATACATTAATAACAATAATAATAATAATAATAATAATAATAATAATAATAATAATAATAACAACAATAATAATAACGACAACAACAATAATAATATACATATACATATATATATATACACATACACGCACACATAAACATATCTATACACACACACGATAGCAACTAACAGCGCTGCGATCGAATGTGGCTTTTTAGCCCACCCAGTGATCTAAAATGTCTTGCACAGAGTCGGCAACCAAAACATTCACTGGGAATAGTCGGCCGTGGTTGGAGTTCATGTACTTTTGCATGTCGCTTGAGCCCTCCTGCTGATTTACATTCTCTACCACATGTTTGGCAAGCATGATGAGTAGTATCTCCAACAGCAGCCTGGTAGTCAACCACTGGTCTTACTTTATGACTGCGAAGATGACTTTCGAGTCCAGCTTTGCTTAGGCAGAGTCTCGCACAGACGCTGCATGTCAGCGCCATAGGAGGGCCTTTGCCGTCTGGAAGTGCAACAGCAATGCCCTTCCTCACATCCCGCTTTACTTTCTCGTATGCGATTCGAGATGCCTCAAAGGCAACTTTTCCCTCATATACAGTCTTTCTCCATTTATTACGATCAGCAGCAATATTTTCCCATGTATCAGCAGAGATGTTAGCGTCTTTCAGAGATGCTTTCAAGGAATCCTTATACCTCTTTTTTGGTTTATGTGGCGGTCGTTTTCCTTTAACCAACTCTCCATAAAAGAGTTGTTTTGGTATTCTAGAATCCTTCATCCTGGCAAGGTGACCACTCCAACGGAGTCGTTGCTTAAGCACAAGAGCTTCTATACTGTCACACATAGAGCTTTCCAAAATCTCGACATCACTATGTGGTCCCTCCAGTGAACGCCATGGATCCGTCTGAGACACATCTGATGGAAACGCTCCAATTGCTTAAGGTGGTGTCGATATGTGACCCAGGTCTCGCAGGCATAAAGAAGACAAGAGAGCACACATGCCCTGTACACCTTTACCTTTGTCCTCCTGCATATGTCTCGCCGACCCCAGAGTCGCCTTTCTAGCTTTCCGAAAGCATCACTTGCTTTCCTAATCCTAAGTGAGATTTCACTATCAAGGTTGCTGTATCGATTGACAGTGCTTCCCAGGTAGACAAACTGATCAACCACTCCAAGTCGTTTACCAGACACATAGATATTTGGTTGAGTGTACTGCTTACCAGGAGCAGGTTGGTACATGACGACGGTTTTCTTGAGACTGACAGTCAATCCTAGGGCAGTGCAAGCGTCAGAAAATGTATTCAAAATGTGCTGCATATCACTCTCTGTGTGCGCTATAAGATCGCAATCATCTGCATACAAGAGGTCTCTTATGATTGATGTAAATACTTTTGTCTTTGCAGCAAAGCGCCTGATGTTAAATATGCTGCCTGAGGTTCGATATCGGATGTAAACACCATGCTCGCAATTCCTGAAAACCATTGCAAAGTATATGGCAAACAGAGTCGGTGCTGGAATATCCCCCTGTTTCACTCCATTTTTTACTGAGATAGGCTCCGACATGTTACCTCCGACATTAACCCAAGCCTTCATGTCGTCATGGAAAGACCTAACTAAAGCAAGGAACTTATCAGGGCAACCACGTTTCTGGAGAACCTTCCATAATGCATCTCTGTTAACAGTATCGAAAGCTTTTGTCAGATCGACAAAAACCTGATACAGATCCAAGCCTTGTTCCATGTACTTCTCCAGGAGCTGTCTAGCTGAGAAGATCATATCAGTAGTGCCGCGTCCAGCAGGAAAACCAGATTGACTTTCAGGAAGAACACAATCTGCAATGTGTGTCAACAGACGGTCCAGAAGCACCCTACATAAAACTTTCCCTACGACAGAAAGCAATGATATACCTCTGTAGTTCCCACAATCATTCCTGTTACCCTTTCCTTTGTACAAGACCACCATTACTGCATCTCTCCAGTCCTCAGGCACGGATTCATTAGCCCATATCCTGCTAAACAAAGAGTGAAGATGTTGCAGGAGTCTCTCACCACCATATTGTAGGTGCTCTGCATGTATACCATCCATACCTGGAGACCTTTCACTGTTCAGCTTCGAAATAGCCACTGCAACCTCTACCAGCGTCGGAGGTTCTGGGAGAGCTACTTTCACAGGACTTTCTGGAATGAGATTGAGGAAATCTTCACTGACGACAGACGGCTGATTCAAAAGATCATCAAAGTGCTCTCGCCACCTTCGTAGAATTCCTTGTGAGTCACGAAGAAATTCTTTGCCATCCTTGCTGCGAAGCGGTGTCACCAGAGAAGAAGACGGTCCATAAACTCCATGCAAGAGACTGTACAACAGCTTTGTGTTATTGGAATCTGACGCAGTTTGTATCTCACCAGCCTTCTCACTCCACCACTGATCCTTCATCTGAGAAAGACTCCGCCTAACACGTGATTTAACATCCTTGAGTTCCTCATGCAACGTATTCCTCTCCTGTGGTTTTGCCGTCAAGTAGCGTGACAGAGCACGCCACTTATCAGCCAACAAATCTTCTATATGTACATCATTCTCATTAAACCAGTCCTGATGTTTTCTCTGCACCAATCCCAGAACACGCCTGCCTACATAATAAACCGACTTTTTAAGGGTCGGCCAATCCTCACCAAGATCTGCAGCCTGCATCTCTTCTTCCAATGTCCTCTTCACATTTTTATCCTTAAGACGAGCAGCATTCAATCTTTTGGGCAGGGCAACACCAGGAGCCCGGATTTTACGTTTAGTGATTAGTTTCACTTTTGCGCGTACCAGGCGGTGGTCCGTCCAGCACTCAGCTCCACGAAGAGCACGAACACACTGCACATCCTGTCTGTCACGCATCCTGACTAGGACGTAGTCCAAAAGATGCCATTCCTTAGATGCAGGATGCAACCATGTGGTCTTGAATTTGTTCTTTTGTTGGAATATGGTGTTGGTAACACACAGATCCAGCTCCTCACACATCTGCAGCAGGAGCATACCATTGTTGTTACACTTTCCCACCCCATGCCTTCCGATTATATTCCATGTGCTAAAATCTCTACCCACTCTAGCATTAAAGTCACCAAGCACGATGACTTTGTCTGCCTGAGGGATATTTCTTAAAACACCTTTCAAGGCATGGTAAAAGGACACTTTTTCTTCATCGACAGAATTCATGTTGGAGCATACACACTCACCAGGGTCGCATATCTTCCTTTGTCCAGCGGAACTCTCATGGACATAAGACGCTCACTAATCCCTACTGGGAATTCTTCTAATTTATTCACAAGTACAGTCTTACAGCAAATCCTACCCCAGCCTCTCTTCTGGTTCCTTCATCTCTTCCTTTCCAGAAGAATGTATATTCTCCAAAAAATTCTGTAAGATGACCATCTCCATCTAACCTCGTCTCAGATAAAGCTACGATGTCAAGATCGTAACGTCGAAGCTCCTTTGCAACAAGAGTGGTCCTTCGTTCAGGACGCTCCAAGAAATCCCTGTCAAGCAGCGTCCGTACGTTCCAGCAGCCAAGACTAAATGCCTTGTTCGGCTCTGTTACAATGGCACGATGACGAGCAGGCCTAGGCTGTGATAACCTGGGACCCCTGCCCTTATTGCCAATTATCTTTTTTGTTCCAGAACATACATACATACATACATACATACATACATACATACATACATACATACATACATACATACATACATAAGAAAACACCAGGAAGAGACATGATTGTCGGCTACTGGTACAAAAAACTAATATTCTATCGGAGGTATCTTACTGACCTCTACCAACAAGTTCTTAAGGGAGATACACTTATACCAGAATGGTTGACATTAGCACAAACGTTACTGGTCCCCAAGAACAAAGACACCCACTTGGCAAAAAACTATCGACCCATTGCATGCCACAACCTGATGTATAAGATGTATACAGCCTGCCTCAACCTATTCCTCCAAGATCACTGTGAAAATAATAACATCATCACAGATGAACAAGCAGCTGGAAAGAAAAGGGTTTGGGGATGTGCTGAACAACTCCTAATCAACAAAACTGCGATGTCGGAGGTGCGACAACTTAGGAGGAATATGACTACAGTCTGGCTGGACTACAAGAAAGCTTTCGATTCTGTTCCCCACCCTTGGATGATAGAGGCCCTCCAACTTGCTAAAGTCCCAGACATTATTGTCAGAGCCATAGAGAAACTATCTTCTTCTTGGGCTACTATCCTAAAGTTAAAGACAGGGAGGGAGGACTCTATTTTCACTGATAAAATAAAATATTGCAGGGGTATATTTCAGGGGGACAGTCTCTCTGTGATATTGTTCATCTTGTCATTAAACCCTTTGTCCTTTCTGCTCAAGAAATGTGAGGGATACATCATTGGCTCACAGGAGGACAGAAATACGAACCTAACCCATAATTTCTTTGTGGACGATCTGAAACTCTATGCCAAGAACATAGATGGGATGAAGAAAAATCTTGACCTGGTTACAACGTTCTCAAAGGATATAGGAATGGAGTTTGGACAAGATAAATGCTCAAACATGACTGTAAAGCGGGGAAAAACACCAGCCCAATCTAGCAACATTTGTATCAATGGCCTAACTGTTTCACCGATATCTGATGAGGACTGCTACAGGTACCTGGGGATAGATGAGAACATATCCTATAATGGTATCTGTAATAAAGAACGCGTAACCAGGGAATACTACACCCGATTAAGAAAGATCTGGTCATCGGAACTCTCTACGCAAAACAAAACAGTGGCTCACAATGTGTTTGCTGTGCCTGTCCTAACACCAACGTTTGGAATACTCGAGTGGACGATAGACGAAATCCGAGCAGTTGATGTTGAAACTCGAAAAATACTAAACAACACCGGAAACTTCCACATCAACAGTGACATAGACCGCCTTTACTTGAAACGTAGGCAGGGAAGCAGAGGCCTAACATCAGTCCAGACAACATTTCAATGTTGCATCATATCTCTCCGACAACATCTACGAACCTCGAAGCGTAGGAACCCGTTTCTCGAGCAAGTCTATCTGCATGAAACAGATAAGATCATGAGAGTTGGGAAGGAACTCCTCGAGAGATATTCCCTGCGTGATAATCAAAAACTCACACCCAGAGATGTCGCTCAGCAGTATCGCAGTGAATCCATGGATGAAAAACTACATGCTTATCAGCAAAAAGTAATGCATGGATATGTTGCCAGGAAGCTCCAGAATGAGAGTAATATAGATAAGGAAAGTAGTCTATCTTGGACCAACAACCGCTATATTGGCTCCCACTTTGAAGGATACGCTTTTGCAATCCAAGAACAGGAGATTAACACGAAATACCTGATTCACAAAAGAGATAGGGATGCAGGCAAAACACCTAGATGTGATAACAAGTGCAGACTCTGCAGAACTAACATCGAGGATATCACCCATGTCATCAGCAGCTGTCCAAAGATGTCATCGCGGTACTATCTACCTATGAGGCATGATGTAGTGGCCAAAACACTGTACAATGCAGTTCGTAAAAAAGATAGCCCCGATAATAAACACATTAAAAGCTACAACAATGTGGAAGACATCCATGTACATATTATGAAAGAGTACTGGTGGAATGTTCCAGTAAAAAAACCCAATAAAATGCAGGCATAACAGACCAGATATTATGATATGGAACAGGGAGAAGAAAACATGCACAGTAGTGGAAATTAGCTGCCCAGCAAATGCTAATATAATATTAAAGATTAGTGAAAAGGAGAATATTTATGCAGAACTGATGAAAAATCTGCAGATACTCCACCCTGATTACACCTTCAGATTTATGCCTGTGATTATTGGGTCACTGGGATATGTTAGTAACTGCCTCAATACAAATCTTGAGAAGCTAGGCTTCACAGGAACAGAAAGAAGACAACTAGTTAGGAAATTACAAGTACAATCCATTAATGGAATAGTAAAAATATGTAAAACATTCCAAAAATTTTGCATCTAATAACTGCATATACACATGTACAGATACAAAGCATATACACATACACACATACAACTCAAAACATACACATCCACACATACAATAACATCCATATCTACACATGCATGCATACATACATATCTACCTAGTTGATGTTGTGTAAATTCCAATGAGAGAGTCTTGTGTCTATGTTAGAAACCGACTCTCTCTCTATTGGTAAAACTTTGTGAAATTATAAAACCAGAAGAACATACATACATACATACATACATACATACATACATACATACATACATACATACATACATACATACATACATACATACATACATACATACATACATACATACATAATGGCGACCGTTGTGGTCAGTGTCCGATAATCGGACGTGTGTAATTACGGCTTACATGAAGGCAACATCATAATCTATAAAGCTCAGTGTGTGGTCATGCTCCTTTCTTATAGAAATCTACGATATAGAATTTCTTCAATTGAAATTTACAATTCAGTATTCGAAATAGTTTCGATTGCGTCTTGGCACATCTCATTTTTTCAATTTCACCCACAATTACGCAAAAAATAGATAAAATTCAATATTTTACGATTTTTCTCTGTCATTTAAACTGCTAAACTCTTTCCACTACCATTCAAAATCTATACAACTTCATACTTTCTGCTACTTTCTCTTTCCAAGCTTGATGGTGATACTGTCGGTTTCAAAAGCAACAGATACATTTATTCAACAACAAGCGATAAATCTTTTTTAAAACCTCTTTTCCAAACACACACTCACTTCAACAACAACAACAATCTGCCTTTTATAGATAATGATAAACAATAATATCCTCTATGAGGTCACTAAACCTGCTAGAAACAGCAGCTAACTCTCCCCCATATCACACCCATTCCTACTGTCTTAAATTTAGAAAACATATCTTCTATGAGGTCACTAAACCTGCTAGAAACAGCAGCTAACTCTCCTCCATATCACACCACTCCCTACTGTCTTAAATTTAGAAAACACATATCCTCTATGAGGTCACTAAACCTGCTAGAAACAACAGCTAACTCTCCCTCATATCACAACCCTCCCTACTGTCTTAAATTTAGAAAACACACAGACAACCATGCAGAACAACTCCATCGCAGCTCTGTTGTTCGGCTGGCATCGTCTACGCGCGTGTTGCGCAAGTACTGTAAAACAATAAATTTCAACACTTTTTTGCACAGAGATAATATCCATAGGCGAAACTACAATTGTCACTGCTGGCGCAGCTCCTGCTTCCAGGTCTGCAATTCATTCACCCAGTGCCTGGCAGA
Source organism: Eledone cirrhosa (assembly GCA_964016885.1). Classification (NCBI taxonomy): domain Eukaryota; kingdom Metazoa; phylum Mollusca; class Cephalopoda; order Octopoda; family Eledonidae; genus Eledone; species Eledone cirrhosa. Next base: position 188,371 of record CAXHJY010000264.1, on the reverse strand, counting down.
CAAAAAAGTGCTGCCATAAAATGGGTGGTGCAACCTAACTTTGGTAACTTAATGACCCCGAGCAACGCCGGGCTTTAATGCTAGTACCATATATTGGAAAAAGTTGAGCTACATTACGCGGTAAGATTACATACAATAATTCTACATAAGTGTTTGAACTGTAAGTGTGTTGTAAAACACCTATTTATATGAACGATACATACACTTTAACATATAAATGCAACGTTGTTATATTACATTTATAAAGAAATATACAAGTAACGTTTTCGATTCAGAAACAAAAACATAAGTGTTTGAACTGTGAATATGTTGTGAATAAGTTGTAGAACACCTATTTATATGAATGATACATAAACTTTAACATATAAATACAGCGTTGTTATATTATATTACATTCATAAAGAAATATACTAAGTAACGGTTTTTTTTTTTTTGTTCTCGATTCAAACGATTCAAGAACAACGTTTAAAACACAGTTGTAGAATTAAAAACTAACTGAAAAGAAATATTACCCAAGCTGTGAATAACTTTAAATTTGATTCTGACAGAATTTTGTCGAAACTTTTAAAGAAGATCATCGACTATTTTGAAAAATAAATACGAAATATTAGTGAATAGACGAACTCATCATGGCAAAAAGTACAAGTCTCCTTCGACCAAATCGCAATTACAACCGTTGTATACAGTGGAGCTGCGAGCTTAACAAAGAATTATATGAAGCATACAAACAATCTGAACCCCAAAAGTTCGGTTTTATGCAAAGGCTAAAAACTTTATGGAACTCCAAACACCCAGAATTAGACTTTTCTCCAAAGCATTTAAATGAACAGGCAAAACGTATCATTAGATGTAAATTGATACATCTAACGGAATTGAGTGATACTACAAATACAGCCCTTGTAGACAACCACCCCACCTCCACTGACAGACAAAGAGAATGGCCAGCCAAATCTAACAGTGAACAGCTCACCAACAATTTTGCTGAAATCCATCCCACTTCCACTGAAGAACAGCGAGAAAGGTCAGCTGACTCTAGTAGTAATTGTCACCACATCAACAACGAGGCTGAAATTCATGACTCTACTGTACAAACAGAACACCAAAAACTTGTGGACACCTTACAAGTGATATGGAACGATATGTTTCAAGAGATACACAGCCTTAATGTGAGTGACAGACCATACAACACCAGAATCAGTAAAGAACCCACTAAATTGGAATTGGAAGCGGTGAACGAAATAGCTGGCAATTATCTGAAGGCTATACGATCTAAAGGTGTAGAAACGACATTTGAAACGCTTAATATTTTGTTATATGTTTCAGCTGTCACATTGCTATCATATAACACACATCTAAAACCACGCAATCAAGATACAAACAGAAAGCCTGAACCAGCGTGGATGCGAAATTTAAAAAGCAAAATTTTGTCCCTGAGACGAAGTATCTCACACATCGCAGTCGTTATGAAATGCAACATAGAGAGCAACTTCACACGACACCAGGAAGACCTAAAAAAAAAGTTAGAGAGACGATTTGGAGATACAAAATTTAAAACTTTGAACTCCAAATTACACCAGTTGAAACAACAACTCACAGCTACAACAGAAAGACTAAAATATAAGTCAACAGCACATAAACGACAAGTGCTAAATAGATTGTTTGCCAGAGATCCTAAATCAGTTTATCGCAGCTTCGGTGGCAAAAGCTCAATCCCTGTAAACGACACCCCTTCAAAAGAACAGGTTGAGAGCTACTGGAGATTTGTATGGGAAATGGATGACGGATTCAACAGACAAACTAAATGGCTAAAAGAACTGGAACAGGACTACTGCCAACATGTCCAGACAAAACAATATGACACAGATGGGTCAATACTGGAAACAGCTCTACAGAAAATGTCGAATAGGAAATCACCAGGCCCAGACCTCATTACAGGATACTGGTTGAAGAATTTCACTTTCTATCGACAAGATCTCATACGGCTGTTCACAGAAACCATTAAAGGCACACAAGAACTGCCCAGATGGTTATCAACTGCCACTACTCTCCTCATTCCCCAAAATAGCCAAACCACCCTTGCTAAAAATTACCGCCCAATTGCCTGCCAAAACATCATGTATAAATTATATACTGGGTGCCTTAACCTGTTCTTACAGGATCACTGTGCTACCAACAACATCATAACACCTGAGCAAGCTGGTGGAAAGAGGGAGGTGTGGGGTTGCATAGATCACCTACTAACTAACAAAATGATTCAGGAAAAAACAACAAAGAATCGCAGAAACATGACTGTGGTGTGGCTGGACTATCAAAAAGCATTTGATAGTGTACCTCATGGGTGGATTATTAAGGCTTTACAGTTAGCCAAAGTCCCACAACCATTGGTAGCTGCTGTTGAACGCCTGACCAAGAACTGGTACACCAATTTGATCCTTAGAGGTGAGAAGGAGCAAGTTAAGACTGATAAGATACATTACCAGAAGGGCATCTTTCAGGGTGATAGCTTGTCAGTGCTACTCTTCGTTCTCTCACTGAATCCACTATCTTACCTACTCAGGAAACAAGGTGGACAAAGAAGTGGGCCCAGAAGTATCTCCCATCTTTTCTTTGTTGATGACTTGAAGTTGTATGGGCCAAATATCAATGACATCAAGAAACAATTGGACCTCATTACACAATTTTCAACCGACATCAAAATGAAATTTGGTGAGTCCAAGTGTGCATATTTGGCAGTAAAACGTAGAAGAGCTGTGCCCTCCTCTAGAAATCTAGAGATGAACGGCCTGACAATACAACCTCTACAGTCAGGTGACAACTACAGATATCTTGGACAGGATGAGAATGTCAGATATGATGGACTCATAAATAAGGAGAGAACCAGAACTGAATACCTCAGAAGAGTAAAGAAAATATGGTCATCAGAACTGTCAGCGTACAACAAATACATTGCCCACAATACTTATGCTGTGCCAATTCTAACGCCAACATTTGGCCTGCTGAACTGGTCATGGCAAGAACTAAGTGAGATGGATGTTAGAACTCGCAAACTTCTCAGTGTTACTGGGAACTTTAACATCAATGGTGATGTGGATAGGCTATACTTCTCACGCAAGGAAGGTGGCCGAGGTCTAAAATCAATATTAACAACATATGAGACCCGGATAGTAACACTGAAGCAACACCTTCAACAGAGGAAAAAAGTTGGCAACCATCTTGCCCAGGTTTATGAGCATGAAAAAAAAATATCATTAGAATAGCGACTGATCTGGAGGAGAGATATGGAATAAAGCCTGATATAAATCTCTCACCCAGAGAAATCGGAAGATCCTATTCAATGTTCAAACAAGATAAAAAAATTGACCAATTTACAGAAAAAGTTGTGCATGGATACTTGAGACGTAAAACACAGACTATAGAGGGGGTATACCACTCAAAAAGCCTGGCATGAAGTTCCGACAAGTTTATGACATCACACCTTGAGGGATATCTCTATGCAATACAGGAACAAGAACTCCCTACCAAATATCTGCTGCACAAAAGAGGAGGGCCAGCAGCTGACAATAAATGTAGGCTATGTAAAACAAAGATCGAGGATGTAAGCCACATTGTTGCCAGCTGCGAAAGAATGTCATCTCGCTACTACCTCCCCATCAGACATGATGGGATGGCTAGAACCATCTGGAAAGGACTTCGGAAAACAAAATTAACAACAAACGAGGAAGAATATATTGAGACAGATGGCACTAAGGAATACTGGTGGAACCTGAAAATAAAAACTGCCACCAAATTAAAGCACAACCGGCCTGATATTGTTGTTTGGGACCGTACATTGAAAACGTGTTCTGTTGTGGAAATCAGCTGCCCACTTGATGTAAACGTTGTCAGAAAAATACAGGAGAAGGAGGACATCTACGGACCATTGATGAGGAGTTTACAAATCCAGTATCCACGATATACCTTTAGCTTCATACCCATCATTATTGGAGCTACGGGTTATATACCAACCCGCTTGGACCAAAGTATGACTGAACTTGGATTTGCGGACAAAAAGCGCAGCTCCCTAATTCATAGTCTACAAATGGCTGCGATAGCTGGCACCTTCAAAATTTGCAAAACATTCTTGCGATTCAAGGGATGACAATTTCTTTTCTTTTACAACCTTGCCACCAGGAAGGTGGCCGGTCAAAAAAATATACTCGAAATTAAGAGAAAGAGATAATATACATACATGTGAGGGTACCCTTGAGACTGTGATAGGAAAACTCCAAGATAAGAAAACACCAGGAAGAGACATGATTGTCGGCTACTGGTACAAAAAACTGATATTCTATCGGAGGTATCTTACTGACCTCTACCAACAAGTTCTTAAGGGAGATACACTTATACCAGAATGGTTGACATTAGCACAAACATTACTGGTCCCCAAGAACAAAGACACCCACTTGGCAAAAAACTACCGACCCATTGCATGCCAGAACCTGATGTATAAGATGTATACAGCCTGCCTGAACCCATTCCTCCAAGATCACCGTGAAAATAATAACATCATCACAGATGAACAAGCATCTGGAAAGAAAAGGGTTTGGGTGTGTGCTGAACAATTCCTAATCAATAAAACTGCGATGTCGGAGGAATGTGGCTACAGTCTGGCTGGACTGCAGGAAAGCTTTCGATTCTGTTCCCCACTCTTGGAAGATATAGGCCCTCCGACATGCTAAAGTCCCAGACATTATTGTCAGAGCCATAGAGCAGCTGTCTTCTTCTGGGACTACTATCCTAAGGTTAAAGACAGAGAGGGAGGACTCTATTTTCACTGATAAAATAAAATATTGCAGGGGTATATTTCAGGGGGACAGTCTCTCTGTGATATTGTTCATCTTGTCATTAAAACCCTTGTTCTTTCTGCTCAAGAAATGTGAGGGATACATCATTGGCTCACAGGAGGACACAAAATCGAACCTAACCCATAATTTCTTAGTGGACGATCTGAAACTCTATGCCAAGAACATGGATGGTATGAAGAAAAATCTTGACCTGGTTACAACGTTCTCAAAGGATATAGGATTTACTTGAAATGTAGCAGGGAGGCAGAGGCCTAACATCAATCCAGACAGCATTTGAATGTCTCATCATATCTCTCCGACAACATCTACGAAACTCGAAGCGTAGGAGCCCGTTTCTCGAGCAAGTCTATCTGCATGAAACAGATAAGATCATGAGAGTTGGGAAGGAACTCCTCGAGAGATATTCCCTGTGTGATAATCAAAAACTCTCACCCAGGGATGTCGCTCAGCATATCGCAGTGAATCCATGGATGAAAAACTGCATGCTTATCGGCAAAAATCATGCATGGATATGTTGCCAAGAAGCTCCAGAGTGAGAGTAATATAGATAAGGAAAGTAGTCTATCTTGGACCAACAACCGCTATATTGGCTCCCACTTTGAAGGATACGCTTTTGCAATCCAAGAACAGGAGATTAACACGAAATACCTGATTCACAAAAGAGATAGGGATGCAGGCAAAACACCTAGATGTGATAACAAGTGCAGACTCTGCAGAACTAACATCGAGGATATCACCCATGTCATCAGCAGCTGTCCAAAGATGTCATCGCGGTACTATCTACCTATGAGGCATGATGTAGTGGCCAAAACACTGTACAATGCAGTTCGTAAAAAAGATAGCCCCGATAATAAACACATTAAAAGCTACAGCAATGTGGAGGAAATCCTTAGACATATTATGAAAGAGTACTGGTGGAATGTTCCAGTAAAAACCCCAATAAAATGAAGGCATAACAGACCAGATATTGTGATATGGGACAGGAAAAAGAAGGCATGCACCGTAGTCGAAGTTAGCTGCCCAGCAGATGCCAATATAATATTAACGATTAGCGAAAAGGAGAATATTTATGCAGAACTAATGAGAAATCTGCAGATACTCCACCCTGATTACACCTTCAGATTTATGCCTGTGATTATTGGGGCACTGGGATATGTTAGTAACTGCCTCAATACAAATCTTGAGAAGCTGGGCTTCACAGGAACAGAAAGAAGACAACTAGTTAGGAAATTACAAGTACAATCCATTAATGGAATAGTAAAAATATGTAAAACATTCCAAAAATGTTGCATCTAATAACTGCATATAAACATATACAGATACAAAGCATATACACATGCACACATACAACTCAAAACATACAATAACATCCATATCTACACATGCAGACATACATACATATCTACCTAGTTGATGTTGTGTAAATTCCAATGAGAGTCTTGTGTCTATGTTAGAAACCGACTCTCTCTCTATTGGTAAAACTTTGTGAAATTATAAAACCAGAAGAACATACATACATACATACATACATACATACATACACATACAGGGGCGGTGGAACTGGGGGAAAGGGCATACCCTCCTCCTAATAATTATATTTTCTCCCGAAACTTCCACAAAACACACATCTATTTGTATACACGCTACAATTTATATACATGCTATGTTTATTACATAACGAAGTTTTTTTATACCTTGTTTGATATTTCATAATAACAGCTAAACTAATCATTACAGCTAAATTGACCAAATTTGTCCCCCCCCCCCTCCCCAATTTAAAAATGCTTCCACCGCTCCTCATATATATATAATTACAGTTTTGTACCACCACCTCACTTTGTTTCATCCTAACTTTCTTAATGATTAATATTTCGCAAAGACAGATTTTCGAAATTATGTTGATAAAATTACCATTTTCACTCACGGAAATTACCGGAAGTTGTCTATGATCTTAAAACGAATATTTAACATATTCACTATACTTAACATTTTTAACGTTTTAACGTTCCGTGGTGAGCTTCAATTGAGTAACCGTTGGTGTACTTGTCTCGCTTCTCTGCACGTCGCAACTGTTGCACAAGTGGTAAATGGTAGAGGATAATTGTTATAAACCTTCTATAATTAAAGTGAAAGTAAAAACCCCGTGTACCAGTTATTTGTCAATAAATCACATATATATATGTGTGTGTGTGTGTGTATATATATATATATGTGTGTGTGTGTGTGTATGTATATATATATATATATATATATATATATATATCAGGGCCGTCTTAACAGCATTATAGGCCCCCGGGCAAAACAGAGCACTGGTCCCCAGGAATAAAAATACAAATGGGCCCCTTTCCTCGTGGGGCCCCCGGGCAACTGCCCAGCGTGCCCATGCGTTATTACGGCCCTGATATACACATATATATACACACACGTCTGTGTGTGTGTGTGTGTGAGAGCATATGTGTGTGTGTGTGTCCGTATTTGCACGAACATGTGAAGAAATAAGTTTAATACAGGCAATATACATTCGTGAATCTTATTGATGCCTTTAATGAAATTTATTGCAGACAATTGCATGCATACATACATACGTATACACACACACATATATATATATATATATATATATATATTTATTAAATATTTGCCCTACGGTTCTTATATATTTGATATATATTTATCCTTATCGAGCCCTCTTTGGATTTTAGTCTTCAAATTTATTATTATTATTATTATTATATATATATAAATATATATGTGTGTGTGTGTGTGTATATACGTATGTATGCACGTATATATATATATATATATATATATATATATATATATATATATATATATATATATATATATATATATACATTTTTTTTTTTTTAGTCAAGAATTAGCCATCGAAACGGCTTGAGCTCAGCCGTCGGGGTCCTACTTGTTCCTATATATATATATATATATATATATATATATTTAGGTTTGTTGGTTCACCACTGGATAGAACTGGTCATTCCGTGTGGTCAACCTCGATGTAATATTAGGGAGAGCACTCGACGTAATGCAACTGATCTGTCTTCGTTTGCGTTGTTGGTGGTGCGAGTACGGAGTTAATTATTATAAAATAACAGGAGGCTGGACTGGTGTAATTCCTTAAAAGGTTTATTATACTATGATCATTTCAATGACTGGGTTCAGTATGAATCCGGTTACATCATCAGGTATTCGAAATATAATAGACAAAATCCATGGAGCTGAAAGGGCCGGGAGACAAGAAGGTGGCCAAATATTTAACAGTTTCTAGTCCGGTCGGCCGTCTTCAAGTGAGGACTACTAAATTTTCTTATGTCTTTCTGGTGAAGGGGCGTAAGCTCATAGTGCGCTACAACCACCCTGTCATGGAGAGAGGCCAGCGGTGGGATCAGGTTACACTGAAGTTGGTCAGAAGTGCTAAGAAATATATTTTTTCAAAAACCATATATCTTTAACAAAGCTATATATAATGATTTGTCATTGTAGGGTCAGAAATTACGATTAACGATTAG